>CM054943.1:3311013-3431776 GCA_029168755.2 Tillandsia fasciculata | reverse complement strand
ACACCCACCTATATATGACATCAACTACTTATTTATATACTTCTACATATATGTATCAAACTTATATACTTGAAATTTCTATATTTTTACATGCACATAGATGCACCTTTTTATAGGTGCTCTCATATATTGCTTTACAAAATTCTTTGGTTTTAAGTAACATGCTATTAAAGGCAACTTAAGCCACTTAATTATGTTTTGTGACTAGTCCATTGATTGATCTCATCCTTTGTCAATCCTTCTCTTCTCCTCTAGATCATGTCGAGAATTTTTAGTACACGTGTTCAAAATCTATACAATTAAATTTATAACTATGGTAGCGCGAAAACACGATGCTATCTCGCTAGGGAGACCTTTACCTTCTGGTTGAGTAACAAAGTTAGTGCTCCTAACATAGTTTTCGGTATTATCAGCATTGACCGCGGAAGTTCATCTCTTGTATCTCAACTAGCAATTCCTAGATTCTCCTGCTGTCTCGTGCCGTACAACGAGAGTCCAAGAAAAGTACATTCGTATTCGTCTCACTCGCCAATATAAACTAAAGTGCCGCTAGTTAGTATTTTAATTAGCACTACAACAAAACTATACTATAGCGACACTTTTAAGTATTGTTAAAAACTAAAAAAATTGCTGCTGGAAAAAATACCGACACTTGCTGAATTTCAATCTGCAGATACCGGCTGCCCAGATGCTGAATTCACTATCGCCTTGAATGAAGCGGCAGTATGCTGCCTTTCTCTCAAAAAAATATATATATATCATATATATATATATATATATATATATATATATATATATCGACACTTGTCATTAGTGTCGCTATATGTACCGTCGCTAAGGTGTATAGCGACATATTATTATAATGTGTCCCTATAACCTAATTTTGTATATAGATAGACTATAAATAGGATATTTGTAAAAGGTGTCACAAACATGTGTCCCTATAACCTAATTTTGTTGTAGTGTAGAAACATTTTGAACAATTTGATTTTAGAACTTGTTATTGTAATCCTTAGCATGTACATTAATTTATGTATGAAAAGAGGGGGAGAGAAATGACAAGGGAGAGCACAGATGTGGTGATGCATCAGACACCAACAATAATTTCTTCAATAATAGCTCTTTACAACAGTGGAGAACTGAAATTAAAATTTGAAATGGTTAACTGCTCGAATACAAGATAGTCAAGTATCTATTTACAAAATAATTAAGTTTGGGCTGGGCTTTAATTGGGTATCCAAAATACAATTTTGGGCTACGGCCGAACCCCAAAATTATTTTGAACCAATTCGAATTTTTCTTAAATCCAGCCCAAGTTCGACCTAAAATGTAAAACTAGCTCTGTCCGCATATATATATTTATGTGCTAAAAACCTTATAGCACCAATGATTTCACGCTATCGATAGCATAATACGTAGTATATATATAGAGAGAGCAGAGCTCTCCTCTCTCTCTCTATATATATATATATATAATTGAGCTATACGTAGTGTATATATATATATATATAGAGCAGAGCTCCTCTCTCTCTCTCTCTCTCTCTATATATATATATATATATATATATATATAAAATTGAGCTTTTATATTTTTCAAAACACCACGTCATTCATATTTGTGAGTTTTTAGCTCTTAAATGAAGGAATGAGAGGTTATGACGATAGTAGGCCTCTAGAATTTAGTGGGTGATTGGTAAAATAGTATGATCTAAAATATGAAATTAGTCAAAGGAATATATCTAACGATGAAAAACTTATAATCACCAATAGCGAGACTCTCTCTCTCTCTATATATAGAGAGAGAGAGAGAGTAGAGCTTATATATTTTTTTAAAAGCACAAGTCTAAATATGCTTGTGAATTTTTTATCATTAGATTTATATTAAGATTTATGCTTACAAAAATACAAATTTTAATGCAAATCCAACGATAAAAAATTTACATGTATAGTTCGCTTGTACTTTTGAAAATATATAAGCTCTACTATATATATATATATATATATATATATATATATATATATATATATATGGGATGCAAATAAATTCGGATTGGTGGAGCTACCATTCTGATTTGCCCCGAGTGGTACGGTAAGTGAGAACAAAAAAAAGAATAAAAAAATATAATTCGTTTCGAATCCATTCTGATAAGCAAGTAAATAAAGCAGGAGGCGAGAGATTTTTTTTTTTTTTTTAATCCGTTCCGATCCTCCCAACAGCTCCAAATGGAGTGGTAAACGGGGTAAAAAATAAAAATAAAATTAACATATTTCGAATCAAGGATTCATTTGTATCTCTAATATATATATATATATATATATATATATATATATATGCATATTATTCTATGTTTATGCTGATATATTATTTAATCAATGGTACTCATAATATCAATTTTACATATTTATATTTTAAAATTTATAATAATAGAATTTGCTTTCAAAAAATGGGCTTAAACAAATTAAGCCAGTTGGACATTGGGCTCTGGACCTTGGTTGGGTTCGGGCTTCATTTTCTCCGGTATTTTTCTGAGTGATTCAAAAAAATTCAAAACAACAAACATATATGTAATCACCAACAATAGAACAACAACAACAACAACAACATGCATATAACATATATATAGTCCTTCTCTTTATGACCATAAATACAAATCAATAGCATGTAACACAAAGAGATCGAAAATCAAATCAAATCAAAATGAAACCAAAGCAATTAAAGTTTCAGAGATTTCACAATTGTCACACTGCGCGGGAGCGAACGACAACTTGCCGTTGTCCAAATCGTAGAGTATCTGCAAATTCTGCTGCTGGAAGTTTCCGAGTATCGACATCCCGCGCGAGCCCATGACCGTCAGGCAAAGCAATCCGCTGCTGGAATCTCCGACCAGGTAGTTGTTGGCGGGCAGGTCTAGATCGGCGCCGTCGAAATGCAGCACCAGCTTGGGCACATCCACTGACGAAGAATCCGATGGCAAAGAGAAGCAAAGGTCGAGGCCGATCGCCGACCCGTCGGCGACGGGGAGCTGCATCTGCGCGGCGAACGCCTTCTTCAACGGCTTGTATCCGGCGGTTTCGAGGTATGTAATGGAAGTTCCAGAGTCATTATAAGGCCCCCAGTTCCATCATCTTGTAGTGCAAATGTTGAGCTTGGTATTTGTAGAGGAGTTGCACCCACTGTTATGCCTTTTAAGGTGAGATAGTAAAAAGATGCTTGTGCAGGGTTTTTAACTAGTGGTATTGAACTTGCACCGGAGCTTAGATCAGCTAAGGAGCCGAAGAGGAGAGGGCTCCTTTTTGATGAGTCTAGTGAGGTGAGGCAGTAGGAGAATTTGCCTAGGCCGAGTTGGGAGATGAGGGAGAGAGGGCCCCGGCCGAGGCCGACGAGCCCCGCGCCCTGCGAGAACCCGTCGCCCTCGTTCGTGTCGCCGCACCCGAACGCGACGTGATCGACCTTGGTCGACCCGAAAGTGAAGGTCTCGCTCGCGAGGACACCTTGGGTCGACGAGGAGTCGCCGTAGGAGTAGAGGTACTCGCAGTCGGAGGCGCACGAGAACGTCGGCAGGGCTTGGCACAACGCGCTCGAGCACGGGAGCTTCGAGTAGGTCGACGAGTCCGAGGGGTCGAATATCGGGGTCGGTTGCGAGAAGCAATCGACGCAGGGCTTGCACTGCGTCCAGATGAGGTCGCTGCCCGTGTCGAGGATGGCGGAGTAGGCCACGCTGGGCGTGCCGATCGCCAGGTCCATGAGGAACTCGCCGTTGCCGGCGTGAACGGGGGCCTGAACCTGCGAGCTCGAGTCGACCGCCTTCGTCGTCCTGGCGATGAGCCTCGACATCCGATGGTGGCTCCGGTGCGCCGCGCGCTGGAGAAGCTCGAGCTTCGATAAGTTTCCTTTCGAGTCGATGTGCGTGAGATCGACGCGAAGCCTTTCAGATGAGGGTGGCGTCCGGTCGACCCGTCGACGGAGAAGATCATGGCCAATACTAGAATTTGCAACATATGTGTTGTTCCCATTTTGAATCAACAAAGCAAAGAGAGAGAGAGAGAGAAGGATATGAAAGAGTACTACTCAGCCAATATAAGATGTTAGATATGATAAGGGATCATCATGAACAAATGTAAATAGAAATACAAAATGTGAGTAGTTATAATTAGGTAAGTTTAGTTTTCTTATAAGAGGGAATATATATATATAGTAGGCCACATATATACCATAAAAAGAAATATTGCTTCTTACAAAACTTTGTAAATAGCCATTAAACATGGCTAGGGTTTTGGAATGAGGAGCTTAAAGAAGGAGATGGAGATCATGGGACTCTACCTCACTAATGTGAGGTGGTGAGTTTTGTCCCACACCTATTAATTAATTGATACTTGGTCTCTCAAAGATTGGTAAAAAGCTAAGGTAGTTTCTTTGTTAGGTTTCTCTTTTAGGTCTAGATTGGTAGGATTTAGGTTAAATTACACTTTTAGTTTGCAAACTAGCTAGTACTGATGTATGATATTTTGATCCTTGAAATTTAATTTATTATAATTTTTAATTCCAACTTTTTAAAAATATTATATATAGTTTAGTCTTGATAATTTAATTTAGTTAGTTAAATATTAATATACTACTAATTAATGGGAAAGTAATGTAAAAATATTATGATTAAGATTGTACATCACCTTTACATTAATGATATATCAAGTTTTAGGTCAACCAAATTAGATCATAAGGCTTAATTAATTACAATAATTTTAGTAAAAAATTATAATAAATTAAAATTTGATGACTAAAGAATCAAGCCTCTCATAGTTTGAGGACTAAAAATAAGTTTAATTTAGCATAGGATTTCTAACTACTTAATTGATCAATATTCAAGGGCCCTTTAAAAACAATATCTTTAATCCACAAAAAGTATTTTCAACAAGAAAAGTGAGATTAGCAAATCCATTTTTACAAGTTAGGAGCATATTAGATTTATCAAATCAGATCAAATTATGTCGGTAATTAATAAATAGTTTCGAATGAATTCATCTATCACTTTCAACATTCTGTACGCAACAATCATTATTCTCAGTTAGACCGAATACGTAAACAAGAAAATTATAACTCAACATCAACATACTGTGTTGATAGCGCACAAGAAAGACTTTTCTTCTGCAAATAACGTGATCTACTTACACAAACGATATTTTTAATAGTTGATACCAACCAATCTCAATCAATCCTCTTCTATAGAACATCATTTAATTAGGACCACCCACATAATAATGTGGTAGTATATCTCCACAAGAAATTAGACTTGGTAGCTTCATGTTGGTAACAATTTGACTAAAAAAGGTGCACTCTAATTAATCAACAAACTAAGAATCAACAAGAAAAACACTTTCATGTTGGGTGAGCAACTTCTCCACTCAATTTCATCATCAAAAAGTAGGCGAGAAAAGAAGTTCTCTTTTCTCTTCCCTTCACAAGCAATCATATTAGAGAGCTTGAAAGCATCAATCGTTGGTGTTTGGTGGGCAATCCACGTACGTATGAAAACAACACACCACCTTTCATTTTAAGTGTATATCATTCATATATAATATATATATATATATTTATATATATTTCGACATGTATCCACCGCCGTCCGATCGGAGCAATAGCGTGATCACGGCCGTCCACTTCGCGGGCTCGATCCGCGATAGGGTGCACACCTAACGGGTTAGATTCTTAGCGGGTCCCACACCCCGTGATGTAAGATTCGATCCATTTTTTTGTATATAGATGTGATTTAATTAGCTGTGAATCTAACAGGTGGAGGACAACGCAATAGTAGTTTTATTAGTTAATATTTAAGTAGGCTTAATAAGTTAATGCGCTAATTTTGACTCAGGTATTTGAATATTGGTCAATTTAAAGTTTTAAATGATGTGTTATATATCTAAATCAGCAATTTGCAATACAATTATAAGAGGAAAATTTACAAGGAAATATTCTTAACTAAACATCAATGATTCAACGGTTACTTCATATATAATTGTACGTAAGTGTGATATCCCAATACTCCCACGTCAGATGAAAATATAATTATTATTGGGTATATAAAAGATATGAACATTAATAATAATAACTTGATTTAAATATTTTGGGCTGTGGTTTGAGTCCAACATATTATTATTGTTGGTGAATCGGATCGTTATATTTGGTATTAAAACCAGATTACTTTCTCCAAAGTCATATTTGTTTTTATAATCAAAAGGTTCCGAAAAGGGGTAGTAGTAAACCAACTGGTCTCTCTGCTTGTCAATTTTATCTATTTTTATAGTCAAAAAGTTTCGGAAAGAGGTTGTAGTAAGCCAACTGGTCTGTGCTTATCAACTTTCACACGCTAGCAAGTCAAATACTTAGCTAAAAATTCTGCGATCTCTTTTTTTATGTTACTCAGTACCAAAATACGCTCTTCAAATTTCTATACATTTTGATTTTAATTTTGTTGTCGCTTCATATTTTCAATTGTTTGAATTCGATAGTTTTTTCTTATGATTATCGTTCTGTATATTCTTTGTTTGGTTCTGAAGTCTTACGTATTTGTTTATCTAGCAAATAAGCGGCGTCTTTTACGCTTCGGATTCGTGGCGTGACAGAAATTATGGTATCAAATGAATGTTCATAATTAATTCTTAAGGTTTTTTTAAATTACGTTTAATTAGATATATAGATGCTCAAATTTAGCAAGTTTGTTTATAATACCAAACCTTGCAATATTGTTTTTGAAATAATTGAGTACCTGAACTTTAAAATTTACCATAGATTGAGACATTTTGATGAAAAACTCTGTAATCTGGTAGAATATTTTATTAATTGTGCCAAAAATTATGGAAATATATTATTAAAAGTTTAGATAGTAAATCAAAATTTTTAAAATTTGGGTACCTAGGCATTCAAATTGTCCCTTCCTAATCAACCTGCATTAGTATTCTAAATTTCTCAGAACCTACTCATTGAATTCAAGCTTGAGATCACAAATTGGGACAAGTTGATGAGCTTAGATTTGGCTCATCAAGTTAATTATCAAGTTACCTCGATTTTTAATTTATGGTTTTTTTCTTGGTTTTATAGCTAATTTATGATTATGTTTGGATTTTATAAGCTCAACATCACTTTCATGCTAAGTTTGAAATGTAAACACTTGATCAAGTTCACATCATATCCAACATTACTTCCATTCTAAGTTTTAGTTGTTAAGCAGAGTCAATGTTTAGTCGAAAACAACGGAATTATGTTCATTGTCCCCAAACTGCATGCAAATTTTATGATTCAGAGACAAGGGCATGAAAGTTTGTAAACAATGCAACTCATCAAGCAACATCACCATCAAGCAACATCTAGAGATCACAAGCTACCTGATCACCCAAAAAGTATGAAAACTAATGTTTCACGACTCGTAGACAATGGCCGAGAAGCGGTGACGAGGTGAATAGGATGAAGATGAAGTAAAGGAGTGAGGAATGCTACTATGATGGTCATCATTAGGTGTCGAAAACACTTTGACACCACGAAGCGGAAGCATCGACAGATGAGGCCTCAAAGTGCCAGCAATCATTCGGTGCGCAACAAAAATTTACTCAACATAGCCACCCAAAAAACATGACAAATATGAGTTCATGTCACTTGCATTGTATGTGTTGCTTCTACATAGTCATGTACAAATACCACCACCAACTTCATTCTCCTCTCATTTCTCTCACTAATGCAATGAGATATGAGAACCACAATGCTAAGATCACCAGCTCTCTCTTATCTTATTCAACTTCTACTATCACTCTCACTATGTCTTTTCCTTGTTGAGCCTTCTCAATATGATCTTCGACTCGAATTGACCCATGTTGACGCCAACACCAACCTCACCTCCTTCCAACTCCTTCACCGTAGCATCGAGCGGAGCCACGCCAGGCTTTCGTGGCTAACCGTAGATCACAACTCCACGGACCTAACCGATTCCGTCGTCAATGCTCAAGTGCCCATCTATGAGGGCGTTGGCGGTGAATACCTAGCCGACCTCCGCATCGGTAGTCCGCCTTCTTCTTTCCTTGCGATCCTCGACACAAGCAGCGACATCATCTGGACTCAATGCGCCCCACCAGTGTTTGACCCATCGCAATCCTCAACCTTCACGGAGCTCCCGTGCTTCGACACCCTATGCCGAGCACTTTCGCGGTTTCAATGCGCCAACAACCAATGCCACTATAGCTACTGCTATGGGAAGTCTAGAAATGTTCACGGCTACCTAGCGAGCGAAACATTCACCTTTGGCCTTACCAATGGAACCGTTGTCCCTAACATCGGTTTCGGATGCAGTTTCATAAGCCCAGGAGACAAGACATGGCAACCCTCTGGCTTCGTTGGACTCGGCCTCGGGCCCTTGTCTTTGGTCTCACAACTAGGGTTAAAAAAGTTCTCCTACTGCCTCTCCCCACCTCATGAAGCTCAAAACAAGAGTCTTCTGCTTCTTGGCTCCCTAGCTAGCCTTCCTGGAAACACACTGAATAATATTACATCAATTAACCTGCAAAGAAACCCTGCTAAGCCAACATTCTATTATCTTTCTCTATTGGGGATCACAGTTGGAGAAACCTTTATACCTGCTATAAGAGTTTATATCCCTGAGGAGCACAATAAAGATG
The DNA here is from genome assembly GCA_029168755.2 of Tillandsia fasciculata. Lineage (NCBI taxonomy): Eukaryota > Viridiplantae > Streptophyta > Magnoliopsida > Poales > Bromeliaceae > Tillandsia > Tillandsia fasciculata. Next base: position 3,423,118 of record CM054943.1, on the reverse strand, counting down.
GCTTCATCATAGACTCTGCAACCTCCATGACTTTTCTAGCAGCCAATCTCTTCGCTCCAGTGAAGAAAGCTTTCTTAACACAAATGAGACTACCATTTGTGGATAACAATCCACATAATCCGCTTGTTTGCTTCTATATGCTGTTGCCACATTTCCCGATTGATGATGTGGAGGTGCCGAAGTTTGTCTATCACTTTGAAGGTGGGGACATGGTGCTGCCGCCGGAGAACTATTTATGGCTCGATTCGGAGACTGGGTTGCTGTGTTTAACCATTATGCAGTCCACGAACGGGTTGTCAGTGCTGGGAAGCTTCCAGCAGCAGAATATGCAGATACTCTACGACCTGGAGCACGAGAAGTTGTCGTTCATGGAGTCTCAATGCAGCATGGAATATTAAAGATCACATTAGGCGATGATTGTTGATGCATATTATCTCTGACATTACAACAAATAAATAAGATTACATCACATTGCAAGACGAGCAATAAATATCTGGAAAAATTCAGCAAATGATATGTTACATCGCATCACAAGATATGCAATAAGTTTCGAAAACAAATTGAAAACATAATAGACAAATCGTATTACCTGTGTTTGATCTTCATTCGTGATTGATTGATCGTAGTGGATTGGAATTTATCAAGTATTACTTAATTGTCTTGTAACTTAAGGGCTGTTTACAAATTTACTCCATGAATGTTAGTTCTTGAACTCAGTTTGGTCCACCTGAGTTTCAATTATATAAGTTTTGAGCCCAATTTCAATTTCATTCTGATACTTGAGAGTTGCCGCTTTAATCCAAATAAAAATAAGCAAACTAAGATCATGATCTCATCTTTCATGAGGAATTTGTAAAAACACATCAATACAGCAACTAATTTATGGGCTTGTCAGAAACCAAATCCCACTCCTTATTGCCATGAGGTGAGTAGTATTTCATAGCTCATATCATATCTTCATACACAATTAAACATAGTGGAAAGAGAGGCAAAGATACCTATGAATCTGAACTCGCAAAGAGAAACCCTAACAGGTAAATACTATACACAAAATAAGAAATGGAGGAGATTGACAAAAAAAGGGAATTGGACGAAGATGAACAAGTAGGTTATATCCCATCAAAGTAGCACCCTTTTTTATATGCAATATTAGCTACTAATTAGTAATTGGTCGATGCTTACCAAATGCTTCGTCAAAAACTAAATGACAGGTGAAAAAAGGAAATATCCCATCTGACTTCTCTATCAGGAATTTTTGTCGAATCTGATTTTATTTTCCTGTATTTAGATTGTATCAATATCCACATCGATAAATTTTCCTAATCGAGAAGAACGACAGCATCAAAATATACCAAAAAGAAAAAGAAAAAAAAAAAAAGAAAAGAAGAATAGGACAATATTGAATCTTTCAAAAGATTCAAATAATTTTCCATGAATAAGCCGATCCTGGATTGGTGAGTGTAATTTGATAGTAATCATCTACACATGAAAGGTTCTTCTAGCATGTTGATTCCGCTGAAAGTATTCTTCTCACAGCATTTGCAAGATCTCTGACATGTGCATCTTCACATCCTATGCAAATGAAATAAAATTTCAGCTAAAATTCAAATAAATCTTGTGTGTCGCAAAAGAAACTCACCTAATTTGTTTAATTCATCCTCTAAGTGGAAAAGGTAGTCTCTGTTCGGTCCTGACGGGCCTTCAGCTTGGACAATTTGCCTACACATCAATCACAAAGCAACGACTAACTAATTCTTGTTATAAGAGATGTTGGGCTAATCAGTTATATAATATAATAACCTCTCTACTTCGAGAAGCAGTAAACAAGTGTTTGGCAAAGAAAAAACTCAGGAGCTTTTGCTGTGGGAAGAAGCTAAAAATGATTTTTCAGGCTCTGAAGGCCCATTGCAGCAATAAGCTGCCGGGGGCTAGTAAAGACGTTAGTGTTAAACTGCTCTACTAACAAACAACACTTTTATGGAAACTCCAGCTGCTCTACTAACAAACAACACTACTAAAGAAACTCCAGCTGGGCAAAATTGGCTCTTAAGTAGGCATAGAGTTGCTAATTAAGGAAGCAAATAGAATACCTGGCTATTTCTTCTAGAGGAGCAGGTCCAAGGTAGTTCATATTGGTCCTCGTGTCTGGAGAAGCTAAATATCTAATTGCCACATGAATCAGATTGTTTCGTTAGTGATGAAGCTCGTAATTATACTGGGGTTAACTCTAATCCGCCACTTACACCATCACACCACCAATGGCTGGAGTTGCAGATGAAGGGTCCTGAAAAATTATTAATTTCACGGCCTGTGCTAGGTAAAGTTGAGAAAATAATAGAAGCGGCACAGCTGCAAGGAACTTACAGTAAAAAAGTCAAGATGAAGTGTCTTATCGTATTGCTTCTCCCTCACTTCAAGATGCTGCAATGAAAATAAAAATGCACGAATAGAATAATCAACTAATGAAGCATTATATTACCCTGGCAGATAAGAAATAAAGAGTGAAACAATAGTTTTCGAGAACTATTTAGAAGCATGAAACTTTTTGGATAAAACTTGTAAAATAATACTTTTTTTTTTGTTACACATGCTTCTATTATCAAATGCACAAGCTTTGTAGGTCCTCGCCTTCTATAACCTACCTATAAACTTTCTGGAGAAATAGTAATGAGTAATATAATATATCACATTTCGCTCTGTGCTTGCAAGCAACTTCCAAAACGAGTTCCAAACGGCGAGTTCGTTGGAATGAGTTAATGTTATAGCAAGCTTTTCTTTCCCCCTATTGTCAAATCGTAGCACCATTTTCATGCTTCAATTTCAAACTATCTTTCGGGCATATAGAGTGATTTGTGAATTCCAGGTAAGTAGGCATTAAACTTCCTGTTATATTCGACAAAAGCACACCCTTCTAATATTAAGCATATCTGATATTTTCTAACTTTTTTACCATCCACAGCTCAGGACTCAGTAAACTATCATACCTTTTAAGCATTCTGCAGCACTCATTTACCAATTGGATTTGGATACAAACCAATATTTCACATGAAGAATTAGGATCTAGCAACTAAGAATATTAATATTACAAAACATTGCATCGAAAACAATGTTGCCGGATGAAGAAACAAAATCGGTGAGTAACAATCCTTACCTCTAAGGCGATCTTCTTTTCTTCCTCTTTTGAAACTTTGTAAGCAACTCCCCACTAAATCACGCAGATTCGAAGCAAATTATTGAACTAGTAAAAAAATGCTATGATTTTGACATTGACAAATAGATTCAATAAATTTGATCGCTCTTCACCAAATGAACCACCCTCTCATAAATGTGCTTATTAATATCACTTTTTCACTACAATACATTGAAATTTTACATTCCAAAGAAGAAAAAAAAAAAAAAAAATCTTTTACATCAGGAAAGGAACTGGTCACATATATATGACCTTTTTCATCATTTTCCCTAAAAAAGGGAACTATACTATCCCTAATCCATCTCAGAATCATCTCAACGCCAAAAATGATTTGATATACGAGTAGATTACAACAAATCACAACACGGAAATCAAAAGAGACGTACACAAACTTCGCCGCGGCGGGGCTCCAGCGTAACCGTTCTCCCGGGAAAAGCAGGGGTACCTCTGTGATCCGTGCTCCCTACACACCCCACCAAACAAAAAAAACAACAAAAAAAATCAAAATCTCCGATTAAATCGATCAGAGATAAAACGAAAGGGAAACGATGGATTGTGCCTTGGTAGAAGACTCTGCGGTAGCCACGGATGAAGCCGAGGAGCTTCTCGTCGTAGGGAAACCCTGGTTTCCATATGAGCGATCCGTATCCGAACACCCACATCGCCATGGCCCTCCCAATCTCTCTCTCTCTCTCTCTCTCTCTCTCTCTCTCTTATTTGAGGAGGAGGCGTTGATGGAGAGGGGAAATTGGTCGGAGGAAGCTGAGGAGGTATCGTCGCGCAGTTTTTTCTTTTTCTTTTTCTTTTTCTTTTTCCTTTTTTTTTAATTGGGTTAATTACGCTATTGGACGCCAACCTTCGAGCTTACCGATTTTTCATTTTGGTACTCCACCTCTTTATTGTTTGCAATCAGATCCTCCTAATCTTTTGAATTATTTGACACATTGTTCACACCTCGTAGGCCTAATCTTATTGGATATATGATCCAACCCGTTATTATTATTAGCGAATCGAATCGTCACATTATTATCATCGATAATATATATTCAGACCTAATATGATTGACTTAAAAATTTGATAGTTGGTATCTAATTAAAATTTTAAATTTAAGACATTATCACGTCGAGAATCACAAATATTATCTAGTTAAATAACATTTAACAAAATTTTTATTCTTTTTTGTTTAATTTTGTTACTTACCAAATTAGATAGGGACTAATTTGATAAGTAATAGATCTTCATAAATTTAAATTTAAAATTTATATTTATAATAGTATAAATTAAATTAATTTTTTTTTAAAAAAAATGAATAATATATTTTAATTCAATATTAAAATAACTTGAGAGTAAAAAATATATATATTAAATTCTAATTTAATTTATACTTACTTATAAACCCTGCTTTTATAATTTATTTAAATAAAAAGTTTTTATTTTTTAAAATTAAATTCAAATTATTAATTGAATATTAAAATAATATTCAAGTTCAAAAATATTAATCAAATTTAAATTTTAAATCGCACAAATAAATTCAAAATTGGCTAAACTTTCAAACTCTGGTTCAAGTCAGGCTCGAGATTAATGGGTAGACTAAATCCCTTCAATAATGTATCGTTTTATTTTTTGAATTTGAATATGTTACACTAGTAAAAAAAACCAACTGTGACGCCCTATTTCGTAGGGTCATCTATTCTATAACTACTCTATTTCTAGCATACTTAATTTTTTTAATCTTTTTAGTCTAGTCACCGCCTAAAATATTATAGCTGGATTAAGAGGTTTAGTTTTATTATATCTTTTATATATATGACTATTTTAAATTTAAAGGGTGTCACACCTACGCCACGCCATCCTTGCCTCACGCAACGTCCAAATTGCTGCCATGAACCTTGCCGATCCGCCACCCCTCGATACTGCACTCACTCCCGCCGCCCGCGCACTTGAACCCACACCAACGTGTATTCAATGGACACAACGTCACAGGCGTGGGCGCGGGAGCGGGTGCAGATTCGAGAGACTGCGCTCCGACGAAGTCCATGGTGGCTGTAAGGACGCGGTAGACCAGAAAAAAATATGCAGAAAGTAAAAATAAAAAAATAATAATAATAAAAAGAATTCTACAAGAAAGGTTAAGAACTATAGTAGAAAGAAGAAAATAATGAAATTATACTGGTAAGATGAAATTGCACTGTTTCAAAAAAAATTATACTATTTTAAACAAAAGTTGCACTCTTTGAATTAAAAAGTACACTCTTTGATATGAGAGTTATATCATTTACGCAAAAATTATATTTTTTGGACAAAAGTTATATTTTTTTCTCCTCCACCTCATCATTTTTTTCTCTCTGTTTTCTCCTTCTTTTTCTGCACACATCCGAAGCCGACGATGCACGATGGAGGTGGAAGAGAACGCGATAGCGCCGGAGAAGAGGGTAGCTCGCGCACCTCCTGCCTCACCTCCGCCCTTACCGACGCGTGCATGCGTGGTGGAGGCAATGTGAGGGGTCCTCTCGCGGCGCTCGCGCACCCCCCGCCTGCTCACCCCCTGCGGGGCAGAGGCAATGCGAGCCGCCTCCGCCTTTGCCACCCTCTTCTGCGGCGACATCACGCTCTCCTCCACCTCCACCCTCATCGCACATCGCCTGTCTCGGATGGGCACAAAAAAAGCACGAGAAAGCGGAGAGAAAAAAGAAGAAAAAATAGTGTAACTTTTATTCAAAGAGTGCAACTTTCGCTTAAAAAGTATAACTCTCATTTCAAATAATATAATTTTAATTTCAAAAAATGTAAATTTCATCTAAATTTTTATATTTTTTTTTTGAAACAATGCAACTTTATCTTTTTCCTCTTTTTCTGTTTCTCGACATTTCCTATAATATATATATATATATATATATATATATATATATATATATATATATATATATATATATATATATATATATATATATATATATATTAAAAAAATTTTACTTTTTTATTTTTCTATTTTTATTTTTTTTTTCTATTCTTTACATCTTTTTTCACTATTACGTCATCTTTCTCGCCCACTACCATAGCCACCGCTCTTGTCGTCGCCATGGACCTCGCCCGAGTGCAGCGCCCACTCCCAAAGTGCCTGCTCCCGTGTCCGCGACGTTGTGTCCACTGAGCCCATATGCGTTGGTGGGGGCAGAGACGAGGCGGGTGTCCTCGCCCGCGCCAGCAACTGCACAACCCCCGGAAGGCGGAGGCAAGGCGGGCCACCTCCGCCTCCGCCTCTGCCGCCCCCTTCTTCGGTGTCGTCGCGCTCTCTTCCACCTCCATCCCGCGTCGTTGATTCCGGATGGGCACATAAAAATCACGAGCATACGGAAGGAAAGGAAGAGGAGGAGTAGGAGAAAAAATAGTATAACTTTCGCCCAAAGAGTACAATTTTCGTCTGAAAAGTATAACTCTTATCTCAAAAAGTATATTTTTATCTCAAAGAGTATACTTTTATCTCAAAGAGTGTAACTTTTTTCTAAAACATTACAAAATTATTCTGAAATAGTATAATTTTATCTTTTTCTTACTTCTTCTTTGGTTCTTAGCATTTACTATTGAAAATAAAATTTTTGTTCTTTTTGTATTCTTTTATTATTTTTTTTTCTACTTTCTGCATCTGTTTTTGCTATCGCGGCCTCTTCCCCTCTAAGCCACTTTCGCTCCTATTGTACTAGCATTCGTACCAACGCTCACATTGTGTCCATCAGATATGCGTGGGCATGGATGTGGGCACGGGGGGAGCGAGTACGCTGTCGAGAAGCGACGCTCCGACAGGGTTCACGGCGGCGGCGGGGTTGCGGCTGCTTGAACGTCGCGTGGGGCGAGGGTGGCGAGGTGTGGGAGCGAGACGGCGAGCTTGGTAATGAGAAAAAAAGAAAAACAAATCTCGAGCGAAAAAAAAAAGAACGAGAAAAAAAAAAATAGGTGATAAAAAAATAAATAAAAATATTTTAATTAGTCTTTTAAAAATTTCAACTGAATCTATAAGAATGAATATATATATATATATATATATATATATATATATATATATATATATATATATATATATATATATATATATATTTGCCAAAATGCAAAAGCCATGAATTTTTTTTATGCAAATTGGCCTTTTGCTTTTAGTCCTTTTTGTTTTGGAATTTTAATTTATTTTAATTTTTTTATTTACTTCTTTCAATTATTATGACGTCACTGTAGTAGCAGTAATATCATGTAAGAAGTCAGAAATTAAGATATGGGAGGGCGCCAAAAAAATAAATTTGGCAGAAAAAATTTGGAAGCACAATTTGTAAAAAAAAAAAAAACAAAAAAGAAAAAAAAACAAAACAAAAAATTAAAAGAAACTAAAATTTATAATATTTTAATTTTTACTATAAAAATTAAAATATTTACCGAAGTGTTAGGGTCGGATCTCGCTTTTACAACTCGTGCATGCTTCTATATTTACCAAATATTTTTTTTTAGCAAGTAGGCTTCAAACTTGAAACTTCAGATACTAACCATTCAATTCTTAGCTAACTACACTCGGTACAGTCGATTATATTTACCAAATATTAATCTCAAAGCAATTACAAATGAAAGTTGAAACAAAAGTAAAACCGAACAGACACTTCGGTGTCGTCGCGCTCTCTTCCACCTCCATCCCGCGTCGTTGATTCCGGATGGGCACATAAAAATCACGAGCATACGGAAGGAAAGGAAGAGGAGGAGTAGGAGAAAAAATAGTATAACTTTCGCCCAAAGAGTACAATTTTCGTCTGAAAAGTATAACTCTTATCTCAAAAAGTATATTTTTATCTCAAAGAGTATATTTTTATCTCAAAAAGTGTAACTTTCTTCTAAAACATTACAAAATTATTCTGAAATAGTATAATTTTATCTTTTTCTTACTCCTTCTTTGGTTCTTAACATTTACTATTGAAAATATTTTTTTTTTTCATTTTGTATTCTTTTATTTTTTTTTTTCTACTCTCTGCATCTTCTTTTGCTAGCGCCGCCTCTTCCTAATCCTCTACTATAGCCACCGTCCTCGCCGGCACTATGAACCTTCCCGGAGCGCCACCCCTCTAAGCCACTTTCGCTCCTGTTGTCCTAGCATTCGTACCTGCGCTCACGTTGTGTCCATCAGATAAGCGTGGGCGTAGATGTGGGCACGGCGGGAGCGAGTGCGCTGTCGAGAAGCAGCGCTCCGATAGGGTTCATGGCGGCGGCGGGGTTGCGGCGGCTTGGACATCGCATGGGGCGAGGGTGGCGGCGAGCTTGGTAATGAGAAAAAGAGAAAAACAAACCTCGAGCAAAAGAAAAAGAACGAGAAAAAAAAAATAGGTGATAAAAAAATAAATAAAAATATTTTGGTTAGTCTTTTGAAAATTTGGAACTGAATCTATAAAAATGAAAAAATGTATATATATTTTTGCCAAAATGCAAAAGCAATGAATTTTTTTTATGCAAATTGGCCTTTTCCTTTTAGTCCTTTTTGTTTTGGAATTTTAATTTATTTTAATTTTATTATTTACTTCTTTCAATTATTATGACGCTACTGTTGTAGCAGTAATATCATGTAAGAAGTCAGAAATTAAGATATGGGAGGGCGCCAAAAAAATAGATTTGGCAGAAAAAATTCGGAAGCACAATTTGTAAAAAAAATAATAATAATAATAATTTTTTTTTATAAAGAAACTAAAATTTATAATATTTTAATTTTTACTATAAAAATTAAAATATTCACCGAAGTTTTAGGGTAGGATCTCGCTTTTACAACTGGTGCATGCTTCTATATTTACCAAATACATTTTTTTAGCAAGTACGCTTCAAACTTGAAACTTCATATACTAACCATTCAATCCTTAACTAATTAACTACGCTTGGTACGGTCAATTATATATATTTACAAAATATTAATCTCGAAGCAATTACAAATGAAAGTTAAAACAAAAGTAAAGCCAAACAGACATTTCTCTGCGTAAATATAAATCTCATTTTTTTGCGCAAGTTTAAGGTTCAAAAAGGATAGCAACTTAGTATCATATCTCAATGACTAATACATGTAATGATGCAGATACATTAACAAAGATAAGATAGCAGGAAATTAGTACTTCTAATATGTCCTTGAACACCTTCAAACAAAACCAAATTATAGAAAAAAGTCCGATGATTTAGGGATTGCTCTTGCCACAGTTCCCTGGCTTTCCTTTTTTAGGATCATGCTTGCAATTGGCTCCTCCATTGTCATAATCCAGTGTGACATCCACTAATAATGCCTTTCTCCTATGCATCTGCAGAAATATTGACGGCGATTTTACAAATATTTGATGAACAATTTTGCAATTCACATCTTAAACACCTAAAGAAAGAGCCAAGTACAAAGAGCAATAAGAATAATAAAAAAAAAAATTACAAAAACAAATAATTTTACGTAGTTCGACTATACTACATCCACAGAAGAACAAGTAAAGAAATTTTTACTATAAAATCATGGAGATTACAAGAGAGATACAAATGGAAGAGATATCACCTTTTCTTGAAGATAAAGAGAAGCTACAATAATCTCTAATTCTATTTAAATGGTGCAAGCCACACCTTATAAGGAATATCTCATCTTTTTCTTGATAGAACTAAGATGAAATCAAAACCCTAAGGTTTTTCTTTTCTTCCACTTTTTTTTCTCACTCTATATTTTTCGTAATATTCTAATCATTCCTATTTTATTAGCCTTTAAAAAAGAAAGCTATTAAATATGTGCTTTTGGATCAAAAAAAATTATGATTCAAAAACTTATAAGTAGAAGACCCAAATACATAATTAGAAAATATAGAAATAGACGATCTGATTTCACCAAATTACATAGCCCAAATAACAAGTCCCAATGTAATTAAATCAACAAGTAGAAACACATATAGGAACAGAACAGATTTATTGAATATTATCTAATACAATCAATAAATAGTAAGCAAATTTAATAAGTTTATCTGCGCATAGTACTTTTCGATATGTTAATATCATCACCTATTAAAATCTTCAGCTAGCAAATCTTTGACAAGGTAATGAGTGTTTCTTTCTCTCAAAAATAAAAAACATTGAAAATATTGCGAAAATTCCTGCTAATACTCCAATTAGCAGTTTTTTTTTTTTTTTTTTTGTTTGACATACAGATGAGTTTTCATGGATAAGGAACTAAAACATATTAATGGCATGGCATTAAGGCTCATAAATTACTAACAAAGATATAGTAGTAGTACTAAAATATTAACTTCTGCAGAAGTTCCAGCCAAATAAATTAAGTAATCCTTAAGCCATTTTGATGTTTGTAAAATCAAAGCCATAAAATTTGAAGCAAATGTTCATTACCTTGTCTACATTGTAAGCAGGTTTAATTCCATGCTCCGTGGTTTCCATTTCGACTGCAGGAAAAATTGAATCTCTCTGATATGGTTAATAAAAACAAGAAGTGAAAAGAATAAATACCCTAAAAGCAAGATATTATGTACCTAAAGATGTGTTAAAGAGAATGATTAGGAAAATGATGGTGAGGAAGGTTCTGAGTCTTGGCATTTTGAATACTGCTGCTGCTGCTGCTGCTGCTGCTGCTGCTGTCATCAAGAGTGCTCAACTTGTTTTTGCTGGGTGTACATGCATGCATGCTCTAGCTCAAATTTATTTAGTATTTAGTATGCTAGTGGGGGTGGCCCATTTCCTCCTCATCATTGTAAGGAAACACATTAAGGTTTCAAAAATTGGTCAACTCTTCATGTAAGTTCTACAAAATGATGATGAAATCCACTAGCTCAATGACCAACAAGCAGCCACACTACTTTTTTTTTTTTGAGAGTAAGGTAGCATGCTACCGCTTCATTCAATGAACGATGAATTTAGCAAGAGCGCGAGACAGCTGGGTCTCGGAAAAAGAAACAAAAACAAAAGCAAACATCAAAACCAGCGGGAAAAGCAAAAGACAGAGAGGAAGAAGGAAACAAAAATAAAAGTGCAAACAAACATCAAAACTGTCTACTAGTGGGAAAAGCAGGAGTCCCAAAAACTCCCCAGAGCCCGAATCTCCAAGACCAGCTGTCTCGGCGACTGTTTTTTGTCTTCAAAAATGCGTTGGTTACACTCCAGCCATAGGACCCACCAGGAGATTAGTAGAAGAGTTAGTTCCTTTCTCCCGATAGCACTCCAGCTGACGGCTAATGCTTCCCACAGCTCTACCGGTGCCAGCCGGGCGTGCACCAACGTTTTGTTAGTAAGTACACCGGCCAGGATGTCCATAGAAAACCGACACCTCGCAAACAGGTGCTCCCCAGTTTCGGTCTCCTCTAAACAGTAACGACACCTCCCGTCCCCACTCCACCCCCTCTTGAGAAGGATCTCAGCCGTAAGAATTCTGTTCCTGAGTAGTAGCCATCCAAAAATCCTGACCTTGAGGGGTACCTTAATATTCCACAGTTTAACGAAGCGCCTCTCAGGCACCCCACCGTCTTCCAGGAAATTATACAAGGACTTGACGCTGAACTTCCCGTTTGTGTCCCACCGCCACCTCGCCTCATCAGGGCACTCCTGCAAAAGGGTGGTACACAGCTCCTCCCTGAGTAAGGCGGTTCTACCCCCGTCTCCCGACTCCCTGGGTGTGAACCCTGCCAAAATCTTGCGCCACCTCCAGCCCCTCTCGCCCCAGCAATCCTTAATCTTACAATTTTTGGACTTGACCTTGTCGAAAATAGTCGAGTAGGCGACTCTGAGCGGTGTTTGTCCGAGCCAGATGTCGTTCCAAAACTCCACTAAGGACCCATTCCCCACGACGTAGTGAAGGCCACACTTAAAGACGCTCATTGTCTTAAGAACGTTTTTCCACCACACCGACGCCGGGCGGAAAGACGCACCTTCCCTGAGTGGTCTCCTTCGTCGGTAGTACGACCCTAAAATGAGCTCTCTCCACAAACATTTCTGTTTTGTCAACAAGATCCACCACCACTTGGCTAGTAAGGCTAGGTTCATGCTTTCTAAGTTAAGGACGCCCACCCCCCCCTCCTTCTTACTTCTACAAACAGTCTTCCAGTTAACTCTACACTGGCCCCCCCTGACCTCCTTAGACCCTTTCCAGAAGAAGGCCCGTCTCAAGGAATCTATACGTCGAATAACCCATTTTGGGGCCTTGAAAATCGAGAAATAATACAAGGGTAGATTAGTCAGCACTGAGTTGACCAGAACCAGCCGACCGCCCTGCGACAAGAGTTTTGCTTGCCATCCCTCGATACGCTGTTCGATCTTGCTCACCACATACCGCCAGTCCTCCTTCCGGGGTTGTCCTGTAGCAAGTGGAAGGCCAAGATACCGGATTGGCAACGAACCCACTTTACAGCCCAGAATACCAGCAAGTCTCTCCCCCCTCTCGGCCCGGTTCCCCGTATAGAAGACTTCGGTCTTCTCCCTATTGATCTTCAACCCCGAAGCCCATTCGAAGAGTTGCCAGATAACTCTAAGGTTCCTTACCTGCCTTGTCTTTGCTTCACAGAAGAAAAAAGTATCATCAGCGTATTGCACCAGGGATACTTTCTCTGCCGCGTTCGGTCCGACGCCTTCAAAGTACCCTTCCGAAGCTCCCTTGTCCGTCATTCTCGCCAGCCCTTCCGCCACTAGCAAGAATAGGTACGGAGCTAAGGGGTCACCCTGTCGAAGGCCTCTCCGTGTTTTGATCCACTTGGTAGGAACTCCATTAACTAGCGCAGCTATCTTGGCGTTGCCTATACATTGGTCAATCCACCCGCACCATCTCTGGTCTGCTCCAAGCCAACTCATAACCTTCCTGAGGAACACCCAACTTACTCTGTCGTAGGCTTTCTCGAAGTCTGCTTTAATCCCGACGCAATTGGCTTCATCTTTGAAGCACCTGCAGACAATCTCACTCACCGTGACGTAGGAGTCCAGGATTGACCTACCCTTGAGGAACGCCGCCTGTCCAGGAGAGATAACCTCCTCCATTACCTTCCCCAACCTGTTTGCGAGAACCTTAGATATAATCTTCGGGACCCCGTTGATAAGACTGATCGGTCTGAAATCTTGGGCCGCCGATGCTCCCTCTTTTTTCGGGATGAAGCGAATGCACGAGTAATCCAGCGGTCCAGTCCTGAGCCTGCCCTCATACAGTTCGCGAAAGATGACCATAAGATCGTCCTTGATCGTCCCCCAGAATTTCTGATAAAAGAGCAGATTGAAGCCGTCCGGGCCCGGAGCTTTGTCACTGCCTAACTGGAATGTCGCCGCCCTCACCTCTGCTTTAGTAAAAGGCTCCGATAGTTGAGAAGGGTTGGGGAAAGTCTTGCTACCAAACAGGGTACTCCAGTCCCCCGTCCGATCGCAATCTGGTCGATTCCGCGCGAAAAGCTCTGAGAAGTACCTATAGAAGTGATCTCTCTTTTCTTCTTCTCTATAAAGCAAGGAGCCGTTCTCCGTGACCACGTTTATGGCGTTAACTCGCCTTCTAGCATTCGCCATCGCGTGAAAGAACTTGGTATTCCCATCACCGCTTTTAGCCCACTTCTGTCTGGAACGAGCTTTCCACAGCATCTCCTCGGCAAGAACGATCTCTTTCAACTTTGCTCTCAGCAGAAGCCTCTTCTCAAACTGTTGTGGGGACAGGTCCACCCCTTCTTCCAAGATGTCGAGCTGTTGAATCTCATCCGTACACTCCTTCTTTGCGTTAGCAACACTATAAAAGCAGGAGTGGCACCATTCTTTTATTCTCTTGCGACAGTGTCGGAGCTTCGCGTTAAAAGATACTGCCCCGTTCTCCATTCCAGGTATTTCCTTCCACCAAATCGGGATCAGTTCGCAAAAGTCCTCACGGGTTAGCCACATCTCCTCGAATCTGAACATCCGGTTGCAAACCCTGTCCCCCGTGTTGAGTAGAATAGGCGCGTGATCCGAAATTATTCTTGGCACCGCAATCACCTTCGACAGCGGGAACTTCTGGTCCCATTCTGTGGAGACCAGGAATCTATCAAGCCTTGCCATTGACGGGGAACGCTGCATGTTAGACCAGGTGAACTTCTGATTCCCCATCGGAAGGCCGATCATTTCTAACTCGAAGATGAGCTCCGAGAACAGCTCCATCAACCGCCCACTCCCCGCCCTACCTCTTCTTTCCAAACAATTCCGGGTAAGATTAAAATCCCCGCAAATCACCCATAGTCCGGCACACTCTCTTTTTAGGTCCTTCAACTCCTGGCAGAACTCATCTTTACCATCCCAGGTGGGTGGTCCATACACATTTGTTAGAGAGAAGCAAGTACCATCACTAAGATACTTAAGACGTACAGTAAGCGAGAAGTTCCGAACAAGCACCCCATCACACAGGAACTCCTTCGAATTCCAACACGACACAATTCCCCCGGACGCTCCTACCGACTTAACAAAATGGCACCTGTCAAAGGACGTGCCAGCAAAGGATCGAAGGAAGGACCTGGAAATATACTCCAACTTAGACTCCTGAAGGCATAGGATCGCCCTCTTAAACTTATTTACAACACATTTGACCATCCATCTTTTAGCCTGGTCATTTAACCCCCTAACGTTCCAACTACAGACTTGAAGCATAAAAACAGGAAGAAAACCCCCCCCCCACACCACCGGCGCGTAGAAGCCGAACTACACCCTCGCGAAGCCGCAGAAGCTCCGTGCGTCATCATCGGAAAGGCCAATTCCGCAGTCGGCCCCCATGCGTTTGATCCAAGTTAGATCGGCGTTTGGTCCGCGACTTCGCCCCCCCTACTAGGCCTCTCGCAGCCGCCTTAGCTCGGTCGTGCAACCCAGCAGGTTCCACCCCTTCCCTTTGCGCGCTCTTGCGTGCCATGGCTCTCTCGAGGACCCCGGACTCCGTGCGACCCACAAGCCGCACGCTCTTCCTAGTCGGAGAGTGCCCCCCACCGCCAGTCGGAGAATGCCCCCCACCGCCTGAGTCAGCAGTGCATCCCGCCGGACTCCTTCCCGCCACCACTGCAGGAACCCGAGCCCGGCCACCGCCGCCAGGCGCGGGCCAACCGCCTACAGCACAAGTCACCCCCGCTTCCGCCTAAGTAAACCCACCCGGCCAGTCCTCCACCATCTCCGAACCGCTCCAGGAAAGCGGAGGATTGGGCCCCGTTGACAGCCGCACAACCGCAAAAGTGCGGCCCCAACCGACGGCCCACCCCCCCCCCCCCCGAGCCCAGACCCGGCTCCCCGGGAGACCAAGGCCCACCGCACCACGGCCCGAACAACCAAGGCTGAAGCTCCACGCCACGTCCGAGAACGTGGCCCGCGGGCCCCCGAACACCAAACCGGTTGGCCCAACAAACAGGCCCCCAACCCGCACCTGGGCCCCGAACTCCAAACGCCACTGGTCCGCCTAGACAAAGGCCCACCGGCCCTCTCCACCTGAAGCCCAGCCCGCGACCCATCGTCCAACAGCCCCCAGTCACCCTCGGGAGCGGCGCCGTCCCCCCTGCACCCCCGCGCACGGACTCCGAGCAAACCCCCAGACTACCCACGCTTCCCCCCCCGGTTCGACAGCTGTACCCCCCATCACTCCCACCTTGCCATTGAAGCATGCCCCACTCCCCCGATAAGGGAAGCACCCCAGCACTGAAGCACGAAAGCCCCCTCCTCTCACTCTCCCTTCCCTTCTCCACCGACGCACCTCTGACTCCCGTCCTCAGCTCTTTGAAAAATTGCCGAAAACCAGCCCCTGCACACCTCGAGGCCCCTTGCCCCTCCACCAACGTCCTCCAATCGAACCGATGGAGGCCTGGGGGATGGAGCCGCCCGTCCATAGTCAACGCTCGAGAACCAAGGACGAACAGCCCCCCCGCGCCCCTCCTCTCGAGATTCGAGTCTTGGAGCCTCCGTCCACCGGAGGGCGTCGTCGGGTTCCCCACCGGCTCCGCGGGCCACGCCCTGTCCTGCACTCCCCGCCTCCGCCTATCTCGAATTTCCGACGAGTCCCACGAGTCGCTGAGGTCAGTACCTGCTCCCGCACCGGCTACACTAGCTTCCGCCGCCTGCTCCGCCCGATCAACCCACCTCGCCAACAGCCGCCCCTCCGGGTCGGTTTGATCACCACCCTCGTTAGGGTCCCCCCCCGCGAACGGGGTACCCCTGTCATCGCCGCCGAAGGGGGCCGTGCTGACGATGACCACACGAACACCCAGGAGACGATCACCCATGGTAAGGAGAATATTCTCCGGTATATCGATCGGATCGTCGACGGCGATCTGGCACTTGAAGAAGTTGAATTCCAAGATGTTGCGGCTGATGTCGTCGCAGCGCAGGTATCTACCGAAGCTACCGACACGGCATTCCGTCCAACATTCGAACGGTAAGTTGTACAGCTTAATCCATACCTTGTACGTGAGACGATCTCTTACAGCATCCCTGCATGGGTTCCAGGCGGAGCATCGCAGGCGACAGTGCCCCAATCGAACACCGTCTCTCCGGATGAGGCTCTCCGGTGGCGCCCACTGAGGGAGGAAGATGACGAAATCTCTCTCT
Source organism: Tillandsia fasciculata (assembly GCA_029168755.2). Classification (NCBI taxonomy): domain Eukaryota; kingdom Viridiplantae; phylum Streptophyta; class Magnoliopsida; order Poales; family Bromeliaceae; genus Tillandsia; species Tillandsia fasciculata. The sequence continues at coordinate 3,406,380 of CM054943.1, read as the reverse complement.
CGGTATTTGGAGACCAGGAAATCGTTGGAGAACCCACCGAAGCGCTCCGCCAGGTCGTTGGCGATCAACCCCTGTGGGTAGTGACCGAGGTTGGCGTCGCCCACAGGTGTTGCGAGAACCGCCCGGCACCTTTGTTGCTGACGAATATAGAACCCCTCCGACAAAGGGATGAAAGCTTTCGCTGAGTGCGGCCGACTCCGGTACCTCCCGAACATCTTGGAGCTTCCACCCGCTGGACACGCACGAGCGTAATGCCCGATCCTACGGCACCTAAGGCACCTCACGGGGTCCCTGCACTCCCGGGCCCAGTGATCAGGTGTGAAACACCTGAAGCAGAGTGACGCCCGCGGCCGCCGTCCCCAGCACCCTTGGCTCCCCACCAAAACCTCACCCTTCGCTCTCCGCTCCGAGCCACTACTAAGAAACTCCACCTTCCTCGGCCGCAGCAGAGCCTCTTTATACGATCTCCCACCCCCCTCCACCCCCAGCCCGTGAGGCACACTACCGACCGTCGTACCCTTCCCAACCCTGGTCCCAGCATCCACCTCAGTGATCTTAGCGTCAGTGATGGGACGACACGAAGCGAGGGGTCTGCCCACCTGGTCCGCCCACACCACCCTGCTTCCACCCCCCACACCCTCCTTCGGGTCCTCCCAGAGCACCGTACAGTTTCCCCGAGGCACACCAACCCGATTCCATGCCTCCTCAAACGCCGCACCCGAGGCGAATCTCCCCTTTTTTCCTTCACCCGCCAGGCATACAAATCGACCTTCGTCGCGGAATCAACCGCAGACCGTCTCCTTCCCTGTCCCCTCTGTAACCGGTCCGAGCTCCCATCAACCCTCCAGTTCTTCTTGGCGCGTCCGTGCTCGCACGAATCACCCTTCTTCGCACTCCCGTGAACGCGAGAATCTTCCTTCTGCACGCGCCCGTGACTACCGGAATCTCCCTTCACCACCCTCCCGTGTTCACAGGCTCCGACTTTCTCCATCACCGCCCTCCCGTGTTCATAGGCTCCTCCGCACACGAATTACTTTAAGAGCTGATGCACATAATATAAGCAGCCACACTACTAACATGAAAATATAGAGTTTTGCACTACTGTTTGTGTTGTAGTTTGTCTCATCTCATTGTGTTGTATTAAGTGTTATATACTGTAAACAATTTATCTACTTTATATTGACTTTTAAGTAGCAGTAAAGATTTAATGGAGACATATATATAGATAACACCTGGGTTTTACCAAGAAATTTTTGCATCCTTTAGACATAGAATCTCATCATCCCAGCTCCATGAGATTAATACTGGTATTTTCTTATTAGATCGATCTTTTGAATAACAATATAATATTAGAGCCAGTCCTAAGCCCCTTTCGGTCCAATAGAGGGTATGGTTTTCTCTTTATCAGTTAATACACACAATATGATTCATCTGATATCCGCCATGCATGCATGTTAGTGAAAATATTAAGACTGATACTTTTTGGTAACAAGCAAAAGTTGCTAGAAATTGGGCACCTAAATATGATCCAGTAACAATAAATAATCAAGTACTAGTTCAAAACAATAACTTATCAAATAGCGTATCATAAGAGTTCTATGCACATTAGAGGCAATAATCACGAGAATTTTGCTGCATCGAAATAAAGTCCGGTTATCAAATCCTAACTTTCTACAAGAAATGGAGGGGAAAAGAATCAATATTTGGGTGGGCATGTTCTTCAAAGGAGATTGATAACTACAGAGAAAATTTATCAATCAACAGTTCAGATATGATCTTTGATGGATACCAAATCTACAATGGAAAAGTTATTGATCAAACTAAGCTCAAAGCTGAGCCATCCAAAGTGGATTGAATCAGTCAATGATGTGAGGAAGCAGCAGCAGCAACAAAAAAAAAAAAAAAAAAAATACAAGAAATAGGTGGAAGAGACCACCAAAGGAAAACAAAAAAACAAAATTAAAAGGCAAAACAAATTAAAACAGTGGATGCAACTTCTTGTGCTACAAACTGTTTAAAGCTTTTTTCATTCTTCTTATTTTTCCTAGTATGGGTACATTACTGTTTCTATTTCAATGGGAAAAATGAGAACATCATCCACTCACTACACAACTGTAATCTTAATAGAATCCAGAAAAAGTTGTGATCAAGTAATACTGTAGTGGCATGATATCATTAAGACAACTTTATGATGAAGTTGGCTTCCTCTTCATTTAGCCATACAACAAGTTCTAGACCTTTCTGTCGCTTGAATTTTTAGAATACAACTGTTGTTTCATATAATTTCACACTTCTATGCTTTTCTTTTTTTGCTTTTTTTTTGGGGGGTAAAGAGGTAAGAAGGATAGGTAGATTATCGGCGGTTTGCAAATAAGTATATGAACTCTAGAAGTTTGTATTTTTGTAGCTCAACTTTTTGAAACTCGGTACCTTGTAGCTATCCGCCTATCCCTATAGCTCGAGAAATTATTGCGTGCTCCAGTGCATCGAAGACTACAACAAAATTAGGTTATATGGACACATATTTGTAGTACTTTTTTACAAGTGTTCCATTTATAGTCCATCTATATCAAAATTAGGTTATAGGAATATATTTTTGGGGCACATTATAATAATGTGTTGCTATACACCCTAACGACGGCATATATAGCGACACTAATGGCAAGTGTCGGTATTTTTTCCAGCAAATTTTTAACAACACTTAAAGGTATTACTATAGTATAGTCTTGTTATAGTGATCGATACGTTCGCGCATCTTTCTATAATCTGTCATGATCTGATGCATTGCATATCTCAATCTTTACCATCAAACCAATTCCATTCTTTTCTCTATTTAAAATTTAAATGATCATCAACCGTCCCTAGTGCAAGTGGCAAAATATTTGGTGGTTGATATCCGAGTTCGAAGCCTAGTTGTTTTACATTTCTAACTAAGTTTATTTTTTTTGAGAGAAAAAAATAAATTATTATTTTATAACTAAGTTTATTTTAAAAATAAATAAAGCGGGTAGCATGAAAATGACAAGCTATAATTTCTCCAACAGATATTCTACACAATTATTAGGTATTGAAGCAAAATTTCAGAAAATTTAAGTGGAGTACTAGAGAATCTATTTGCCAATGATCTATCTAAACAGTATCTATATTATTACTTTATAGTTTTTCTTTTTATGAGTTAGAATTTTCATGAACACATGGAGAGACTTTTTGGATGATGACTCCAAAGCCAAAAGGGCAATGAGATGAGAGTCTCTAAGGTAGCGTTTGGTTCGGGGATTAGAAAAATTTTGTTATACCGGGGATAGGTACAGATTCTGGTATTAGCAGGAATTGGTGTAAATTTGCGTTTGGTTCGTTTTATGAGTTATACCGGAATTAAAGTAAATTGTGTTTGGTAAATTATATAGGAATAAGGAGAATAGGAAGAATTGGTAAAAATTGTGTTTGGTTGAGTATAGAGGAATAAGAAGAATTGATAAGTGATAAATTTGTGTATTGACTATTTTGCCCTTTATGATATAATATATAAATAAAATAATTTATTATATTAATCAACCTAATAATAAATTTAAAATATTATTTAAAATTGTAAAAAATATTTAAAAATATATAATAAATAAATAAAAATACTAAAAAATTATAGAAAATTACATATTAAAATATTTAAAATGTTTGATTGTTTAACCAGTAAACAATAGCTAAGAAAATTTTAATTTTGTCCTTTTAAATAATTTTATAGTATAATTTAATATTAATCTAAATTTATTTAAATTGAATTTCGCCTTTGGAAAGGGTCGGCGAAGAACATGAACATAAATTGATGTGTTTATAACCAGCTCTAAAATTGTAATCCACCACACCACCAGTATGAACTCGAAAGAGATGTCACCAATACATTACTCCATCCATACAGAGTTTAGAAATAATCGGAATCACAAAATGCATTATTAATGCAAATATAACTGCGAAGAACATAACATCTAAAGATCCATCATCTATCTGAGTGATCACAACCATGAAAAGAACTAAGGGCAACAAGTACCAGGCCTGCTGCTAACATGTTAACTACAAATTTAAAGCACTGTGGCGCAATCGATAGTAGTACAAAATCTATCGTATCGTATCGAATCGATCGTCAATAATTGGGGGAAAATTCAAGAGTAATTGATTGCCGAATCGCAAACAAGAACAAATCAAAATTTTGTAGCAAACTCGCCAAACAAACAAGCAATTCGGCGAATTAAAGTAAACTGCATTGCATTTGATCTACTACTATATGGTAACTTGGTATATTAGATTGAGAATCATCACAGCAAAATTCAACAAAATTTCACTTGGGCTTGACGACGCCGAGAACCAACCGAATCCATCCTTTATTTCGCATATAAGTGCGAGGCACCGTCTACTTATTATTCAAGACGACGACACCGCCGTTCTTATCGGCGACGATGACCTCGGTGGCGATGCCGAGGAACATCCCGTGCTCGACGACACCGGTGAGCCTTAAAATGTCGTCGCTAATCGCATTCAGATCACCGGTGATGCCCTCGTCGAAGTACAAATCGACGATGTAGTTAGAATTGTCGGTGACGAAGGGGGCGCCGGTGTCGACGGTGCGCAATTTGGCGCCGGAGAAATGGGGATGTTGATTGAATAGGGAATTTAGTTGGGTTAGTGTGAAGTGGTGGCAAAAGGGGACGACCTCGACGGGGACGGCGAGGGCGCTGGCGCCGAGGCGGGGGACGAGCTTGGAGTCGTCGACGATGACGACGAAGCGCGAGCTCGCGGACTCGATCATCTTCTCGCGGAGGAGGGAGCCGCCGCGGCCCTTGACGAGGTTGAGGAAGGGGTCGACCTCGTCGGCGCCATCGATGGAGAGGTCGACGCGGGGGTGGGCGTCGAGGTCGGAGAGGGGGATCCCCACAGCGGCGGCGTGGGCGGCGGTTTTGAGCGAGGTGGGGATCCCGACAACGTCGCGGAGCGCGCCGCGGCGGCGGAGCTCGCCGAGCCGGTCGAGGGCGTGAGCAGCGGTCGACCCCGTCCCCAGCCCCACCACCATCCCCGACTCCACCTGCTCCACCGCGCGGTGCGCCGCGATCCGCTTCTGCTCCTCCTGGCTCAGCCCCGCCCCCCCCCCGGCGCCGCCGCAGCCGCAGCCGCCGCCGCGAGGGGAGGAGGGAGGGGGGGGCGGAGAGGGGCGCGGAGAGGGGTGGAGAGGGGAGATGGGAGAAGAAGGAGATCGGAGATGGATTTGGGGCAAGATTGGGGAGAAGAAGGAGATCGGAGATGGATTTGGGGCAAGAAAGGCGCCTCGATCCCAGTGCCGATTTTCCGTTCCAGCGAATTCCACCAAAAACCCAGAACGGGTATTCCAGGATCCATACCTGCTAATCCCCATTACCCAGAACCCAAATTCCAGCCAAATCCATACCCGTTTGGGTATGGATTTGGGGATAAGGGGGGTATTCCCCCCTTATCCCCCTATCCAAACGAGGCCTAAGTGCTTCTAGTACTTGTATGTACTATACAGTAGTTTGCTTATGGATGTAAAATGGGTCGGGCGGTTTGGCATCACTATAGGGTATGCTGAGACGCGATACGAATATTATAGAATGCAGTAGTTTGCTTAAGGATGTAAAATGGATCGGGCGGTCCGGCACCACTATAGGGTAGGGGTTGCAATCCAGCTCGCTGTTCGCGAGCCGGCTCGTGTTCGGCTCGAAATGAGCCCGAGATCGAATCGCTCGTTTAGTAAACGAGCCGAACACGAGTCGAAATTTCCAGCTCGTTTAATAAACGAGCCGAACACGAGCTGGGGTCAGCTCGCTCGTGTTCAGCTCGATAACCGCTCGAATATATATATATATATATACTTTACTATTTAGATTTTAGACTATCAATTATTTATGAATTTTAATTATTATATTAAAATTTTAATTTTTTAATTTTCTTTCAACTTTACATCTAATAGTATGAATGGAAATCAGATTTATTGTTCGTGAGCCAGCTCGTATTTGGTTCGTTAATAAACGAGCCGAATACAAGCCGAATTTTTCAGCTCGATATTTAAACGAGCCAGCTTATGTTCGGCTCATTTATTAAACGAGCCGAACACGAGCCGACCTCCAGCCCGCTCGTGTTCGGCTTGTTGACACTCCTACTATAGGGTATGTTGAGACGCGATACGAATATTATAGCATCCGTGTCGGTCGGATCTGACCCGATCTTTTGAGCTGTACTAGGCCGACCTCTTTGGGTCCATCGGCCCGGACAGGCCTAGGCCGTATCAGGTGGAGAGGTTGGCCCATCCCTTCTCTTACGGGTTTGCCCGTTAGAAAAAGGGTTGAATATTTTGATCCAACATGTAAACCAAAATATCCTCTCCAATGGTCAGATTTTAATGAAAGTATTTTTATACAAATAATTTTTAAAATTTATAAATAAATTTTAAAAAATAAATATTTATTTTTTTTGAAATTTTTAATTATTTTATAAATATTTATATAAATTTAAATTTTTGATCAAATTATTAGTTTAAAGAGGAGTATTTTGATTTTTTTAAAAATTTTTTTTAATTTTTTTTAAAGAATTAGTAAATAACAAATTAAGGGGGCCACTAGAATGTCAAAACTCCTATAGTTTTCAAAAAAAAATATTTTTTTGCCATCCTCTTTAAATGTTTACATTTAAAATAAAATAGACAAATTATAAAAAATGTATATACACTCTATTTGGATAAGGTGGGATGTATAATATACATGAAAAAAAAAAAAAAAAAAAAAAAAAAAAAAAAAAAAAAAAAAACTAAATTGTAAAAAGTGACCAAAAGAATTGAAAGAATTGGGGTAGGTTGCAAAATCCAAACCTGTATGGACTTATATGCAAAATCCCTCTCATTCTCATTCGGATCACTGGAAAGCGACGCTCTGAAGAAGCAGAAGCTTCGCTTCTTCTGCTCCCTTACACTCAGCTGCTCGTTACTCCAACGGAGAACTCTCTCTCTCTCTCTCTCTCTCTCTCTCTCTCTCTCTCTCTCTCGCCCTTCTCCCCGGACCCTAACCCTAGAATCCACACCGATCTCGATCTCCACTCCCTCATTCATGGACATTCCGAAGAGATATCGCGCGTCGCTGCTCCCGAGCTTCCTCTACTCGTCCTCCACCACCACGGTGGCGGAGATGGACGCGATATTGAGCCGGAACCGTATATCGCCCCCGGAGAAGACGGCGGCGGGGGACGGCGGAGCTCCGGAGAGGCCGTTCATGATCCAGGCGCCGAACGAGCCCGGGAAGATCGAGATGTACTCGGCGGCGTACTACGCGGCGTGCGCCGTGGGAGGGATCGCGAGCTGTGGCCTCACGCACATGGCCGTGACGCCGCTCGATCTCGTCAAATGTAACATGCAGGTGAGCTCGATCAATTTGCTTCTTCCTGTGATGTTAATGCTAGGGTTAGTAGTGCTTTGATTTGGTGCGATTAGGTTGTTCTTGTGGATAAATGAGGAATCTAATGCTCTGATCAATGATTATTAGCTGCGACGGTTCTTTAGCTCGTCCATTATGGATTTATCTACACAGTAATTTAGTAGTTCCTACTGTGACTCCACTGTACAGTGTGCGTTTGGATTCCTACTGTGGTTTCTGAAAATCTATTCATCTTTCCATTTTCCTGGGATTTGATGCACTAGAGGATTCATTGATCATGTTTTGTACTGTAGTAATTGTTGATATATGCTGATTAAGTGTCTTGAACTGTTCCTTTTTAGTTTGCTTATATTATTAAATAATCACGTGGACATCATTTTGAGCTATATTTTGTGCATATGATTGATTATCTGACATTTTTTTTATGTTAAACCTTTAACATCTTTTTTGCTGTTTCATGATCAAGTTCATCCTTCTCGAAACAATTCCTTTGCTCAAAACATTTTTCCTGTAAAGATGGTACCAGGGTAGTCCTTATTGTTGTTAAGATTTAATTAAATTGTTGGATAATCATTTAACATAATAATGTATCTAGTCTGAAATTTCTTCCTAATATCATAGATTGATCCAGTTAAGTACAAGAGCATCTCTTCTGGATTTGGTGTCTTGCTGAAAGAGCAAGGCATCAGGGGCTTCTTCATGGGTTTGGTACCAACCCTGCTTGGTTACAGTGCCCAAGGGGCTTGCAAGTTTGGGTTCTACGAATTCTTCAAGAAATACTACTCAGATATTGCTGGACCCGAGTATGCTGCCAAGTACAAGACGTTGATTTACCTCGCTGGTTCCGCTTCTGCTGAAGCCATCGCCGATGTGGCTCTCTGCCCCATGGAGGCAGTAAAGGTGCGCGTGCAAACTCTGCCCGGTTTTGGTAGGGGTTTGAGTGATGGGCTCCCCAAGTTCATCAAATCTGAAGGATATCTGGGGTAAAATCTGAGCCCTTGATAATCTTGATCATCTTGTTTTAGTGTTGCTCTTTTGTTCGTTATTCTCTATTGCTTCATTATAATCTTTTGAAATGCAGACTATACAAAGGATTGGTTCCCCTCTGGGGGCGTCAGATACCTTGTAAGCTCTTTTTTTTTTGTTGACATTTTAGACCAATTTATCATATACTGGCAGCCTCAGCGTTTGAATTGATGATGGTTATTTTGTGACATATCAGAAAATCTTGAGAAATTGTGCCAAATAATGTATTTCATTTCCATTATTATGATTCTAATATGATAACCTTATCCTTTCCATATCATTTCCAATGGGCAAATTCAGTTGGAAATTTGTGTTTCTATCATACAGCATATGTAGGGTAGTTGTTCGTGCTATATTATTTGTTGACAACATTAATGGAAAATATGCTATGCTGAGAAGAGTTGGTGGAATGTTGTATAGCTGTTCATTAGCTTCTATAAAGATAATTTTTATATTTTTGCAGTTGTCCATTTCATCAGTTATCAGTTAATTGATTTTGGTTTATGTATTAAAAAAAAAAAAAAAAAAAAAAAGATTTAACCTAAAGCATGCTTGTGTTAGGCACACTCAGGTTAATGATTTAAGCAAGCATGGCTATAGAACCCTGCTGTTTTGGTGTATATAAATTGATGAAATTGGTGGAAAAACTAGTATATTGGCTCTCAAATGTCATATTTTCCTTTGTAAAGGGTAATTAACTACTCAACAATGGGGATTGTATATAATGACTTAGATCCAACATGACTGGAAAGATGAATTCTTAGTGTGATTTAGGTCCACTACGATTGGAAAGATAACCATTTGGCTTGAACACAGCTTTGATTTAGGTTTAAGCACTATCCTGCTGCACCAATAGGGCCAAGAATCGTCTCTTATCTATATGCATTTATAGTCCACTATATGCACTAGGAAGTATGTATGCATAATTTTATTGTGGAAATATAAGATGAGGAAGAAAATTTTCAATTACATTTCCTTGTGGCTAATGCCATCCTTTATAATGCACATATTTCTTCTTGAAATCTAACTATGATTTTCAAGATTTTATGTGTGCATATAACAATCTTCCTCTCTGCTTGATCTTCTCCAGCTTGATGTGATTGGAGTTGCACTTCAATGTAGGGGCATACAATTCTCACTACTGTAGAACACAAATTATGTCTGTGCCAATCATAATGAAGGACATTGTTTTATTTATTTATTATTATTTTTATTTGTGTAGACTATTGTAAGAAGAGATCGTGCAGTTGCTTTGTTTCCTATTTCATTATTCAAATGTTTAGTGTTGCTTTTTTAACTTAAGAGAGTCCCGCAAACTCGTTCTCACGTATATAATGGAATCATACTTTGCAGATACCATGATGAAATTTGCATCTTTTGAGACTGTTGTTGGAATGATCTACAAGTATGTGATCCCCACACCAAAGGGCCAGTGCAGCAAACCCCTTCAGCTGGGAGTGAGCTTTGCCGGTGGTTACGTCGCCGGAGTCTTCTGTGCGATTGTCTCTCACCCAGCCGACAACCTCGTCTCCCTACTAAACAACGCCAAGGGCGCCACCGTCAGCAATGTAAGTTTTGTTTATCTTTCTCCTATTACCCTAACTTTACCATTGAATTTCATGGCTACTTTATTGATTTGCTTTCGATGGTTTTCCTTTCGGTTTGCTCAGGCTGTGAAGCAGCTCGGTCTGTGGGGTCTCTTCACACGCGGGCTTCCTCTTCGAATCATCATGATTGGTACCCTCACTGGGGCGCAGTGGGGAATCTACGATGCTTTCAAAGTTATGGTCGGCCTGTAAGTATTCTCTTCACTTTTTAGGGTTGTTTCCTGCATTATAACCCATAAACTTCTCTCCGATGTTTGTCGCAACTAACTTCGTTGTTGGAGGGGGAAAAGAGGGGGAAAAAAACAACGAAATTCTGATGAGTGGTATTATTTCAGGCCGACAACTGGCGGAGTTGCTCCTGCCGCAACCCCGGCCACAGAGAATGCGCAGCTAAAAGCCAGCGCTTGATTTCCCCAAAATTCTAGTATTTCTTTACCTATCCAAATTAGGATTTGTAATGTTGTGATTGGAAGAGCATTTTCATGTTTCATATTTTTTCAGGGAATGTTTAGATCTAATAATCCCCAAGGCCTGAAACAAGAACTCATCAAAAGGTGTAGTTATTCGTTAGAATGATTCAAGCTGTTTGTATAGTAGCAATGTAATAAACTGGACGGTTAGAAGGAGTACATAGAATTGCACTGAGATTGTTATCATCTTTTAGCTTTTCGGGCAAATTTGATGGTATTTGTTCAACTTTGCCCAGATTCTTCCTTCATATTTTGCGTTGAAGGGGCAAACGTGCAATTTACTCTCATACTTTTGGCATCTGATTAGTTTAACTGAGAAAGTTGAGGGCTTAAAATGCTCAAATGAAAAGTTTCAGGATCCAAGTTACAATAGTACAGGGACTACAATTCGCCCCACAATAATAAAACAGAAGAACAGTCACTGTGGCTACACTACATCAAGCTTACAGTGCACAAAAAAGTGCAGTACAAATTGTTCTACTTTTTTCTTATGGCTATCAAGCTCCATGTCAACATTATCAACATCCTAAACTACTCATATAGAAGGTCCAAGGCTACTTGTTCGCCTGCTTAATCTGTAAATCTTTCGCCATTGCCACAGCCGCATCACCCCTTTTTAGAATGCTCTCGAGCACCGCTACCCTCTCCAACAACGATTCTGCATTTGCACTCGCAGAATTGACCAATTTATCCGCTGTCCCTAGAGCGGCGCATAACTAGAATATGATCAAAGAATACATCAGAATCCATTAGAGCAACGAAGAACATCTTATACGGAGGAAGATACCAGACCTTCAGCATCAAAGTTGTCCACGAGTGATCGTTCCCTTCTAACGACTTGATCAGCTGATCGTAATTTTCCTGATACGCACGACTCTTTATGTTAAAAGCATGCTTTCGACGAATCTCTGCCAAGATATTTCTTAACCAGGTCTACGGTGAGTGGTATCTCTCCATATGCATGGATTCAAATACTTGTAAAACACGAATTGGACGATATTAGAACAACAAAAATACCAAATGCGCCATCAACAAAACCTTAGCGGATCATGTTACCCCAAACAAACACCATATCCTTAACAATATCAAACAACACTAGCTTTCTCAGCGAATTACATCATGCAGACTATATGGATCCTATTCCTATTCAAGAAGATCACAAACAACTGCAGGCGACTTTTCAGATGGAAAATTATCTGGTGAAATAACATCCACTGTATACAATCGATCCGTAACTGCAGTAGGAAGTACATGATACATAGATCAGAAGGCCTGCTCAGACAAATATGGTCTTGAAGATTGTAGGCCAAAAATATAGTCCATTTTTGGTCCAACCACGAATGAACTACGGGTTAAAGATTTTGTTGAACTTACTATAACTTAAGGATTAGTCAAACAAGATGCATCCTAAGACACTGTCGACCAGAAGATCGCAATTCCAAATTCAAATTCCAGAAAAAGTTTCATTTTCTCATGCAGGATGCATATATCTAATGTTATGACAACTAAGTTTCGAAGTCAAAGTGTTCGACAACTGGATTGTCTCAAAAGGTTATAAAACAAGAAAATCAAGCTTTATCATTAAACCAAGGATATCAAGCTTTATCTTACACGAAATTTATACGCAACCTACAAGGTCGAAAGTTGTTAATCTCCAATTCACATTAACAATGCAACTTTTAAACATCTACTGACGATTTCGTGTTCTTGTCAACTGCGCATTGCGCAGAAATCAGGCACACAACATTTGGCAATCCACACATGTTCATTCCTCCACATCTATTGCCCACTTCAGGTAAATTATCTATCACACAGCAGATCTTCTAAAATTAGTTCATACCATCACCTCCAAAACCAAATCCCTCAACTTAGTTTCCAAATGGGACTACCAGGATACCAAATTCTCTTGTTCGAGAACTCGTTAGTTCATGATTTGGAATGATTTGGATTTCACACGAATATAATCAAATCCGTTGATTTGTGGTCTAATTTGATAGGATTAGTACCTTTAAAACACCCACAAACTGTAACTTTTCGATCCAAAAAGGCAAAAATGCTCCTTTTGAATCGAAACCGTGTCGAAACATAACCTAACAACAGAATCAGATCGATCGAACACCATTCCAAACAACGCATTTCAACATCAAACCCAATTCAATCCGATTCATCACTACTCCGACTCAATCCAACTCCATCTCGATTTTGATACCAGAGAGTGAGAGAGAGAGAGTGAGAGGAGATCGAAAGGGGCGAGGGAGGGATTAAGGGTTTATACTCGTATACCTCGAAGATGCGGGGGAGATCGGAGGGTTGAAGAGGGTCCATGGGGATCTCCGCCGCAGCGGCGGCGGAAGGGCTCGCGCCGCCGCCATCGCCGGCGCCGTCGTCGTCTCCGGCGACGTCGCTCAGGAGATCGCCGATGCAGAGAAGTGGGCCCCCCACACCGCGCATTTTTGTGCTTCTCCCCCGTCCCTCAACGTTTTGTGGGAGGTAACATTTGCACTATAGCCCCTCAACTTTCTAGTAATTGTCACCATTTTGTCGCACTTTATTGGTAAAAATATATACAACTTATTCCAATTAGGATAATTTTGAACCCCTATCCAATTTTTAATTTTATTATCTAATTTTTTAATAATTTTTAATGTGAGCCCGCCAATAATACTTATATTTTAAATTTTAAACTAATTATCTATTTTTATTAAATAATAATCGTAAGAATTATATAAATATACACAAACTAAATTTATAATTTATAAAAATAAATGATGCATTTAATGTACAGATCCGATATGGGACAAACACCTCCAATTTAGATCTGACTCAAACCTTATCTTTTAGACCCCAACTCAATCAAAATTTGCCACACTCTTTCGGTCCACTAGTAATAATAACTCGTTGAGTTCAAATAATCGATCTAAAATATTTAAATTCAGTTATTACTATTAGTGTTCATGATCTCTTATATATCTAATAATAATTTTATTTTCAAACTACTAGAGTGTGACATTTAAATTCTTAATTAAATTAATTTTCATATATTCTCTTTTTAAATTAACTTGCACTTTATTCTTATATCTTAGTAATAGAGTTTTGGAAAATACTATTTGTACCTCCAAATATAAGTATAAATATTATACTCTCTTGCTCTTGGGTTTAAAAGTTATTTTTAAATTTTTAGTATTTAAAAAAATAGACAAAGTTAAATTTTTAGATATTATATTTTTATTTTTTTTTAATGGTGTAGGTAGCATGAATTAGATTGAATTTTAATCTCAAGATACTAATTATTAAGGACTTGTTTAGCTTGAAGTACTTGAGATTTAAAATAAAAATCAAAATAAGTCATTTTTATTACTAATTAAATATGTAAAAACGAAGCAAATCTGTAAAAATAAAAGACGAATTCAAATTTTAAAATTAAAATTCCATTTACTGACTTAAAATAATTAAATTAAAAAATTAAATTTTTTTTTTTAAAAGGAATGTAGCATGCTAATGCTTCATTCATGAAGAAGATGAACTGGATTAGGCAACTTCGAGAAAAAAAAAAAAAAAAAAGCTATAAGTACAAATTTTGATAAGCTAGAAAAGTTTTCAAAATATTTAAAGGCTAAATTATAAAAACTCCGTAAATATTTTTTTTATTTTTTTTAAATTTTCAAATATTTATATTTTATTTTTTCAGAAATTTAAGTTAATACATTTAATCTCCCTCTCTCCGGTTTCATCACTTTTCTTTCTAGTTTTTATAATTTATATTAAAAATAATTTTAAAATTTATTAAAAATTTATTTATTTATTAAAGTCGTAATTTTAAAAAAAATATTTTAAAATTTTAAAAAGATAAAATATAAGGTTTCGAAACTTAAAAAAAAAAAAAAAAACAAATATTTACTAAAGGGTGGGTTTTCTGTTTTTTATAATATTTTTTATAATTTGCTCCCTCCAATCAAGCACTGGCACGTGTCTGATCCCCGACACGTGGACCACGCGTATTCACGCGATACACAGGATCTACGAGAGCCACACGGTGCGCTCGAAAGATCTCCCACCAAAGGCGCACCGCCACGTGTCTACACCCACATCCTAATATGGGAATTGTGATTGGATCTCCTTCGTTGTTTCGTCACCATCATTCGTTTATCTTTTTCACTACCTATAATAATAATAATAATAATAATAATAATAATAATAATAATTCAAAAACTATCCAAATTGTATTTTTTTTTAAAAAAAATGATTTATTGGATACAACTCTTGCATTAGTACATTTCATACACCAGTTTTAAAGATCACAATTCAGTTCGATAGATAAATATAATCTACAATATCTATTAATTTAAGATATTTAGAATTTAGTTTATACGTAAATTTTTCAAATATTATAAAATAAGAGTTCAATTATTATACTTTTAAAAGTAACAAGCAATTGATACCGTTACATCTATCATTTTAACTAATTTTATCAGATCATATTATCATAATCACATATTTTTCATCCAAGAGTTAAAAATTTACAAGCATTTTAAAAGCATTCGAGCTCAATTCTATTAAACACATTCTTTTATATACAAAGCGGTGCATGGTGCACCGGGTGCGTGTTATATTATGCCATTTGTGAGATAAACAAATAAGAGAGTCAATTTTTTTTTTAAAAAAAAATCCATTCCTCTCAATTGTGAACTCCTTATCTTTTGTGTAGTATCAAAAGATTCAGAGAAACCCATGCACAATTCCAATTAATTTCTCCACTTCTCTCTCTCTCTCTCTCTCTCTCTCTCTCATATCTCTATCCATGGCTCTATTTTATGCTCCCCTCACTTCTCCCCCAAACTCCTCATTCAAAGCTCATTTCCCAATTCAACTGCCCAACCACACAGATCATGAAGAATTCCCAGCTCCCAGCTGCTTCCAAAGCAAGCACTTCTGCACCACAGTCTTCTCTGCAAAGCAAAGGCCGCGGCGCACCGCGGCGGCCTGCTCGCATAGGTCTGACGGAGCGGCGGTGGCGGCGGTGGAAAGGCAAAAGCCGAGGATTCTGATCGCCGGTGGGGGTATCGGGGGGCTGGTCTTCGCCCTCGCGGCGAAGCGGAAGGGGTTCGAGGTGGCGGTTTTCGAGAAGGATATGAGCGCCGTGCGAGGCGAGGGGCAGTACCGGGGCCCGATACAGATACAGAGCAATGCGCTGGCGGCGTTGGAGGCGGTAGATCTGGACGTGGCCGAGGAGGTGATGCGGATCGGGTGCATCACCGGAGACCGAATAAACGGTCTCGTCGACGGTATTTCTGGAAGTTGGTAAGAATATTTTTCTTTATTTTTAGTTGTTATTCGAAATTGCGTGCCATCTTGTTGTCATCATTGAATGCGAAAAATTTTAAAATATATAATCAATTACTCTACATGTTTTCGAAGCATGTGAAGTTATATTATCTAAAAAATTTGTACAAAATAAGTTTTGGTAAATATTAATTGCTTCCTAATCTTTTAAAAAGCAAAAAGCTTACAATTTAGATAAATAATTAGTGACAAATTTCTTTTTTTTCATAATAAAATTAAAAAGGAAACAGGCAAAGTAAACAAAATTAAAAAAAGAAAAGCTTATTCCAATTAAATTTGGCTGTTTTTCCATTGTTTACTCTTATTCCTTTTTGTTTTTGTGTTTATTTTTTCAAATTGTTTATTTGTTTTTTTTTTTTTGATTTTCTCTATTTTGATTTTTTGAATCAGATAAATCAAAAAATTTAATTTCAACCGTATCAATCATGTCCAATTAAATTTTGCTTTTTCAACAGTTTAAAATTAATTTATTCGGTTTTATTTTCTAGTAATACCTAAAGGTGAAACGCGAAAACTTATATCTATTTAATTAATTTATTCGAAAAATCAGTATTATATAATTAATTAAAATATTAAAATAATAATATTTATATACTTTTATATAATTAAATTATAAAATAATAATTAAATATTTATAATGTATATAGATTCAATCAGTCACTTATTAAACTAGTTATTTTTGACCCAATAATATTTTTGAATGATTATTCCATCCAATTTTTAAAATATTAGAAATAAGATGAAAACACATATGGTGAACATAGTAGAGAGAAAAATTAGGATCAAATTTGCACAATAATAAATCGCATATTATATGAGGTGACCTACAGTTTGTTTGGTCACATCGAAAAATATAATATTGTTCAATAAAATAAAATTTAAATAATATGTTTGAAGCATTATTATAAAATAGAAATTCTAAAAAAAATTTTTACCCAAAAATAAAAGCTTTGAAATAAGCACATATTTATAAAATTTTGAATTTTATTTGGTGGAACTCTCAATGCTTTTATTTACTAAACGCTTTATTTGAGAAAACTATAGTTGAATGTAAAAATATAACTAAAATCAAACTAATACTTTAGCGAGTGTTTGATTGTACGTAAAATAATAAAAAAATATATTTTGTGGATTTTTTTTTTAAAATTTTTTTTGTAATGTTTAGCTTGTAATTTTTTTTTTATCAATATTTATTTAGTTGAAAGAAAAAAATTCAAATTTTTTTTTTGACTTGTTGGGAAAAAAAAATTGCACAAATTAAGTTTTCATTTTTCACCAAAAATCAGAAAAAATATAAAAACACTATATTTTTGCTAAACAAATATAGAAAAAATAATTTTTAATATATTTTACAGCCAAAAATACACCCTTAACCAATGCTAAAATCGAAAAAATTAAAAATTTCCATTCATTAAAACTTTCACAGATTTTTTTTTCCTTTTTTAATTAAGAACCAGATCCCTAAACACTTTTCATTTTTTTCCTTTTTTTTTTTCCTTTTTTAAGTACAAGTGCTTGTCAAGGACAATAAATTTAGGATACACATAAAAGATATATATTGAGGGGCACATTTTTTTTTAAAAATAACCAAATAGAAAATCCAAGTCCATGAAGCATCAGAAAATTAATAAATAGTAATTAGCAAGAACATTTATTATGTTAAAAGTATTAAAATAATTAAATTTTAGTTAAGGTACTGTATTATAATTATAACTATATATATAGATAAAAATCGCCTATTTGGTTTTATATATTTTAACTACGGCAGTAGTTAAAGAAAATAAATTTAATAAAAATGATTTTATCTTTTTAATTACTTTTAAAATAAAAAAATAATTTTTTATTTACATTGAAAATAATATTACTATTTTATATATTAAGTGATAAAATTTTAAAAATATATTTCTTAATTACATACAACTAAATAAATTATTTATAATTATAATATTATTTATTTTATTTAATCAAATAAAATGTATACAGTTATAACTATTAAAATTAACGAATTCAGAACAGAATTATATTTTTTATATTTTTTATTCTTATTTACCGTCATACGGATCGGAGCAGGAGCTCCACCAATCCGATTCATTTGCATTTCTATTTGAGTTACAGTAATTTCTACATAATTATTTAAAAATTTGTCCATTTATATTGGATTGAAAGTAAAATATTATCTTGAATATATCACATTTTTCACTTAATTTTTGAAAATTTTAAAAAATGTAGACATTTTATTTGTTCATAATGATATATTAATTGTGTTGAGAGGAGGTTAGTAATTAACACCAGAAATTATATTTTATGTTAAGACTAATTACGGATTATTTTCTCTAAAATAATATTTTTTGAGTAATATAAGTATCGAAATCAGTTTTAAATTTTTAATAATAAAATTAAATTTCACGATTTCTCGACAACATTAATCTATTATTTAAGTGATTTTAAAACTAAAAAAATTTAATAATATAAATAAGGCGCATTTATGAACACCGAATCACTAGTTAAATAATATCAAATAATAATAAAAATTAATTTTTAAGAAATTTACGCATTGTTAATTGTCGATTTAGATGCCTCATAATCAAAAATAATGTGACAATATTTTTGATTTTGCACTTCTAAAAATATTATACCT
This sequence comes from Tillandsia fasciculata, assembly GCA_029168755.2. Taxonomy (NCBI): domain Eukaryota; kingdom Viridiplantae; phylum Streptophyta; class Magnoliopsida; order Poales; family Bromeliaceae; genus Tillandsia; species Tillandsia fasciculata. The sequence continues at coordinate 3,387,875 of CM054943.1, read as the reverse complement.
CAATTTTAATTATTGTACTACACAAGAGAGAGTAAAATATATTAAACTTTTTTAAATAGATTTTCTAGAGAGAAAAAAAAAAAAAAAAAAACAAGCTACTAATTACGTTCTTTTGTTTAAAAAAATAAATTTAATTTGAAATGCAAACAAATTAGATTTTAAATTTGAAGTCTCATATAAATATAAAAAAAAAACTATTTTTCATTAACATAAATATCGAATTGTTATTATTAATTATTAATTCTAAAAACTCGAATAATTAATAATACACAATTAATTCACTTAAGTATACAGATTTACGGATCTTGACCGAATTTAATCTATTTAGACATTACATTTATTGTTAGTTCGTTAAATTTATTATAAACGGCGGCCTCGTTGAATTTATTTATAATTTTTAACTTATAAATAAAAAACTTAACTTATTTGTAATTTTGAATTTGAATTAACAGCATTAGTCAACGCAATAATTTTTTCACAAAAAATAATGATAGGTGACCACTTCCTCCACTCATACAATCAACACCGATCCGACACGTGTCCTTTCCTTCCTCTCCACTATAAATAAGAAAGTTCCTCTTTCTCTTTTTCAATTTGATCATCTAAAATCCACTACTTCAAAAATGGCTTTTTTTTTTTCTTCTTCAATTTGATCATCTAAAACCCTCATTTTTGAGCATCTTCAACAATGAGCTTCTTCTAGTTCCATGGCTACCCCACTCTCCTACACTTCCCCCACTTCTCCCCCAACCTCACACTCAAATACCCATTTCCCTTTTCCCCTTCCCATCCCATCTCCCCCACAAAAGAAGCTCCTTTTTGCTCCCATTAGTGCTTATAAGAGGTGCCAATGTAGCTTTGGGGCTCCCACACCTTCCCCAAGCTTGTGCTCAACTACCTGTTTCCCATTTCCCCTACCCATCTCCTCTGATCCCCAAAAGAAGCACTTTTTGGGTGCTCTTGATGGTAAGAGGAGGAAACCAAGTAGGTGGTTGGTTTCGTCGCGATCGGCGGTGAATTCCCAATGTAAGCTTCGGATTCTCGTTGTGGGGGGTGGGATTGGGGGTTTGGTGTTTGCCCTCGCGGCGAAGAGGAGGGGTTTTGAGGTGGTGGTGCTGGAGAAGGATATTAGTGCCATTAGAGGGGAGGGGCAATACAGGGGGCCGATCCAGCTGCAGAGCAATGCTCTGGCGGCGTTGGAGGCGATCGACGCGGCGGTCGCGGAGGAGGTGATGGAGTCGGGGTGCGTCACGGGGGATCGTGTTAACGGAATCGTCGACGGGGTATCTAGTGCTTGGTAATTGCTCTCCTAGTTTGGGGATGGTTCTTCTTGTGCTAACACATGATATGTTAATGCAAAGTTTGAAAATTGTAGGCTTACTGTGGAGAGTTTTAATTCTGAAATATAGACAATGTTGCAGATTTGTCCCTGTCGATTAACTACGTCTGCCGTTAAACAATTTGTGTTCTTATGATTCTTTTTAAGAATTTAGGATTCATGGTTTACGTAGAATGACATGATACATTGATCAATCTATAGGAAAAGTCGACTTTAATGTGTCCGCTGTTGAAGACGAACAAATTTGCAGAATTTGAAAAAGCAAATACGGAATTTCATATGTTGACTAAAATTGGCTACTCTTTGCGTCTTCAATTCTTATTTCTATATACCTTTTGTGTGAAGTTCGATTCTTCTCACAATTATTTGTAGTTGATTAAAATGCGTAACTCCGTTCCATTTTCGCGCACAATTTTTCCACCTACTTACATCAAAGTTTCCTAGTCCTATTCGAACTTTGCGAGGACGTTATTTTCTTTTATGTCAAATTTAGGGGACAGTTCAATGTTGAGATCATTGGTAATATTAGAGCTTTAGGATTTTGAGATCCTCCACGGTTGTACTATCGCCTTTTGTTATAGTGGAATTGGTACTTTGTATTTTCTCTTGACCACAAGCTTCAAAGTTTGACGGCTTGGAACATTGTTCTTTCTCTTTTGATGGTTGATGACTACTTTATGCATGCGAGTACAAGCGTAATCTTTGATGAAAAAATATGAAAATCTTTATGAAGTCTCTGTTGATACACCTAGTGACTTGTGATTCAAATTCAGGTACATCAAGTTTGATACATTTACTCCTGCAGCGGAACGCGGTCTGCCGGTCACGAGAGTTATTAGTCGCATGACTTTGCAACAAATATTGGCTCGTGCAGTTGGTGATGATGCCATCGTGAATGAAAGCAATGTCGTTGATTTTGTCGATGACGGAAATAAGGTAATCTAAACTGATGTATTCTTTGAAAGAAAATACTCACATCTCTCCTTCTGCTGGTCCTCATCCATTTGGTCTCTGAAAAGTCTACGATAATGCACAACTTTTGCTGTTTCAGTTGAAGTAATTTCCTCGGTTATACCACATTTTTCATTAATGCAGGTTACGGTTATACTTGAGAATGGGCAACGGTATGAAGGCGATCTTTTGGTTGGAGCCGACGGAATATGGTCCAAGGTATACTAAAGTGCATGCTTCGTCTTTTGTTAAATGTAGTGATTTTTTTTTTTTTAATAATTACGTAATCAAACATTTCCTTCTAAATAGGTGCGTAAGATCTTATTTGGACCAAAGGAGGCCTCTTATTCAGGATACACATGCTACACTGGTATCGCAGATTTCGTGCCTCCCGATATTGAAACTGTTGGGTATGCCTTGATTATGTTAATCACATTAGTTTAACATTTGATTTTTGTAGCGATTTTAGAGCATTTAGATTGTTCCAAATAAGATCAATCGTAACCAATGGTGTAATTTGCTTATATTGAATTTTATCATTTTATGTACTAAGACCTACTTGTTTTTTTTCCCTTCCCTATAGGTACCGAGTATTTCTTGGTCACAAACAATATTTCGTTTCTTCAGATGTGGGTGCTGGAAAAATGCAATGGTATGCATTCCACAAGGAACCTTCTGGTGGCACTGATGCTGAAAATGGTAGATTTTCTAAGGTTTTCCATGCTGAAAGGATTTGCCTTGTAGTACTTGTTCCGACTGTCTCAGGGTTTATCAAAATGTATGGTTCCCAGGCGTAAGGGGAGTGTTGAATATATAATATTAAAACACCGTTCTCTGATAGCTTCAGCTTTCGAAGGACAACGGTTTTTTCTCATTATTTAACATACATGAATGTCTGTGGGAGCAATATTTAGAATGGAAAGAAATAGATTCTGTATAGCTACTCTAATAAGGTAGTAAGACAGTTGATAGATTGAGAAGGTTAGCTAGCCAAAAATACACAGGAAATTTAGATAGATCTAGTCATTGTTGAAAAATCCTTTGTCAATTTTCTTACACATCTAATTTTACATCTAATCCTTTGTTCTCTATCAGGCGATGCTGATAGTAACTATTTTATATGATTTGGACATGGAATTATTGTTAAATTGGCACTATTTCATGAAACACTTGTGTAATTTAGACAATCCAAACATGCCAGTAGCATTGACAACTATGAGGCAACACATCGAAATTGCAAAGAGCCTCTCGTTTATTTAATGGCTACTTATTCTCTTGTAATGCTTACGTGGGATCTTTCGACAGGTAAAAGGGAGAGGCTGCTTAAAATATTTGGCGGTTGGTGTGATAATGTGGTGGATTTGATAAACGCAACTGATGAGGAGGCAATTCTTCGTCGTGACATCTATGATCGAGTACCTATTATGAGGTGGGGGAAGGGTCGTGTTACCTTGCTCGGGGATTCTGTCCATGCTATGCAGCCAAACATGGGCCAAGGAGGTTGCATGGCTATTGAGGTATGTTAAAAAATTGGCTTTTGCTTATATATCCCTTTATGTAATTTCCATCAATTTACCTATGTTCCATTTTGTTCTATATTTTTTTCTCTATTTCTCGATTTTCTTTGGTGTTTCACACTCAACGAACTAGCGCTTTTATTTTTGGCTTTTGTTAAAACATACTAATGTCCTTTAATATAAAATAGCATCTATTCAAGAGAAAAAAGAAAAACACGCCTTCACTTCGATTTCTGTAAGATTCTTGTTTTATTGCTTCTTTCTGTTTTGTCGCAGGATAGTTATCAACTTGCTTTAGAACTCGAGAAAGCATGGAACCAAAGTGTCGAAACTGGAACTCCTATGGATATTGAATCTCCTTTAAAACGGTAAGTTTTACCCCATTCGATCAATAGCATGTTCAGTTTATAGGGGAAGCAATAAGTCTTAGCATCACATGAAGATGTACCAAGAATTAACCATGCATCTAGTAATTGAGCTGGTACAGAGTTTCTATTATGTGGTGAGTATCTGTTTTTTTGGTTATTTATCCATCAACTTACCGGAACTTGTCATGTTTTCTTTTGATTATAGTTATGAGAAGGAGAGAAGAATCCGCGTTGCCCTTATATATGGAATGGCGAGAATGGCTGCAATAATGGCGTCAACTTATAGGCCATATTTGGGTGTAGGGCTCGGACCCTTGTCGGTAAGTTACGAGCTTAACTAATTAATGGCAGTAACAAACTAGAATCTTCTCTCTCGTCGTACATCTTTACATTGGTGACCCTTTTGTTGTAGTTTTTGACCAAGTTCAGGATACCGCATCCTGGAAGAGTTGGTGGGAGATTTTTCATCAAGTTTGCAATGCCACTTATGCTCAGTTGGGTTCTTGGTGGTAACAGGTGATCATTTCGAGTCCGTTCTATGTAGCTTCTTTTCTTTGTGCGCGCGTGTGTGAATTGGGCAAATACCCCCGCAAAGTTTGTATTTATGTGCTCCGTTGATAACTTTGATTATTTGTGCACATGCCCCTGCAGGGGTGGTATATATGTGGATTTGGCGTCATTTATAAATAAAATGCCAATAAATGTGCGTGTTTTGCTTGGCTGGATATCTTCTAAGTTCTCGGCAAGGATTGTCGAATGGCTCATTGGCTTGTTTTGGCCTAAATGGATTAGATATCAAGTTGGTTTTTTGGTCATATCGGCAACAAATGTAGTGTCTTTTCTTCTTCTTCTTCTTTTTTTTTAAAAAAAAAAAAAAATCTTGTGTTATGGACCATGGCATTAGATGCAGGGATGACATGGGACAACACCACCCCCGCATCACGCTGCCATTCCATTGGCACTGTAAATACAACGTATTATGCCTCGAAGAGCATTATCTCACTATTTTGAAAATGTGAAAATTCCTTTTGTTTCCTTTTCGGAATAGAAGATCTTTATTGACTATATTAAGTCTATCATGTTACAAATTTTTATTGCTCGGTAATCTGAGACCTGTAATCTATTGCTTTCACAGCTCAAAACTTGAAGGAAGATCACTAAGCTGCCGACTCTCTGACAAGGTGTGTTTCTGGAAAGCAAATCGGGTTGATTAGTTATGTGCAAATTGGTCTTATCATAAACATAATGAATGCAACAGACAATATTATTTGCTTTTTAATCAAGAATTTGAGTGATATTACTAACGAAACCGCTTCATTGAAGGCAAGCAACCAGCTACGAAGATGGTTTGAAGATGACGACGCACTGGAACGAGCTCTTACTGGAGAGTACGTCGTCTACTCATATCTTTTGGACTAAGAGTTTCTTGCTATCTCGATTCTTTTACATAATTTGCTTATGTGCTTCCTTTTTTCTACAGGTGGTATCTCTTCCCAGCAAGTACCGGAGATAATTATGCTTCGCAGCCTATTCATCTGATTAAAGACGAGCAAAGGCCACTAACTATTGGGTAATATTTCTAAACGCAAACTCATTAATTTTACTTATATTTACATAAAACAAAAATAGAGATGGCGCATGATTTTATTTATTTATTTATTTTTGGCAGAAACCGATCGCAAGCTAGCACAACGGGAGTGTCGTTAGCCTTGTCCTTGCCACAGGTTGGTAAACACAAATGTGGAGATTTCGTCAGTTTCCACTAAACACAATATTATTTAACTGTTTTATTTTGTCTAATTTGTGGAGACGTCTCGCATCTCTCAGGTATCGGATATTCATGCTTGTATAACCTGCAAAGATAAAGCCTTCTACTTAACTGACATGCGGAGCCAATATGGTACCTGGATCGCTGAGTAAGTGCTTGAAAGCAAGATAAGCACCTTCTGTGCATTCAGAATTTTTTCCGTATCTACTCATGGAAAGCTGATTCATTGTAATCCCTCTCAGAATCTTCATATTGAATTATCTGTTAGATTGGTTCTCTATGATCGAAATTATTTTAGGGGGATGGCATTTAATCATAGCTCATGAAGAGTATGCAAAAAAGTAACAATTTCGCTACAAACAGATAATTCAATATGATGTATTAAGAGCATTTAAACATCTAGTATATTGACTATTTCATATTTGACCTTCTGTTTCCAGCAATGAAGGAAGGCGTTACCGAGTACCCCCAAACTTTCCTGTCCGTTTCCACCCGTCGGATATCATCGAATTTGGCTCTGATAAGAAGGTAGTTTTCCTGCATTTACTATAGATTCATTTCTTTTCCCTGAGAAAATATATACTAATGATATGGAATCGATTCATAAAGCGAGTCAAAATGGAAGCTTATTCAGTTTTGATAATGTATTCTGTTAAGCATGAATCGATAAGACGATGCTATGATTCTCGAAGTCAACATATATGTTTAAGTAGTTAATTAGCTGCAGTTGAAGGGGCAGATTGAGCTGAAACTAGTGATAGCGAAGATACTGATTATCTTCTTATACTGCGTCACATTTGTACGTAAAATAGCAATCAAAATCGATGGTTGGCGACTATTGATCCTACTTTTCAAAGTTTCTTTAGACATAATTTTAATGCCTATATTTATGTGTTCAATATTCTACTATTGTTCAATCCAGCGCAATTCATAAAGCAGGGATTTCTCGATAGAAGTAGAACAATAAAGCAACAATTCCGAGGGCTTGGTTTTTCATTTTCGTAATTTACTTTCGTGAGTAAAACCTTTTGGAAGGAGAAATGTTTAACATACGAACTATTTGGACGCGCGCAGGCCGTGTTTCGAGTGAAGGTTCTGAAGACGATTCCGGAGAATCTGACGGGCGAAGGGCAGCAAATCCTACAGGCCGCGTGACGAACCGAAACTACACTTCTATCTTCATCCACAGATTGTACAGCATTCAGCGATACACGCGACAGACGACAATGTACTGTAGCTTACTCATTTCCAGGAGTAAGGAGTGAGAAAAGATCACTAGCAATTTAATTTAGTTTCTGTTTCAGTTAGAAATGAAATATGTTTGCAATTTCATTTGCACAATAATTTCCCTTCTGCCTTTTCCTTCCTCTATCTCTTGTATATTGCATACAATTTATTAGTTTCACTAATATTCTGATCAAATTGTCGGCGAAATGTCGAATTTTCGGTTCATTTAGCTTCTTATTTCTGTATTAGTTCTCCTTGTTTGCATGCATGAAAAAGAGTAAAAAAAAAAAAAAGAGTGAAAAATATATAAAGGTGCAGAATAAAAATTAAATATATTAACAGATAACAAATTAAAAGTTAAAAAGTATTAATTGAAGATAAATAAATAAAAGTTGAGAGATCTAGTTTAAAGATATTGAATATATTGGGTTGGTGGGAAATTTACCTGGCAATGAATGAGTCAGTAGTAGTTGGGGGAAAATAGAAAAGTCCAACTGGAGAGAGATTCTGGAACAAAAAAAAACAAATGGTACTACTGCACTACAGCAAATGCATTGATACAATAATTATTCATTCATTATTCAGGGTAGTTAAAAGATTGGGTACAATATGGGGTACAATTGGGGGTACACATAGCTTCGCTCCTGCGACGACGGCGGACGCATAAATAGTTCGATCTGAAATCTATGCGACTCCTCCGCGCGCGACTCGGCGTAAACCCTGAGTTTCCTCCTCCCTCCTTTGACTACGAACGAACCCTATTTCCCTACTCCGCCATTAGTGGGGAAGGAGAGCTCGAGCGATTCGATCCATGGGGGCCGCCTCTTCGCAGGGGCAAAGGAGGAGGCGGTGCTCGGGCCTCCTAACCCTAGTCGTCGCCCTCGTCGTCGTCGCCGAGATCGCCTTCCTGGGGCGCCTCGACATGGCCAAGAACGCTGCCGCGGTCCACAGCTGGACCACCTCCCTCTACTTCCCCTCCTCCTCCGCTGCCACCGCGCCGCCGGACTTGCGCGGCGCCGGCGCCGACGAGTCCTCCTCCTCCTCCTCCGCCGCCGCCGCCGCCGACGCCTCCGGTGACGAGGAGATCCGGCGATGCGAGGAGCGGTTGGAGAGGGAGGACGCGGTTCCGTACGCCAGGGATTTCGACAAGGACCCCATCCTCGTCTCCGGAGCGGAAAAGGTCCGGTTTTTTTTTTTTTTTATATCGTATTCCGTTTGCTTCATTTAGTGTTGATTTGATTTGGTTGTATGTGGGATCTGTTCTAGTTCTCTACCATGTTGATCCACTGAGGGATTCGAGAATTCAACTTCTTGAAGCGCGTCGTTGTTGATTTCTTACTGATAGTGTTTGATTTCATATTTATGTTGATATGTTTTGTGTGGTGAACCACAAGGTTTAATCTGCTGCTTTGAAGATTTTATCTCCAGGTTATGTTTAACAACCATTTTTTTCGAAAAACTTGATCTACTAGAGAATGTTGGTGGAATTCAAACTCAGAATCTCTTGCTCTGATACTAAGATAGACGATCGTTAGAATGGTCTTTGTTATTTTTTAAGCACATAACCACTCTCTTGATGATATTCTAGTTATGACCATACTTACATGCTTCATTTGCAGATTTTTTTTCTTGGCTAATCTTGGAATTAAGTTATCCATCATGAACACTTTTTCCATTGGAACAGCTCCATTTACTATCATTTAGCTTCTACCTTTCAGGATTTTACAACATGTTCTGTGGGCTGTGAGTTTGGATTTACAGGAGATAAGATTCCTGATGCGACTTTCGGGCAACCTCAAGGTCCAGCAGTGGCTACTATCCTTCGATCGATGGAATCATCTCACTACTATGCAGAGAACAATGTTGACATCGCCCGAAGGTTGTTAACATCAATTGATCTGTCATAAACATATTTCCATGCGCATTAGTCCTTTTAAACTCGATTCATAAGGGTAAATCAACTAAAATACAGCTGAATTGTTGCTTCTTTACTCAGGTATCAATAAATGCAAGTTACAAATAAGTCTACGCCAGGTTTTTTTGAGAGAATAACGGTGAACGGACTAGGGAGCTACAGATTTTGGTAGCTCAAGTTACCCGTTAGCAAGAAAAATATTACAAAATGCCCTAAACAACTACTTGGGTTTCTATTTACTCTTTTTTTTCTTTTCGGGCACTTCTTCGCAAGTGTTAGTTGCCAGTTATTAGTAGACTGAATACCCTCTATATAATTAACATATTTCTGTAATTTTAATGTGTTTGATGACATATCTTTTTTTGAACCTGCCCAAATGGCTGAACCTCTTCTCGAAACCAATGCTTATTCAGTATCTATGCCCCAATTTAATTCAGTTATCAGCATATGGCCATTCATGGTTTTTTGCCCTAGGGAAACTAGTGCTCTCTTTGAATTTATTTCCTATATGAAGGACTAATGCAAGTATTGATGATCGATTGTGCTTGCCTTGATTTACTTTGTGATATAACTAGGTGATTTTTGCATCACAGTTAACATATGAAGAACACACCGTGAAACTAGTAGTCCGCAGAAATAAATGAATTGAAGAAAAGAATGTTGATTTTGACAATCTAAGCTAGAGTGGCATATAACTGAAATCCCAGGACTTTCGTCTTTTGAACTGAGGTGCAAGAGCTGCAATTCTCATTCAGTAGTTCCTGGCAGATAACTTTGGCACTTGCATGGAAAGAATCTGTTTTGGCTATGCATTATTAGTTGCTACACTTAGTGTTTTTTTTTTTTTGTCTTTTAGTTGATCTAGGGGTCATGAACTAACTCATTTAGGAAGAGTTTCATTGAAAATCACCTAGGCTTGGTTAATATAAAATGTCTATGCAGGGTTGATTCTTAGTGACAGGAACTATCTGTGCAGTACATAATAACTTAATATACACCTTCCTGTATGTGCCTTTTTCATAATAATTCGTTTTGTTTTGGACATTAGAGTTGTTGGATTTACTGGTGTCTGGTGCACATATTCAAGATTCAAAATTGACAAATGATTGATTTTCCTTTTCTTTCTTTTTCTGTGCGCTAGGAGAGGGTTCCAAGTAGTTATGACGACCACCCTTTCCTCAGATGTACCAGTTGGTTATTTCTCGTGGGCTGAGTATGATATTATGGCACCGATGCAGCCAAAAACTGAAGCAGCTCTCGCAGCTGCTTTCATTTCCAACTGTGGGGCCCGCAACTTCCGCTTGCAAGCCCTCGAGATGCTTGAACAGATGGGTATTAAAATAGACTCATATGGTGCTTGTCATCGAAATCGTGATGGAAGAGGTATGTATTTTTGCATAAGAAACACTGACAACAAACATTTATTTGTCCTTCGTTCTTTTGCATTCTAGTCTGTGAAATCTTTCATTCTGCACGTAATCCTTAAAATCAGAACTTCCTACTTATTCTGATTGCATGTCTTTTTCTTGGTTCCTTGATCATAATCAGAACCAGTACCGTATTTTGGCCCAGTTGAAACTAAAGTTGATATAAAGCAATTGCTTGGCTGTGTTCTGCTTCTCATTATCCTGGCAACATGTGCTTAAGCCTCTTCTCTTCATCATACAGTTGACAAAGTGGAAACTTTGAAGAAGTACAAATTCAGCTTGGCATTTGAAAATTCTAATGAGGATGATTATGTCACAGAGAAGTTCTTCCAGTCCCTTGTAGCAGGTATGCTGATCAGACCACTATCTCATTTGGTTATTATGTCATTAGAATTCATTCAATCCCTTAGTTTTTCTGTTAAGCCAACGGTAACATTCTTTGCATACTTAATGCTTTCTAAACCACGAACACAGCCAATGTACTTGTAAATTCACAAGCAAATCGACCAAGTTTTATGGTTTCATGGCTTTTCATTAATTGGCGTAATCTATTGTTCATTGACCTTCTTACCTTTTTATATTTATGCTGAACCATATGTCAGGACATCCTTTTGCTAATCTAGCTTCATCAGAACTTCCCTCAAGTCTTTTTAATTGATCATCCTAGGTAGTTCTTTTACAGCTGCAAAAGCTATTAGGAGAAAGTGATACTTTATTATGGCTTTAGAATATTCCTCCTTACTGGCTGCTGAACTGAAAACAGAACTTAGGATAACTGATACATTATTAGAAAGCTCTATATGTATTGATATGTTCTATGCCCTGAATCGTCAGATTCGTACCTGGAATATTGCATTTATTAAGCACACGCTTTTGATTTTGACAGGGTCTGTCCCAGTAGTCGTCGGTGCTCCAAACATACAAGACTTTGCTCCTGCTCCTGGTTCCATATTGCATATTAAAGAACTAAGTGATGTTTCTTCAATTGCTCAAACCATGAAAAACCTTGCTGCAGATCCTGATGCCTATAATCGTACTATGAGGTTAGAATGATGCTACTTTTAACGTTTCTTTTAGATGACTGTACCTCAACATCCTTTTCTTACTATTTGGCTGATGACTATGAAGCACTACATGAGTACTAGTACACAAGAATTTAGACATAGATGGTCATCAATACTTTTTCCAATTTTCCTTTTTTTCTTTTCCTTGTTTTTCTTTTTTTCATCTAATAAGAGCAAAATAAATTTGTCTGATATAATTGCTGCCTATATTTTTGTAATATCGATTTGTAATATGGTTCTAATTGTGGCTATCAATATAATTCAATAGACACTTTTTCTACACCATTAGATGATGCTGCAAATAGGAACAACTGGAGAGGGTTTTGGGGAAGCAATTTCAAATTTTATCTCTTGGATCCAATACTTTGAATAATAAGGTTTTAGTTTGTTCATATGTTACCGTCTGTAGCTTGCTTCTTGCATTTCCCAAGTTGAGTTACTTGTGCGTGATATAACTCAGTGGTTTTGCTTCCCCTCATTCAACGGAACTCTTGTCATGCCGTTCATATCTCTAGAGACACTGTCTATATAAAATTTGTGAAAAGCTGAAAGTCTTGTTGAATGACGCAATAATATAATGTGTGGCAACTATGCATGTGTGCAGTGGTTTTCATAATGCCGTGGCAGCATAAAGTGTTGAGTATCATCATTAATCTGCTAGATTTTAATATTTTCATTCTGTTTGATTTGGGTGTTTGTGTTTTGTGCAGGTGGAAGTTCGAAGGCCCATCCGATTCATTTAAGGCCCTTGTCGACATGGCAGCGGTGCATTCATCATGTCGGCTCTGCATACATCTTGCAACGAAAATCAGAGAAAAAGAAGAGAAGACTGCTAAATTTCAGAATCGCCCCTGTAGCTGCTCGAGCAACAAAGGGACTGTATACCACCTGTTTGTTAGAGAACGAGGCCGTTTTGAGATGGAGAGCATATTTCTCAGGTATATATCATCAGATTGTCTTTTGTGTTCTGTTACGTGTTTGAGTACTCGTGAAGAATCAAAGTAATCTAGTCCTAGCATGCTTTTTGCAAAAGAGTAAGGCACTACGCTTATGAGGCAATTTTATTTTGGCTAATCACACACTTCAAATAACTTTTGTGACGACCCGACCTGCTAGCAATAATAACTCGGTAAATTCAAACTACCGGCCCAAACTCGTTGGACCCAAGCTACTAGCCCAAAATGCTTAAGCTTAATTATTATTACTAGCGTGTGTAATCTTATATATCTAATCAGAATCTCTTTTTCATTCAATGTGGAACTATTGGGGTGTTACATACTCCTCCCGTTTAGATTCTGAAGTTCTCGTTGGGTCCAAACCAAATCACAGACACAAAACATATCAGAATTACTAGGCGATATGAAATTCTAGATGTGTCTCCCACCAAACCCGTGGTGCAATACTTTGCCCCGCATAACACTTAGTTCTCACACTTCCGGCTGGTATTCATCTCTGATGTTATTTGTGACGACCCGATGCGCTACCAATAATAACTCGTTGGAGCCAAAGCACTGGCTCAAAATGCTTAAGCCCAGTTATTATTACTAGCGTGCATGATCTCATATATTTAATTAGAATTTCTTTTTCATCCAATGTGGGACTATTGGGGCGTTACAACTTACTTCAGCGATGAATATTATATAATTTGTATGAACAACTACAAAATTGTTACAAAATACCGTCATTCCAAATCACAAGCAGTGATAGCATAGTATATCCAAACTATCACTACACCCTGTTATTCTCATTCATTCACTGTTCATAGTTAAAAAGCTTTGGGTCTAACTGCTTCATTATAATAATGTATTGATAATTCTCTTCTGTGGATACTGTGTGGCAGATCGGACAAATTAACTGTACAAGCATTAGAGTTTGCAGTGCTTGAAAAGTTCAGATCCCTGAATCATGTACCTATATGGAAGACTGAAAGACCAGCGAGTATAAGAGGAGGTGACGAATTGAAGATGTACAGAATTTATCCAGTCGGTTTAACCCAAAGACAAGCATTGTACAGCTTCAAGTTCAAGGATGATGCGGATCTCGACAGATATATTAAGAGCAACCCTTGCGCAAAGCTTGAAGTGATTTTTGTATAGCCAGAGACCCGCGATTGCTCCTTGATACATCTGCTGTAAGTTTTCCACACTTGGAAACTCACGATTGTAGCAATATTGTCACTTCCTTTTTTTTATATATTAATCTTATTTTTTGGTTAGATTAATATGATAAAATACGATATATGAGGACTTTGTAAACTTGTTGTGCTTCTTTGTTATACAGGAATGGTTTTTTTTTTTTTTCTTATTCTGCTGTTAGACAAGTTTCAGATGCTGTATCAATATCTTAACAACATACCATTATAAAATGGGGAAACTTCTTTAACTTGGCATTACTGGAGTCATATTTTCGAGTTTTCGTCATTGAGAATTTTCATGTTTTGATTCATCTGTAACAACATGCCATTTATCAGTTTTATGAGTTTTATAAAACTATACAACAACACAATTTAATCCGTGGAAGTATATTTGCGAATTGCAGCAATAATTCTTTCCTTATCTCGCGTCGGAAATGCTTCTAACAGAACCCCATCTTTGTAGAAGTGGAATAGTGGAACAATCTGCATGAAATGAATCAAACAGTTTCGAGTAAATCAATAATTGCGTAAAGTTTTACGTTTGGCATATTTAGTTTAAATGTTTAGTTACCACTGTTGTCAAATGAAGCCTATTTCTTGTTGCTGTACTTTTATCAGAAAAGAAGAAAACAAGCAAATTTGAATACATAAAAGACAATTGTGAACATACACAGGAAGAGTTTAAATAAGTTGCAGGAGAATTAGGCTTCTACTTCACTAAAAGACAAAGCATAAAATAAAACACATACACAAAGGTAACATATACATGACAATAAATGTGCAAACATGAGTGTGTATATGCAAATAATAGTTTTATGAGTATCATGTATATAAGCATGATAAGCTACATAAATGCCAAGCAAAATGAAGTCTCTGTGACCTACGGTATGCTGACTATTTATTTATGGATTAAAATAGTCTAACTTGTTGCCTTGTGACAACATGTCAGGAGACTAATAAGTTGAGTCGGATGAGTCTAACAAATTGAGTGGGTTTACGATCCATAATAGACCTAATGGTAAGAAGTCCAACAATAGATTTAACGCCCAGATGGATTGAGTCTGGTCGAGATGTGAGCACTATGTCTATAAACTTTAAATAAATTAGTTGCGTATTTCTAATGGATCGAACTTTTGAAATTAATGGTTAACACCAATGAAATGATCCGATACTATATACAATCTTCTATACAGTACTTAGGTCACTATGTATATATGCATATATAACTCATATATAGTGTAGGGCTATTATGCTCTTATAAGTATAAACTTCTTTATACTCATAATTTTTTAGCCATTGAATGAAAGAATGTGTAATTAGGATGATAGTGGTCCTCCTAAGGTTTACTAAATTGTTGGTGAAATAGTATAAATCTTAGGAACTACTATAATTCTAACCGCATATTCCTTCGTCCAAGAGATAAACACTTATGCGTACGAAATTTTTTTATTATAGTAGTCGGACGCCTCATATATAACAAGCATGGTTAGATGAGTATCAGGTGAAATACCTTAATGCGAAGTCTCTCTGCAACCTCTGATTGCTCATCATATTCATCAATAACCTAATTATTCAATAAAAATAAAGAAAATTAATGAGTTATAAAATACAACATAAGTATATAAGTATCTCAGTAAAGCAATTTATTACGTGAACAACTAATTTGTTTTAGTCGACTATCTTATCTAAAAACTCGTCAAATTCTACCAGTTGTGAACAAAATAAAATAAAATAAAATAAATAAATCAAACTTCAGCCAGATTCAGCTTATATGATATATATATATATATATATATATATATATATATATATATATATATATATATTCATCAATAACCTAATCAACTTAATAAGAACGTACATTGTGCTTGAAGAAGAGGACGTGGGCGTCGCCGCGATCGCCGGCGCCCTTGCAGAGCTTGGCGAAGCCCTGCTCGATGTACTTGCAGCTCCCGCAGGAGGTGCGGTAGAAGTCGACGACGACGAGCGCGTTTCTCTCCTTGGCCCTGTCCAGAATCCTCCGGAACTCCTCCTCCGTCGCGAACTCCGTCACGCACTGCACGGGGCACACGTCGTCGTCGCCCTCCTCGTCCTCGCCGAGCGCGGGTGGAGCGCCATTGAAGGCGCCACCGCCACCGCCGCCGCTGCAACGGAGGGCGGGGACGGGGCGGGGGTTCGAAGAGGCAATGAGTCGAACAGGTGGTGGGCGTGCGCGGGAGATGGCGGAGAAGGGTGGTTTCGTGGGTTTGGGGAGGGAGCGGAGGAGGAGTTGGGGTTGGGGTGGGAGAGAGGGGGAGGTGTTGGTGGTGGATTTGATGGGCATGGCGAAGTGGAGTGGGAGAAAAATGGGCGATGCATTGGATTCGTACGGCGGGATCTGGATAAGTCCGTTGTTGGTTCTCGTTGTGATGACGATGATCGATTGAATGAGTGGTCCTTATGTTCTTCCCAGAGAAAAATATAAAACAAGGAAAATGTTTATTTTTTTATTTTTATTTTTATTTTTTTTTGTACACCCCCAAAACATCTTATATTTTATTTATTTTAAAATAAAATAAATTTGATTAATTATTTCAAAAAAAAAATTTTACCATGGGATAGTGGGATCCAATTATTAGTTCTATTAATTTTTCCATTCCTAGACAATGAATATACTATTAGGATAATAATAGTTTTTAGACTATATTTGGTATCTGAATAAAAATTTTTTCTACTATTTCAATTTTTTATTTTATTAATTTTTTTATAAATATGTCAAATAATATATATATTTCTATAAAATTATTTTTTTTATATTTATTGTTTATATATATTTTTTTAATTTGTTATCGTTAGAAATTAACATTGTGAAAATCCAAGCTATTAAAATTATACAAAAGATATTTAATCTATCTCACTAACTAAGATTAAGTTTAATTTATGATTAGCTATATTTTTCTAACGGATGAATATATATGAATAACTTACCATTTTTGAAAAAATAAATATAAAAAATTAAATTTTATAAAAATATATCTGTTGTTCAGTATCTTTACAGCTGTATAAAATTAATTAAAAAAAAAAAAAGAGTTCGGGACAACTATTTCGGCAAAATTGAGTTATTCTTAAAATAATCTGAAAACAACTATTTATAAATAAAGTTACTCTCATATTTATATTTATCTAATTAAAAATAAAAATACATATAATCAACTCTTGGATATATATATATATATTTCCTATATATTAAAAATAGATTTAAAAAGCTAACATTAAAACTACCCTTCTTGTTCCAACTTCTTAAAATACTGAAGTTAAACTCTGTTAGTGTACCAAACTATAATACTATAAATATACCTAATCCTCCTATATATATATATATATATAAATATAGAATCCTATATATATATAAAATAATTCTAAATAAATATATATATCTGATAGGATATTATAATATATAGTTAACTTATATATAATATATATGATATATATATATCATATATTTCCACCAATATATATATATATATATATATATATATATATATATATATTAAAGTGAGTTGGCATATCACTTATTCCCCATCTTAATATTTATTTTAATTTGTCCTATAGTTTGGGATGTATGAATAATATTGTTTTTCTATTTTTTTATTTTAAACTTCGTAAAATCTGATAATTTTAGTTAGAAAAAATAAAAGCTTTACCAAATTTATTAATTTTAAATATTTTTTAGCAAGTAAAACTGTAATAATTAAATCAATACTTAAACTAAATCTTTTTTAAAAATTTTTAATTAAAAGAAGAGACATAATTTTTTTTTTTTTTTTTTTTTTTATTTTGGTGTAACTACCAAAATAAAACCTAGTTTGTCAAATCAAATAGAGAATTATGGTCACTTGAGCCACTTCCTCCCTTACTCCACGCCTGTTTGTTTGCTTTTTCTGGATCTCGATTGTTGAATTCGTGACTCCGAGAAAAAGTCGTTAGCATAAAATTATCTAAATTTTTATTCATAATTGTACGAAAATCGAGTTTTTAAAAGTCACAAGTTTCTCACTCCAAATGATCCCTATTTTGCAAGAGGCGATTTCATTAAGTAGCTCTTCATGGAGTTCTCGTTGAGACAGTTTGGTAAGCGATGATTCGATCTTGTTTCCGAATGTTAAAAATTTATTTCAATAAAATTGTAATTTGCACGAATCTTAACAACGTGATCAACAACAGATTTAGAAGGAGGTGCTCCTCATCGAAGGTTTTTTCCTTAATTTCTTTCTTTTCTTATTCATCTTGCAAGTAGTATAATAATGACACCAATATCCCAATTCGTAGTTTATGATACAAATTTGAGACCAAATTAAGATCTTCAATGTGAGCATTTGGTATTTGTAAGTGTTTTTTTTTACGTAACGAAAAGTTGAATCACGCAAAAAAAATGTTGTAATTGTGAACTTCGAGAATCATTCTATGATTTCTCATTCACAAATATAGTGATATCAATGTTTGATTGAATATTATCGTCAGTAAATAGTGATCAGATTTAATGAATTGGTCGCAGTTCTCTCAATTAGATTCTTCGTATGCAATTGTAAAACCAGTTTATTACAAATTAGTTTAGCTTTTGAATACGCGTTTTATTGATTCAGGACTTTACTATACATTCTCTGATTCTCTCTTCTTCTTCTTTTTTTTTTAGATTCAGATATGATTTAGAAGTAGTAATTTTTCAATCTTCAATGAAATGGAGCAAATAACAGATGCGAAAGCGAGTTCTTCTCAGGAATATGATCCTTCCTCTTTATCTTCATCAATGGAAAGTGCAACTAATCCACAACCTCTTACTTCACCATTCACCAATGAAACAATTCATTCTCCTCGTCAGCGTGGCGAAACGAAGGATTCTATGATGTCTGCTCCAGAAACTTCGATGTTGGATGTATCGATAAGTCCTGAATCTGAACCTGACCAATCTGAAGATAGGAATTCTATGGCAGTTGATGAGCACTCCAAAGATGCCGAGTTAAGCAGAGGCCTTATCGATACTGCAGCGCCTTTTGAATCTGTTCGAGAGGCTGTAAGTAAGTTCGGGAGTATCGTTGATTGGAAAGCTCGGAAGGCTGTAAGTAAGTTCGGGAGTATCGTTGATTGGAAAGCTCGGAAGGCCGTAAGTTTGGAGGTAATACTTTTTATTCATTGTGTTGAATATGTTATGCATTGTTTGGCACAGTTCTTCGCTTAAAAGAGAACCAAGGACTATATCTATGTTCGCTTCGGGGATATCGTTAACTCTCCCTGCATAGCTTTTCCAACTAGGTCGGGAGGGTACCGTCGTCGCACAATTTCTCCAATGTGAGGCTTGTGTTCATAAATGCTGAGGCCCCCTCCCTTCTGATGGATCCAATAGAATTTTCAATGGATTGTGTAGATCATCCGAAAAACTAGCTAGCTCGAATATCATGGCAATGATACACTAATGTGGTTCAAATTTTGTAACTAGAGATTCAATTTGAGTGTTCAATTTATACTCATTTTACATGTAACTTCCATTAAAGTTCTAACTCATCTTTCTTCGTTTTTCTCCCTTGTAAAAGAAGTGCGAGGATGTCGGATTCAAACTCAAGAAGGCGCGAGAACAAATTCCGGAGTACAAAAGTAAACTAGAAGCTGCAGAAGAAGCTAAAGCAGAAGCACTAAATGACCTTGACAGCACCAAGAGACGAACGGATGAGCTTAAACTAGGCCTGGAAAAAGCCGAAACGCAAGAAACTCAAGCCAAGCAGGATTCAGAACTCGCCGAGCTCCGCTTCGAAGAGATGAAAAAGGGGATCACCAGTAAGGAGAGCTTTGCAGCGAAGGCGCAACTAGCACTCGCTAAAGAAAGGCATTCGAAGGCGGTTTCGGATTTGGTTTCGGTAAGAGAAGAGATAGAATCTCTCCATGGTGAGTGCATTTCTTTAGTTAGTGAGAGGGATATTGCAATAAGAAAAGCTGAAGAGGCTATTGATAATTCTATAGAGATTGACAAGGATGTTGAGGATCTTACTCTGGAGCTGATCACAATGAAGGAATTATTGGATTCTGCGCATTCTGAACAACTTGAAGTAGAGGAACAAAGAATTAACTCTGCATTGGATTGGAATCGGGAGAAGAACACATGGAATAATGAGCTTAGATTCGCTGAAGGGGAAATGCAACATCTTAGCGCGCAGCTTTCATCGGCAAATGATCTCATGCCGATGCTCGAAACGGCTACTACATTTTTGCTTAATCTAAAAGCTGAGTTAGCTTCTTATGTGAAAAGAAAAGGTTATAAAGATCGAGAAAAACCAACTGATGACGGTGACCGGATGAGCCTACAAGTAAAATCAATGGCGGCCCGAAACGAGCTCGAGGAAGTAAAGGCTAAAACCGAGAGGTCAAGATCCAAAGTGAATCATTTACGAGCCGTGGCTTCTGCTTTAGAAGCTGATATCGAAAGAATGAAGACAGCTGAAGGCTTCCGCAATGGCATTGCACTTCCGGTAGAATACTACAATACGATTTGCAAGAAAGCCCGCGAAGCTGAGGAAATTCGCAACCAAAGGGTCATATCTGCGATCGAGCAAATTGAGGAAGCGAAGAAAATTGAATCAAAAGTCAAAGAGAAGTTACGGGAAACAAATATGAAGATCGAAGGGATGAAGAGAACAATGAGAACTGCTTTGGACAAGTCGGAGAAAGCCAAGGAAGGGAAATTGGCTTTAGAGACGGAGCTGCAGCAGCAGAGAGCAGAATCAAAACTGCGAAGAAGAGCTGATGCTTCTTTAGACTTGGAGAGGGAAAAGACGAGACCTGTTAGCGCAGGGAGTGCTAGATCTAATTCGGAAAGAAACGACGCAGAAAACTCTACGAATTTTGCGAAGATGCGTAGGAGACCGTTCTTTCCGCAGGTAGTCTTGTTTTTGGCCAGAAAGAAGGCTCAGTCTTTGAGGTAATGCATTGCATCACTTTGTTCTTTTTGTATGGTAATAAGAATTCATAACAATTATCATAAATTTAAGTGTTACAATTTGGTATTATATCTTGAAAGCTGTTCATAAATGATTGCAACCTCCGCGCATTTTTGTTGTTATCTTTCTTTCAAAATTTAGTCGAACGACTGCGCTTGTATCATTCTTGTCCAATTGTTTAATTCATAGACAGGGGTTTGTGGAGGTTTTAGTGAGAACTGATCTTGCAGTTAAAGCTTCTTGCTTAGTAAGTTGATAGTGTTGCTGTGTCTGCATAAGAAATATTAGATATATGCAAATAATAATCTTTGAACTGAAGCGAAAATAAAGAAGAATCTACATTTTGAACATTTCACAACATGTGATATTAAAATCATGGAAAGAAAGCAAACAATTGAAGAATTAAAGAAAGATCATACTGGAAAACTACTCAGAAGTTTGTTTAGTAAGTTTGTTTAGAGTCCAAGTTACAGTGATGATGAGAGGAACAAGTGAATTGTTAGTCAAATAACTTAATGCCTTGGCCAACATCCTCGCAATGCCTGACATGCCGCACGATCGCTCCCATATCGACGTTCTTCTTCGCCTTGCAGTCGTATGAGGGGGGTGCATGGAAACATGGCTCCATCGACATGGCGCGAACACAAGGCGGGTCAGGTGCCTTCTGGTCTTTCGGGCTCAGCAGAATCCGCGGCTTCAGTCCGGCAAGGCCTTGACTTATGTACCCGAATGTCGACCAACCGCTCGTGATCAAAACATCACAGTAGCTCAGCAGGTACATCTCTGCTAGTGCTTTCTGATTATGCGATTGCTTGTCTGTTTTCTGTTGCTCTTCGTGGGTCGGCTGGTATACACTGATGACCTCCCCGGTTGCAGTTGTGTGCTCAAAGTACATGGTTTTGATCCTTTCGTAGTACTCCGAATAGAGACAAGTCACGAGAATTGCCTTCGATTTTGTTTTATCTCTTCTCGATGTAGTAAATGTAGTATTGAGATTGATACCAGGCAATAGGTTCTCTTGACGAGAGCATGCGATGATCTGATTGAAGAAGTTTTCTGACGAAATCGGTTGCCACGAAAACGTTCTGATTTGAATGCCGACCTTCTCCTCAGCCATAGCTAGATAAGATGTGTAGTATCTTGCAACCATTCCCCAAACTGCATTGGTTGGGTGGAAAAGATACCGACCTACGTGATGAAATACTGTTTCTTTTTGCGGAAACATCCACTGCAGTTCTTCTTCGAATTGTGGGACTAGAAACAGCGACGGCACAAAATACATATCTGATGTAAGAAGTAGCCAATTGATCTTTTTGAGTACTAGTTGATCTTCGTCGCAGAAGAAGAGCCTATCCGTGTGTTCGTAATCATGCTGTAAATGGACGTAAACATACGAGGGGAGAGACTCCGCCATGGCCTTAGCATCCTGCTTTATCTTCTTGTTCTTTAGCAAGTTTCCGTAACTTTGTTTGGTACCCAAATGAAGGCTTGCCAAGTCTTTTACGGGAAAGTCGGAGGGAAGAACCCAAGATGTCTCAGGAAATGGCTCGCAGAAGAGATCGGTTAAGTCCTCGGTTTGGTGGATGAGGAGGACCCTGTTGGTGAGGAGAGCATAGAGGAACGCGGAGGCGATGGTGAGCATGCGGTTGCCTAAGCCATTGAAAGGCGTCCACACGACGTAGTTGCACTCCATGAGGCTCATGCTGTGCCCGTATTTGAGCTGGGTGATCGACTTGCGGTAGAGCGCGGTGTTGGGGCCACATCTTTTGTGCAGTGCTTCGTATTTGCGGAGTCTGGAGAGCAAGTAGGAGGATGGTGAGTGAGGCGAAGGTTTGCGGAAATGAGACGACTGGTAGCGACTTATGCAGGATTGCTCGTCGAAGCCAGGGGCGATCAGGCCACCGAGACGATTGTCCCTTAGCACACTCGGTGCCGCGTCTTCTGGATCTATAAGAGAGAATCAAGTTAAGTTCATTACTCATTTTGCTTGATGATTGAATTATAATGCTATCACTTTCCCCCGCTTAACTTGTGAAGAATAGGAACTAGCTAGGCTGATATGATGGCAGCAAAGGGATGGAATTATCCTGAACATAACATCTAGGAAAAACCTTTCATCTGTGTACTTATGATCCTAAAAGTTTTATATATAGTGGCATGTAACTTGAGTCCTATTTCAAGTTACTGCTGCTAGTGAACTCGGTGTTTTTTAAGCTTCTAAAGCAGCTTCTCTAATCGGCGAAAGTTGCTTTTAAGGTAAGCTAAAATGATCTCCTAGCCCCCGAAAGTACAAGTTCTAGATGTATCTGAATGAAAAGCTGTTAGTGCTTCGTCAGACAGTCACACTTAAAATTGTACTTTTGCAGAAGTACGAGCTAACATAGAAAAGAATCCTTCGTGGAAAAGATGTGCGGTTACGTACCTCGATGCACCATCACGCTTACTCTCCGAAGCCAAACTGTCGCTGAGTTCCACTGGCCACTGCTGGAGAGGAAGACGAGGAGCGGCAGAGTCATCAGGCAGCCGATCAGCACCACTGACGGCCAGACGGCTCCAAATGGCGAATTCAGGACTGCAGATGGCTTTTGGCTCCTCATTCTCTTCTCATCCATTCTCACTCCTTAGAAACTTACTAGATCTCACTCTCTCTATTAAAAGGGCCCTTAGATCATAAGCTCCCTCATTAGTGAGAATAGCTACTTAGTCAAGCAAAATAATGTAAGATCCAAACCTTCTTTAAAGTATCACCTCTATTTAAGTGCATGGTTACTTTGAATACTACAAGATGAAGAGGATACAGTTGTTTATGTTGACTAGTCTGATTTAAATTAATTGTTTAAGTTTCTTAAGATTTCCAGTAGTTTTTAGTATTAATTGAGTGATCTTTAAGAGAGTAAAAGCTTGAGTGGAGGATTGTGCCTGGACATGTGATCACATGTGCAGTGAATTTTATCTTATTTTTGGGTCGACTGCATTTGAAATTCAGAAGCTATGTTGAACACCTTTTCACTTGACTTTGCAATTAAGAAAAAAAAAAAAAAGAATTTATTTGATGCTATTGCTTACAATCTCAAAAGTGGAAAATGAAATTTAATGGCTTAAAGTTAACTCCAAGGTCGTAATCATCATAGTTAGTTAATTCGGATTCGGCAAAAATTCGGTACGGATATAATACAATCAAAATTCGTTGAAAATTCGGCTAAAAAATCGTCAATTATTCAGATGATTTATACGGAAATAATATGTTCACTAAAATTCGGGATTTCGGTTTATACTATTAGTATAACAATTATATGTTTTAAAATAATTTATCAATAAAATATTCGTTTAGAACTATTATTCCCGATATAATTTTAATTCGGATTCTCAATAATTCGCGAATAATTTGCGAATAATTCGCGAATAATTCGTGAATTAACTAACTATGCTTTGAAAAAGAATAAATTTTTCATCCAAAAATTCGTAATTCGTGAATAATTCGCGAATAATACTTTTTAATTCAAAAATTCGCGAATTATTCCGAATTTTTCGAAAAAGTCGGAAACGGCACGTTTAATTCGGATTCTCAATAATTCACGAATAATTCGCGAATTAACTAACTATGGTAATCATAATACAAAATTTAATTCCGTGTGTACTAGTTGTTTAACTTGTTACGACATATGTTATGATGAAAGCGAAAAGATCTAGTTCGTGAGGCGCGAAGAATACCAAAAACAAAATCGAGAATGAAAAAAGAAAAAACAAAGCAATCAAAATTTGTGTGGTTCGACCACTGTCCTACATTCATAGGCGAAGACGGAGCGGAGATTTTCATTATAATCAAAATGGTGTACAAAATATGTCTCTCTCATAAAATCCTAATCCCAAAATACATTCATACTCTTTCTTATCCGCCGCACCAAATCAATAGAATAAAAGTATATTTATAATAGTGGCTAAATTCTTATACAATTAGAAATACGAATCTACTAAAATTAAAAATAATATTAATAAGATTAGACATAATCCAAACTTAACTTAATAGGATTAGAAAACCTTTCGTTCTAGAATTCGAGACATATCTAACACATCCAATTAGACTCTAAGAGAAATATGTTACTCGTTCTAGTCAAACAACTTAGATACCTACATCGACATCCACTACAACAAAATTTATACTATAACGACACTTTTAAGTACTTTTAAAATATGGAAAAAAAATATCGCTAATAAAAATACCGACACTTATAATTAGTGTCGTTATATGTGCCGTCGCTAGGGTGTATAGCGACCCATTATTGTAATGTGTCCCAAAAATTTATCTCTATAACCTAATTTTGGATATAGATGAAGTATTAATAGGTCATTTGTATAAAAGTGTCACAATGATGTGTCCCTATAACCTAATTTTGTTGTAGTGATCTTCGGAATGGTTCACATGTCGGGCAATCGTCATATGTCGGCATTCTTCTTCGTCTTGCAATCGAACGACAGAGGCACATGGAAGCAAGGCTCCATCGATATCGCTCGGCAGAAAGGAGGACTTGGTGCTTTTTCAGCCTTCGGGCTTAGTAGAATCCACGGCTTTAGCCCCGCAAGACCTTGGCCGATGGATCAATTGATGCTTCTCTTCACGGGTTGGTTAGTACAGACACTGACGAGCTCCCCTGTGGCGGTCGTGCGCTCGTAGTACATCAAGTTCAGTGTGGGGGAAATGACTCATAGAAAAGATCGAACATATCGTAGGTTTGGCGGATAAAAAGGGTCCTGTTAGTGAGAATGGCATAGAGGAATGCAGATGCAATGCTTAACATTCGGTTGCCTAAGCAGTTGAACGACGTCCACGCTATGTCGTTGCAGTATGAGAGTTCCACATTGTGGCCTGACTTCAGCTGCACGATTGATTTCCGGTAGAGGGGGGTGTTCGGCCCGCATTTCTTGTGGAGGGATTCGTATTTTCGCGAACGCGAAACTAAGTAATTGATGGAATATGAAGCCATGCTTTGCGGTACGACGGAGATTGGTAGTGGCTCTAGCACGAGTGCTCGTTGATCCCTGGGGCAAGTAGGCCACCGAAAAAGTTGTCCCTTGGGGTATCATGCATTGCATTTTTGGGAACCTAGGACTCGAAAATTCCAGTGTTTTGGTTACAAAAAGTTGGTTTAAGGAGGAATATGTTGTTGTTGGTGTAGCCACAAGGCCTAAAATTGGTCGACAAAATGCGGACCAATCCTGAATACCAAACAAGTCCTTAATGTACGATGTTCACGGATAAAGATGCATCATTGTCGAAAGAAACTTGTAGCTAGCTTGCAAACATAGAAGCTTCAAATTTAAGTTCGCGCTATTGCTGCAGTAAAATGTTATTGTACGACTTCATGAAAAAGCTTTTTATTATGGCATCTTCAAACAGGTCAATTAAAGCAACACTAAATAAAAATCTTTCTTGAAAAGCTAACTAATATATATCAAAAAGTTATGCATGTTACCGTCATGCCGATCCCCCGAAGCCAAACAGTTGAGGAGCCACCACCATGTCCGCCGGAGAAGAAGATGAAAAAAATAAAGAAGCAAAGACATCAAGCAGGCGATCACCACCACCGCGAATGGCACAAGTCTTGTAACAACCCGACCCGCTAGCAATAATAATCTGTTGGGCTTAAACCATCAGCCCAAAATACTTAAGTCCAGTTATTATTACTAGCGTATGTGGCCTCATATATTTTAATCAGAATCTCTTTCTCATCCGATATGAGACTGATATTTACCTCAGATACTAAAAAATAATAACTCGTTGGGCCTAAATCACTGGTTCAAAATATTTAAGCTCAGTTATTATTACTAACGCCTCATATATTCCAATTATAACCTTATTTTTATCCGATATGGAACAATTGAGCTATTACATAGGTGGAAATCAAATCTGACCTCGGCTTCTCTCTCTCTCTCTCTCTCTCTTCTTCCCTTGATCCATCCATGGCTAATTTTGTGATTTAAAGCTAACTCACAAGAGGAGACTTTTTGTAGACTTTAAGTTCAGTTTTCGTGGTCAATAAAACGTGAAATCCACAACTTAATTTCACACCTATAGCTGTTTAATTGAACTTAGCTATGAAAAAATTTGCTATAGCTAGGCATAGAGTTTACTAAGAAATAAGTTATTTATTTGGTTAATTTTGTGGAGAATGATCTGATTTGAGGTTAGTGCACCCACATGTAATAAACATTTTAAGTCAATTACTAAGTTGATGTGGTATGTGCTCACACTTACCAAATAAAAATGAGAGCTATATGCAAGTATATAAGTGCATGCCTTTTTGGTGTAGCTTCTAACCCGCTTCATTCAATTAGAGGATGAACTAGGTTACATAGTAAGACAACAAGATCTTAAAAAAAAAAAAAAAAAAAAAAAAAGCAACAACAACTCTATTAATTATAAAAAAACTTTCTTAATTTTTCTCAAAGTGTCGTGAATCTTAATGAGAAAATTATGAGTGCTTCTTCAACCAACTTCGCAAATTGACTCATGAATTTGAAATCATAGCTAATTTGAGTAGATGAAACTATATCTATGTAAGAAAATATGTTCTTTTTTGGGGGATTTCACTAATCTTATTTCATTATCTCTTCTGTCGGTGAATCAGTTCATTAATTCATATTCACCTTGCACAAGAGCTAAAATATTTACTACTACATCGATATTTTGGATAAGAGTCTCCTAGGCAATTTTTGTTACATTCAAATCAACTAAACAAAAAAAATAAGCTAAACTCAAAAGCCACTTAGTTATTGTTACATTTTGATTTAAATTTATATTTATCTAAACCAAAATTAAATAGATTACTGATTATAAGTAGAATTTAATTAGAAATTTAATTAGACTATAAATCCTACTTAGATTCTAGTTTGGAGGCATATATTATATATAGCATATCTGACTACTTTAATGACGTCGAAACTTTAATTAGCCGAAGTTCTAATTAATTAGACCAATAGATATATACTATATTAATGAAGTCAGAATTTTAATTAGAGTTCATACTCTAATTAATTTAGCAACCTAAGAGGAGAGAAATCTTATTTCAAGAGTCGTTCATTTCTAATGAAGTCGATAACTAATTAAGAAATTGTAGCTCTAAGGTGAGGGCGTTCATACGATTGGATTATTGAACAGCATGCCAAGTCGAGCCGTTTCGAAATCGTTTTGGTATACGCAAATTTTGATATTTCAAATTTAATTAAGAGTTTCAATTTTTTTTAGAGATATAATTTTTGTATTATAGTTTTGACATTAATATAAAAGTTTTTGCTCCGTTTTCGTTCATGGAGGTAGCCCGATAGCCAAACCACATAAATTTTACTATATATATATATATATATATTCTTTTCTTTCATTATTATTTTTGAATTTATTTTTTACCGTTTCGATTTAACAGTTACCCTACAAACTCTTAACTTATAATTTTCACTATGAAACACATGAGCTTTTAGAAAAAAAAATTTACACAATCAATCCACAACAAACCCTTCCTTTAAACTTCTCTCCATCCTTTCTCAGCAAAGGAACTCTTACAGTGCGCAATCGCAGCTTGAATAGCGCTTTGGAGCTCCTCCATACTACTCTTATCCGAAGAAGGGAAACTCATCGTCGGCGTGCCCATGAGGTGACCGCTGTTCGGAGGTGACGTTCTCGCCGACGCGCGACCAGACACCGGTGCAGTTCCTTTCTTCGTCCACTTCTTCTCCTTAGCAAAGCGATAACCCGAATTGCCCGAAAACGAATACGGCCTTCGAGTAACACCGCGCTTCAGCTCCTTATCTTTCTTGAAGAAGAATAAGAGGGGTTCCACCATGCTAGCATACTTCTTCAAAAACCGACCTGCCTCGAACGCCTTCTTATTCTTGTTCTTGTCTTCTGCGGTGGTTCTGCTTCGCTTACGCCAATTCTCGAGACCGAGAAAGGCGGATAAGCCACTTGGTGTGGTTCTCTCCTTCTCTTTTACGCGGTCGAGGGGAACACCGAGGTTGGGTCGAGAGAGGAGGTTTCCGTGGAGGAAAAAGTCGTCTGCGGGAGCTGCGTGTTCGTAGTTTAAGAGAGGGTGAAGGGGAAGTGTGAAGGATAACTCATGAGGAGGAGGAGGAGAAACAATATTGTTGTTAGCTTTCTTTAGTGTAGCCATTGCCTTGTTGTTAATTTGTATCTACTTCTCCTTTTCTCTTTCTAGGTTTTGTGTGTGTTCGTGGAGATAGTGTAGTGTGGGATATGTAGGAAGGTTATATAAGATGAAACTTACCTTTTGGAGAGAGAGAGAGAGAGAGAGAGAGAGAGAGAGAGTGTGTGTGTACAAAATGCACTAAATTGTGTAAAACTTTTAAATGCTACATATCAAGGAAAATTAAGTTTAGTAATTTGAATTGTGTTTGCATGGTGCCAAGAAACATAAATGACTTTGACCAAGCAAGTCAAAATGTTTGACCGCTGTGTTAGGGTTTTCTAAGTTGATGAGTGGTGAGAACTGAGAACAACAATTCTCGGCGCAAGCGTTACGTTTGGAATTTGGAAGGTCACGTCAAAACGCCGTGGGATGTGAATCATCTCAACGGTCACAAAACCATAGAAGAGAATTGATATTTTACTAAGGAAAAAAAAAAGAAATTACTAAAAATTCATCAAATTTGATAATTAAATAGTGTTTAGTTTTAATAAATCTATTTAGTATGAAGTGTTTGATGTTGTTTCAACTCAGATAACTAAACAAAAAAATAACTTTAAATCAACAATACTCATCCATCAGAATATTAGAGTAAGAAAAATGCTACATATAACAGGATCGAGTGTGAATCTTACACTCTTTGATCGAAGGATACAGAAAATCAGGTACACAAATTAAAATGAAACCGTTAATCCAAATCTAAGAACTAAGTAAGAGTATGAAAATGGCTAAGGTTGGCACAAATGGGGCAAAAATAAGATCCAACACATTTGAATCCATCTAATTATCTCTATGCCCAGCCATGTCAGGAGTAATTCATTCCACCTTAACTAAAAGATTTGGATTGATTATGACATCCTGGGGCCATTAATGTCTTCACCAATGTTGTTCAATCAGACAACAAAGCTTGTCCTTGTAGTACAGAATATGAGGCTGGATAACCTTATCATGTAGGTTGGGTTCTTATGTTTGGTATAGATCTCAATCAGTGAGCTGTGGCTTGTAGTGTTTTCACTACTAGCCCTTTCCTATTTGGCCTTGTTGCGAAAAAAAAAAAAAAAAAAAAAAGTACTATTCTAAGAAGCACTGTAATAATATTTTTTTAAAATAGTTTTTTTTGGCCACTATAAGATTTAAAACTTTTGTGTGTTTATAGGCTTATTATATTTCTGTTTTGATTTGCGGATGTCCAAGTGATGATTCAATTTTTTGCTACAGCTCTAGGCCTTCCAAATTGTTAAATATTTTGTTAGAAAAAACTGTAGTTC
Source organism: Tillandsia fasciculata (assembly GCA_029168755.2). Classification (NCBI taxonomy): domain Eukaryota; kingdom Viridiplantae; phylum Streptophyta; class Magnoliopsida; order Poales; family Bromeliaceae; genus Tillandsia; species Tillandsia fasciculata. Next base: position 3,357,737 of record CM054943.1, on the reverse strand, counting down.
AAAGTTAGGTTCAAAGCTTTCGGGAGAGCGAGCACAGCCACCACCTAGTTTTTCAGACCCCTCCCACAGCTTAGAAAAGTCTCTAACCCTATTGACGCTAGCAAGGGATCAATATTTTTTTGCTGGAAGATCGTATAGTTCCTAATATTTCAAATTACACACTAGAGGGCCACCCATGGACCTAAATTCTTATTAATCATGCATGCAGGGCCCGACCCTAGTCATCCACTTCTTACAGACAAGTCTAATATCATCGGCCTTGTCTCCACGACTCATCCCACCTAGCGCCATCCACGACACAAATCACGTGTACACGCAATTCATAAAATAGATGGTTTACGATTTCCTTCTTCAAACCACAAAGTACGTACAGTTCGTTCCCAGTCCAATTCCTTTTGGCAAGAATGTCTGTCATTAAAAGGCACTTTCTAAGGGCAAGCCAAAAGTGGCAAAGAACTTGATGGTTGATACCCGAAGTTTCGAGTTCGAAATCTAGTTACTTCATATTTCTAACTAAGTTGATTTTAAAAAAAACGAAATAATTAACATGCTATCTTTCTCTCACAAAAATAAAATACTACATTAGATAAAAGTGTAGCTAAATGCCGAAGTAGATTATCCAAGCATAATGAGCACCATGAATTTCTTTATTTTGAAGCACTTGGCAGTTGTATGACATTTGGAAAATACTAATGGTGCATTCTAAAAAAAAGTGTATATTTTATATTTTATTTATTTCAGCATAAAATAAATTTTATTAGTTACTTCGAAATGATCAGTGAAAATTTTTTCAACTTGAGATGAATGAAATACATACATATCGTATATCTCAAATAAAATGTGCGGATCACATTGCTCATGATATTTTGCCTTTTCTGTTACAAGTTCTGTGAGATTTAAATGTCCAAATATAGAGAAATTAAATTTGTGTGATGCAGCGGGAAGATAATTGCTATAGTATATAAATTAATATTTTCGACGGAGATTAGCACTTAAAAATTAGGGTTAATTGCATACATGTCCCTCCAAATATGTCGAATTGCAAATATATCCCTGCAAAATTCAACTTTTCATATTTATCCCTTCAAAAATCCAAAGTTCTTCAAATATACCCCTCTGGTTAATCCCCGTTTGGAATCTGTTTATTTTTTAACAGATTTGATGTGAAATGACTTTTTTGCCCCCTTACAAATATATCCCTCCAAAAGCAATACCATTATACTTGTTACAAAAATGCCCCTCTCCAAAAATCATAAAATTCTATTATCAAAATAATCCTTTTTTTTTCCCTTTTTTTTTTTTTTTTTTTTTAAGGTATAATATGGAAAGGGTAAATATGTAAATTCAATTTTTAATTAACTAAGGTTAAGAACTTTTTTAACAGAGATGGACGGTAGGGGCATATTTGAATAACGGTAGATTTTTTAAGGGATAAATATGAAAAGTTAAATTTTGCAGGAATATATTTGCAATTCGACATATTTGGAGGGATATATATGCAATTAACTCTAAAAATTATGATGGTCAAAATTGTACATTATCTATCACTTCATTGCGGGTCATATCTTTTTAACAAAATTTGGATAAATAGAATAAAACAAATAAATGGCAATTCAAATTATGATAATAGATTACTACATTGTAGCTAAGAGGGATCTCTATAAATTTAAATACTCAATAAAATTTTACGTTTAATTTCTTTTCTTTTTAACTCTTATCTTTTTTTTTGTTTGTTTTAACTACTCAGTGCTTATGTCTAACAAAATTATTATATGCAAATTAAAAACAGATATTACACACACACACACACACACACGTGTGTGTGTGTGTGTGTGTGTGTGTGTGTGTGTGTGTGTGTGTGTGTGTGTGTGTATATATATATATATATATATATATATATATATATATATATATATATATATATATATATAAAACTTGCCTGGAATACTATCGACTGCACCAAGTCATTGGTGCTATTAATTTTTTAGCTCTTGAATTAAGAGATGTGCGGTTAGGATGATAGTGGTCCCCAAGGATTTAGTGGGTGGTTGGTTGAATAGTAAAAATTCTAGGAGATCACTATAATCCCAACCGCATATATTTTCATCCAATGACTAAAAACTTGGTAGTACCAATTATTTTTTTTTTTTGATTAAACAGGGATGAACCCTATTTGGAAGAGGTACAGGGGAAGGTTAAGTAAAGGGAGACCCAATACAAGGAGCTGGGTCCGCGCCCATGCACAAGGCTGTAACCCGACAAAACAGAAAGAGACGGACCCCCCCTCCCATAAGGATACCAGTTGCGTCCCAACTGAAAGTGAATAACCCAATATTACAACAAACTCAAGAAAAGAGCAGTCAAAAAATCAACCAGTGTCTGAGGTAGTCGGAGTAGACGAACCGGCCGCAGGTCTAGAGGATGATCGAGAAACACAGTGCATCGAGCAACAACAAGAGGCAGTGAAGGTTGAAAAAATTGCTGAATGCATAAACCCAAAGTACTGATCACTACCCGCGAGTAAAGCTGGTGGCTCATGATTCTCGAGTGTCAACCAGAGATAAGTAAAATCCAAGACACCTCAGTTAGGGAGTAGAAAAATGGATAAGATAAACTATTAGCCTAGCCAATCCCCTCCTGCAGAAGAGGGAACCCACCAAGTCTGAATCGCGACCGCTGTGATCGCACCCCAGCCAGGGCCCGCTCTCCAGCGTGTTTACCCTCCCAGGTTCCTACTCCAAAAATTAATTAGGGACACAACTCTCTTGCCGCATTCCTCAGAACTTGTGGGACGGTCGTCAAAGATCATGTGATTCCGATCCATCCAGAGTTCCCAGCAAGTGGCAGCTATGCATAGATCGAGGGAAACAGTATCACGCCCTTCCAGTTTGATTCTTGAACGCCCCCATCTGGTCGCAAGGTCTCCCGGTCCGTCGAGGAGAGTCGTGCGCAAGCGGCTGTAGCCATATAGAATCCAGTTCCAGACTGAGCGAGCGAAAGGGCAACGAAAAAGAAGGTGTTCCAAGCGTTCTTCGTCGCGACTGCATAAGAGGCATATCGACGGTCCGAACCATCCCCGTTTGACTAACAAATCAGCCGTTAGTAATCTGTTTCTAGCGGCCAGCCATAAGAAAATTTTAGTGCGGATATCGGTATCTTGATCTTCTAGAGATGAGGGATTCTACGATCGTCCACACCGTCGAAAACGAGGAAGTTGTAAGCGCTCCGTGCACTAAAACGCCCATTGCTATTCCATCTCCAGCAAATGTCGTCTGAGGCAGCAGACAGGGATAAGTTCTTCACCACACTATCAAGTTGCTCCAGTTCGGGCAGTAAATCATGTGCGGTTTGATCGCCGAAACGAAGGAAACGGCAGTTAGCGAAGCGGGCCAACCATTGTTTTACCGACAGGTGTTTATGGGTGGCCGCAGCGAACAAAGAAGGGAAGCGATTGCGCAGTAGCGTTTCCCGAACCATCTCGTATGCCAAAATGACGTCGTCGCACCGTTGCCGAGCGTGGAAGTGACTGAGGTGTGGAAAGGTTCTGTGGTGGTAAGGACAGCCTTCCAGAGTGGTGAGCACTTCATCGGAGGGGCTCCGCCCGCAAAGGGTGATCTCCGTCTGTAGTGCTTGTGTTGTATTAGACTCACCCAAGGGAGGGGTTTTGCATTGTAAAAATTTCACAAATTCTTCATAAGCAAAGCGGAATTCGTCGCTCTGAGATCCCGAATACCAAGGCCGCCTTGGCAAAGTGGGCGACAGACTTGGTCCCATTTTACCAGGCAGTGAAAGCCGCTAGTATGGTCCTTGCCTTTCCATAGAAAACCCCGGCGAATCCTGTCGACTGCTTTGAGGACCCAGGCGGGAATCTTGAACGCCGAACAGAAAATGAAGGAATGCTAGAAAGAACAGAATTCAGCAATACCAATCATCCGGCTCTAGACAACAGCCGACCCTTCCATCCCGCCAAATGTCTGTCCAATTTTTCGATTAGCGACAAGTAGTCATTTTTGCGCAGCGCCTTCGGGGAGAGGGGAAGACCTAGGTAGGTGAACGGGAAGTCGTCGGTGGAGCAACCAAAGAAGCTTGCAAGTCTGTCGGCCTGGGAGGTCGCCAAATTAATAGGAATGATGAAGCTCTTAGTAAAATTAATTTTTAAACTTGAAGCCGTTGAGAATGCGTCGAGGATGATCTTGATGACTTCGGCCGATCTCAAATTGCCATCGAAGAAAATGAGGAGATCATCCGCGAATTGCAGGGTGTGGATCGAGACATCGCCAGCTCCCACCGGAGGCAACAGGGAATGCGAGACCGCCAGATGAAACATCCTGAAAAGAGCGTCAATGCAAAGGATGAACAGCATTGGGGAGAGAGGGTCCCCCTGTCGGATCCCCCGTTTGCAAAGAAAATAGTCACCCGGGATACCGTTGAGTAGCACCGCATTGGATGAAGATTGTAACAAAGCCGTGATCCAACCAATCCACTTGCTGCCGAAACCTCTCGTCTGTAGTAGATCAACCAAGAAGAGCCAGTTAATGTGATCAAAGGCGCGTTCGAAATCAATCTTGAAAAGTGCCGCTTGTTGCTTAGTAGAGAGTAAGTGGTGTGTCAAGATGTGTGCCGTGAAGAAGTTGTCGAGTAACGAGTGGCCTTTGATGAATGCGGTTTGGAAGGGATTGATGAGCGCCTCGAGGAAGCCTTGTAGACGAGTCGCCAGCACCTTCGAGATGATTTTAATTAATCCATTAACCAGGCAGATCGGACGGAAGTCTCTCACTTCTGCTGCCTCAGCCTTCTTCGGGATAAGGCAAAGCCAGCCGCGGTTGAGCGCCTGAAGTTCAAGCCTTCCACGGGACAAATCGTGGAAGACCTCCATTAGGTCTTCTTTAATTACCCCCCAAAAATGCTGGTAAAAGAGTAGTGGTAAACCGTCGGGTCCCGGTGCCTTGTCTGGAGCACAAGAGAAGACGGCGCACCTAACCTCGTGTATCGAGAAAGGATCCTGTAAACTGTGTAGATCACAGCTCTCATTAGCATAAAGCGTCTGAAGGTTTAAGCGCCGGGTCCGGCTGGACACAGAACCCAGTTGTTTCGTGAAGAACGAAAACAACAGGTTACCCATGGATGCGTGGTCTGAGTGGACGATCGCCCCATCAACCAGCCTAGAAATGTAATTCTTATTCCTGCGGGCATTAGCATAAAGGTGAAAGAACTTGGTATTCGCATCTCCGACCTTCAACCAATTAACTCTCGATCTTTATTTCCATTTCATCTCCTCTTGCACACACAGCTCCTCGTATCTTAACTTGAGTCTGGGTCTGATCAGCCACTCCCGCTCCGAAAGGGGTCTAATCTCCTCCGCTCTGTCGATCCAGTTGATCCAGAAAAGACAGAGGTCGGCTTGTTTCTTCAAGGTCACCGACAAACCTGCGCTCCAAACTTTAAGTGCTTTCGTGACCCTGACGATTTTATAAGCGAAGTGGGAGGCTTGCAAATCCTTGCAGCTGGTGGAAGGCCAGGAGGTTGAGATGATATCGGCGACCGCCGGGTGTCTAAGCCAAAAGGTCTCGAACCTGAAGAGGTGTGAAGTGGGTATAAAAGAGAAAGCAGTTAGCACCAGAGGGGAATGATCTGACCTGGGCCGCGGTAGGGCCCGGAGGGTGGAGCGGGGAAAGGTGGACAGCCAATCATGAGAGATAAGCACTCGATCGAGGCGTTCCAAAGTGGGGTTGGGTCACCCATTCGTCCAGGTGTAAGATTGGTTGATAATAGGAAGGTCGGTAAGCCCCAAATTGTTGATGACATTCCTGAAGGACAGCATGTCGGCGACGTGAGAGGGGGGGGCATTTTTGTCGCGGAAGGATAATAAGATGTTGAAGTCCCCAATCAAGGCCCACACTCCCACCGCTCTAGGGCCAATCGCACGGAGTTCCTGAAAGAAAATCTCTTTCAGTGTTGCACAGGTTGGGCCGTAGATGTTAGAGATTGTGAAGATGGTCCCATCAACCCTTCTCTTCAGCACGATGTTAAGCGAAAAGGCTCCTGCCCAATCTTGAATGCACTCGAAGAGAGAGGGGTTCCATGCTGTGAGCAGGCCGCCCCGTGTACCCGCCTCATCGAGAGTGCGATAGTCACGAATGTGAGAGCCACAGATGGAAAGGAATTTGGAAGAAGAAATAGCCGCGAGCTTGGTTTCCTGTAGACAGATCACTCCGCATTTGCAGTTTCTAACAAAGGCGCGAACCACCGAGCATTTCTCCCGGCCATTGAGACCTCTCACATTCCAAGACAGAAATTTGAAGGTTCTGTTCCTTGTCATCAGAATGGGGACAACACTCGTGGAGTCACCCGCTGGAGTACCAATTGTTTGGTGCTATCAATAGTATTCCAGCCGGACTATATATATATATATATATATATATATATATATATATATATATATATATATATATATATATATATATATATATATATATAGAGAGAGAGAGAGAGAGAGAGAGAGAAAACGAGCTCCGTTGCTATTGATTTATTTTTTATGATGGATTTTTCAAGGAAAATGCTACTTGTACATCCCATTTGGGGTGTACATCACACACCTCACCCATTTAATGGGTGGGGTGTGGTGAGAGGTTACTTCACAAATTGTGAAGTGAACCCCCAACCCTTAGATGGGTGGATGTAGGATGTACACCCTCTTTGGAGTGTACATGTAGTATTGCTCATTTTTTTTTTGATTAAACAGGGTTAAATCCTATTTGATGGAAAGATACAGCAGTAACCGGTATGAACCACCCCCCCCCCCCCCCCCTCACAAGTGAGGGGTTAATACCCAGCACAGAAAACAAATACTAAGGCATTAACGCATACAGAAAACAAACGCTAATGTGCCCACGTGTACAGATCCTGAACAACAAGACCAGAATTAACAACAACATCAAAAGCAGCAGAAAAACGGCGACCGCAAAAACCACCACCACCTCGACGTCCACCGCAGCAGACGATATTACCCAGAATACATTCAAGCATAGATGGTTCAAGAACTCAGCCTTGTGAAGTAATCTCTGAGACCTTCTTCTAGTTGATTGTCGGCTTTCTAAAGATTCTCGTCACCCCTTGCCTAAGCTTTTAGACTTGGTCAATTGTGACAATCCAAAATCAATGGACTGAGCCTCAAGAGCGCCCTCTGATAATAAAACTCGAAAGAACAAAAGGATGGCATTTAATAGTTGTCAAAAGGAACTGCAGGGGTCTGATGGCTTCTTCAAGTGAAACCCGAACCAGATTTCAGATTGTTTAGCACCTCGTTAATATTAATAAGCTTGCTACATCTGCTCCAATCTTGAGCCCAGAGAATCAAACAACATCACGTTTACTGTGCAGTAACCGTAGAATGGTGACTTTAAACCGGAAATCTAAGGACAGATGCAGGGGACAATTGCCGCATCAGTTCTTACTTCCATCCCTCGCAGCTCTGCGCCCCCTCAGATATCTACCCTCCCAGCGCCAGTGCCTTTCTCCATAGTATCAAAGTGTTGAAAATCCTCCTAGTGCACTCTCCCAAACTGGAGGTCTGATTTTCGAAGATCCTGTAATTTCGCTCCATCCACAATTCCCAACATGTAGCTGCGACGCACGCATCGAGGTGATCCCGTTCACTCTGAGCTGTCATCAATTTCAGTCTCTTCCATCTGTCCGCTAAATCCCCTGTTCCACGTTGCAGCGTTGACAACCGAGTTTGGTTACCCTGAAGGATCCGACTCCAAACCGAGCGGGCGAAGTGGCAATGAAATAGTAGATGGTCTAGAGTCTCTTCATCGCCATAACAGCAGACACAGAAGTTTGGTCCCTGCCATCCTCGCTTGATCAGCCGGTCGGCTGTCAACAACCTATTCCTTGCAGCCAACCAAAGGAAAATTTTGATGCGAAGGGGTGCCTTGATGTTCCAGAGATGAAGTATCCGGCGTTCATCAAGACCGTCGCTAACCAGAAAACTGGATGCGCTCATCACGCTGAAGTTTCCATTGTTATTCCATCTCCAGTCCATGGCATCCAATTCGGCATTCAGGGTGGTATTCCGTATCACATTGCGAAGATGCATACATTTCAAATCAACGATCTGGACCTTTGAACATGATTTATACGATTTAAAGTATTTAGAAATCAAATTTCAAATCTTTTCGATATCATTAACCTAATGATCAAATGATTGCAAAATTTATAATTTAATAGTCGATATGAGGCGTTTTCTCATTTAGCAGTGTAAAGAAATCTAAATCAATTAAATTTTAATTAAAAAAAATTTTATACTATTTAAAACAAGATCTATATTTTTTTTCTTGATTGTAAGACTTCTACGTCACTTTTTGAAGGATTTCATTTTCAGCCGTTTATTTTTGTGTCCGCTTGATGGATAAGAGAATATTATCGAAAAAATATGAAATTTGATTTCTACATAGTTAAAATAATTTAGATCATATTTAACGATACTGATCATCAATTTAGAAATTTTATCTTCGAAATCAAATCAATAGCACTAGAGCTTGTTTGCTACTCATATTATTCCAGTTCAACTCTATATATATATATATTTAACGATACTGATCATCAATTTAGAAATCAAATGATTGCAAAATTTATAATTTAATAGTCGATATGAGGCGTTTTCTCATTTAGCAGTGTAAAGAAATCTAAATCAATTAAATTTTAATTAAAAAAAATTTTATACTATTTAAAACAAGATCTATATTTTTTTTCTTGATTGTAAGACTTCTACGTCACTTTTTGAAGGATTTCATTTTCAGCCGTTTATTTTTGTGTCCGCTTGATGGATAAGAGAATATTATCGAAAAAATATGAAATTTGATTTCTACATAGTTAAAATAATTTAGATCATATTTAACGATACTGATCATCAATTTAGAAATTTTATCTTCGAAATCAAATCAATAGCACTAGAGCTTGTTTGCTACTCATATTATTCCAGTTCAACTCTATATATATATATATATATATATATATATATATATATATATATATATATATATATATATATATATAAGAACTACATATGAAAAATTATAAATTTATACACTTATTTCTTATCAAAAAAATATATAAATTATTTGAAGTCCAACTGATAAATTTTTTAACTAAATATTTTTATACATAACTTTTTTAAATATATAATAGATTACATTTATCAAAATAGATTTTAATGTTTTAGGAATAAAAATATATGGAGCCCTCAACTGTAGGTCATGTTGAAATAACTTCCTCAATGTTTACCTTTTATTTAAGTAATATTTTCTCAACTTTCAGTATTTATAGAGTTAATGTATTCTAATAACTTTATTTCAAAATTCAATCCAATCTAATAGTTTTAGTAGCTATCTATAAATAAATAATAATAATAATAATAATAATAATAATAATAAAAAAAAAAAAAAAAAACTAAAAAGTTGAGGAATTATTTCAAATTGCCAAATATAAGAGTGAGTCTTTATTTTGTTAAAATTGATTAGAGAATGAAAAAATTATATTATGCACCTGATGTATATTAAGACTCCATGCACGACAATTTATATTAAATGACTAGTATTATAATATCAAAACTTAATTAAATATATATGATCCTAAATTAGATTTTAAACCCTCTATTAAAGGATTTTAAGTATATTGTGTATATACACATAAGAATGCTTAATAGGGTGCAATCACAATTTTAAGAGGAAGAAATTTTTGCTTGCACCTAATGCATACAAATGCTCATACACCAGAAAATATATTAAATTATTGATAGAATATCAAATGATTAGTATTATAAAATACAATATAATATATAACATATGTAATATAAAATGGTTAATTGCATACGGCTCCATGTAAACATATCGAATAGTAGATATATCTCTACAAAGTTCAACTTTCTATATTTATTCCTTCAAAAGTCCAACGTTATTCGTATATATCCCTCCGGTTTATTATCGTTAGTTCACTGTTTATTTTTTAACTGATTATATGTGAAATGACAGTTTTGCCCTTTCAAAAAATATTCCTCCAAAAAATAATGCAGAAATATCTGAAAGGGTAAAAAAGTAAATTTACCTCACTAACTAATCAAGATTAAGTATTTAACCTATGATTAACTAAATTTTTCTAACAGAGATAAACGGTAGGGATATATATGAATAACGTTGGACTTTTGAAGGGATAAATATGAAAAGTTGAACTTTGTAGGAATATATCTGCTATTTAATATGTTTACAGGAAGCCGTATGCAATTAACCCTATAAAATATTTAATAATTTACTTTACAATAAAAATTTATTTTTAATACAAATTTTAGAGTCAGTCCAGCAATGTTTTTAGACATGTTGCAAGTTTTAGATTATAGATATACAAAGAGGTAATACAAAACAATCAAACCAGCAAAAAAAAAAAAAAAAAAAAAAAAAAGAAAAAAAGGATTAAATCTTTACTTTATTAAGTCTAAAAAGTTACATATTTACAAGATTCAGGTTCTTTGGCAATTTGTATACTGAGCTCAAGAATTTCACAACTTACATATTAAAGCGCCTGTAAATAACTTATCCTTGCACTGTCACTACCTCTTTCTCATACTTTACACACTAATGAACTAACAAAAAAGTATTACATAGGCCTCAATCACGGATTAGAGCGCGAAAATAAATGGTAATATATATATAGAGGAAGTAAAAGAAAATATCACTACACTTCAGCTATCACAATTTCGTCCGAGGAGACCGACATAGTTGAATGTGAGCCATCTAACCCCTCTCGAGAGAGAGAGTACGCGAGAAGCAGTTTCACAACATGCCTGAATCTCCTTCTGTATGTCGGGAACTTCGATATGCTCCTTTGTATGCCAACTAACCTGTCGATAAATTTACGGTCAGTGCTTCAGCTGCATAGATGAATCAAATTACCAATATAGCAATCGAAGAAGCAGCGTAATTATTAAACAAAAAGTTAGAAGCTCTTTCTGATGAGCTTCTAGATCTCAAAAGCAGAAACTCCGATTAGGATGTTCTTGGAAGGTTTCTGATGTAAAAGCAATTAGGGCTTATCTGACACTACTCAAACACGGATTCACAATAGAAACAGAAGGTCAAAATTCCAAGTCTGCAAGTTCTTCTGTTGGATGAGAACATTTCTTTGAATAAGAGTTGGAAGAGAACTTATGCAAACTATTCAAAAATACACCGAGTATATGTTCTAAGTAATTTAAGTAACCACAACTGAAACTGAAAAGAAGCATGTTTAATGGTAATAAGTAATACAAAATTAACTACTTATATGTATCAGTTGTAATTTATCATAATTGTATGTACAATCTTAAGTCTGTGATATCACCATACCTTCTGCTAATGGCCTGAATCTGAGCAAGCCTGAGAGCATCTTGAGGGATAGCCGAAATACTACACGATGCACTAGCACTTTGACCATTACCAATACATAGAACTTGCTTTTCCAATAAACTCACTTCCTCCTCCCCCAGTTTCAAGACCTGGATTTGATCCTTCAAAACCATGATAGGGTGAAAGAACCAATCGATGACCCGATCCTGCGGGCGATTTTGATGGTTGACCTCAATACCGCCACTTAGCAATAGTCCGTTTGAACCGTATTTGATAGAGTAGAGGAGAGTGTGGAGGAAAGCATAGGAAGGTAGCCCGAGGCCCACCATTTCTTGGCCACTCCCCTTCGTTCTCAGCCACTCAATTAGGTTAACCGACGTTATAGAGTTTGCATCGATGAGTTCTCTTCCCTTCGTTTCGCATGATTTCATCATATTCTCCCATATCTGCAAAAGAAAAAGAAAAGAAACTATGCCTTTAAGGTGCGACATGTCGAGCATACGACAAATGAACATAAGATCTTATTTCACATTTATCAAAGATTGGCAGATGATTTTTATTTCTCTCCGTATTTGTAGTTCGTGTTGGAAGTTTTGATTGAAAATAAACTAAATTGGTCATTAAAAATTTTCTGGAACAGTTATATTAACTAGTGGATTTTTCATATTTACACTGACGACGTAAGGGTATGTAAGTGGTAATATCCTAGATTGTAACTCACTGTAACTTATTATAAGCATCGCTAACATCGAAAATAAAAAGTGAAGAGTTAATTCGTAAACCAAGCAGCCATAAACTAATGTCATCGCAACGGAAATCATTTGTGTGAAGATGAAAAATAAGAAACAGGAATTAAAGATTCACAAAGTGGCATACCACTCGCATAATTTTAGATGGGTAAAAGATGAACAATATTCAAAAGTGAAATACCAACCTGTACCATTTTCACTTCTTGTATTGACTCTCTAACCGTTCTTGAAGGGCCAGCTTCGGCACCAACAAACCAGGAGCTCCGGACGGACCAGAAGTGGAGGCCTCTCCTTTAGCGACAGTGGGTCCTACAGAAACTCTTCTGAGTGAGACTGTTTCCTCTTTCTGTATCGGGGCCTGGCTGGGCAATGAAAAAGCTATTATCGATCACAGATTGATATTGAAAGGAAAAAAAAAAAATGCTATTAAAAAGATTGAAGTAATATCGCTACACAAAAGACTCGGCAGCATTTTGCAGAAACAAGAACAATTACTTCGGAAGGATAGACCCTTCTCTCAGATAGAGCCAATCGTTAGTGTACTCATCAAACTCTGAAACCATGGCAACTACAAAAGCGACTCCCCTTTGGAAAGACCTCTCCTGCATTAAGAACCATGTATGTTCGAATGAAGTTTACAGTTAGAGATGTTTACATATATATACAACTGCAAAGTTATCAAATTACATAAATAAACTTTCGAATGAGCCCTACGAAACTTTCCTCCTAATTAAATATACACCTCTGCTTAAGAAAGTACCTGATAAAGCCAAATACAGCACATGAATTGCACGACTTTCCAATTAAAAAAAAGAGATACTTATGTAAGAAATTACACTTTCAATGGGAAAAATGTATTTAGATGTGCTTATGCCGTGCATTCGTGTGTTAAAGCCACTGAAGGTAAACTAGTACTACTCGCAAGAATAAACAAATCAAAAAGATAAGAAAAGGTAATTAATTACCTGATACACAACAACTGAGCTATAGAGTCCGATGAAGATGCTTGAGACAATTGCCAAGAGAACACTTCCGACGACAATGAGAGGCCACAGAAGTATAGCGAGACCAGCGATTGGCACACAAACTGTTTCAAGAAATGGCCCTTCTCTACTTATCAAGTCATGTAGCAACCTCTGCCACCCCTTGAAAAGCATATAAGGGCTCTTTATTAAAGCTATTATGGTGTAAAGCGGCACGTCGACAATTAAGCCTAGAAGAGCAACAAGAATACAACCAGGCACGTACAGCAACCTGCACAAAGTTTTGTTTCATCAACTTCAGTTCACAGATATGGGTATTTGATACAAAAAAACATAAATAGTCGGGACAAGCTACTTGATAATTGTTGCTGTTTTTTTAAAGAAAAGAGATTTCATTTTAGGATGGTCATTCTACCGGCCAAATGCTAAAGAGGTGATAATTACTTTGTAGATAGCACGATATATGGCATCGCATAGGAAACAAAACACAAAATCCCTCACATTTCTCCAAATTAACAAAGACTAAGACTTAACAATAACAAAATCTCTTGCCGCTATGGACATAATAGCAAATTTTTCTTACGAATAGGGGAAGATAAAACCTACCTGATTGAGTAGGGCTGATGATTAGCAGGGCTCTCGCGAAATTCTTTCAGGTAGAGTGGGTAGGAGTGGTAGCACATATCTGCAAAGTCCCTAACCACCGTGCAACTCCCTCGAATCGTTCCCCAAGTTCCATCCTGGGCATTAACCACACATGATACTATATGAATCACATTACTAAACGAAGAGATTAATTATAGATTAATTTCTTTACCACAATGGAGTGGAGGAACTTCTTGGTTTCACTATCCTCTCGAAAGGCCTCAAAAGTGGAGACCCACGGCGTAAAGAAGCCATAACCGAGCCCGACTAAGACGCTTCCAGAAATGCTGAGAGCGAGCCATAATCCAAACAATGCCGGCAGAGCAAAAAGGAGAGCGAATTTGAGAGCCGCATTGACACGGTTGGTCCTGTAATAGGAACAGCAATGCGCCTAAAATTAACTGTTCCCACATAAATGCATACAAAAGTTCTAAGCATAGATGGTAAGTATTGGACTCTCTTTCACAATCTACTCTCCATTCTTTGAAACAAAAGGGTCTTTAAGTATTACGCATTACACTTTCTATATATGCTGAAAACATCGTAGCTATGCATCGGGACTACAATTTAACAACTTAAAAAGAATTCAAAGAAGTATAGAAGAAAATATTCATATTAGATAGCACTTTTTATGATGCCAGAAAAAGATCATATATAAATTTACACCGCTTTCAATAAAGCAACTATCTTTAACGAAATTGTGTCTTGGTATCCTAAAAAGGAAGCTTCGAGTTTTCTTCAATTAGAAAAGTTATAGTAAGTCACACTCTCGTCGACACCACTAACTCCAGTAAAATTCTCAGCAAACTCTCATAAAAACGAAGTAAATCAACACCTTACACGATACAATAACACGAACCTAACACGATCTAACATCAACAATGTTACTGAAAGAAGCTAATAGTCAACAAGGCATGAACCCGTCTATTCCGAAAATGACACAACATACTACAACACGACACCGAATAAGAAAGAAGTTGACTTTTTGAGCACGTAATGTTCTATGACAAAATCAGTATGATCTTACAATTGACAATACTACCACGAATGTCGAATACGAACACGACGCACTAACCTCAAATGTCACCCCTGGTTCAAAATCTAACTTCCACAAGAACCTACCAATCAATTATCATATTCTTCCATTACAAACTATAACAATCGATTTTTTTTCCCAAAAAAACAGTAAAAATTAAGGGAGAGAACAGCAGCAAGGCAATGAGATGTCTCACTTGATGATAGAGTAAACAGTCCACCCAACATGAGCAGGGAAGAGGCCAAGTATCACCCCAAAATTCCCAATTATAAGAAGCGCCGCCGCAATAGGACCCACCAAAAATGCTGCAACCCAAGAACCAAAAAGACCAAACATAATAATCCTTTCATCAAAAAGGAGCAAACTTTATTGTTGATCAACATAAACCCAACAAAGATAATTTGAAAAAAAAAGGAAAAAATGTATGTAACTTATCTGAACTATGGTTATTTTGTACCTTTAAAATTTTTAATTTTATTATCCAACAATTCATTTACTTCGACTACGCTTTTTATAATACTGCTATGTCACTTCCATGTAATTTTTTTGTTGAACTTTGTAAATTGTCGTTAATATGGAAGTGGCATAGCAGTATTGATGATACGACAATAATTAAGATGCCACAAGTTCACATCACCGATATTGAAATATTAAAAACATCATTCTCATATTATTTTTGCATGGTATCAGAGTAGGAGGTTCTGAGTTCGAATTTCGCCGGACTCCTAGCATAATTAATTTCGTCCTATTTAATTCAAGTTCACGTCTTACGTCTTGAGTCTATAAAAAAAAAAGCTTACTTTTGGAGTATAACGATTGTTTCATATAATTTCATAATATTTAGTCAATTTAAATTAGGTTTTAGGACTTAATTGTAACTATTTACAAAATTCAAACTAAAAATTATAAGAAATTAAAATTTGAGGACCAAAACGTCACCCAACTCATAGTTTGAGGGCCAAACGAGCAATTTAGCCTAAAATCAAAACCAAATATTTCGAAGGATGAATAGTCACATCACAATAGGTAATAGTTCGGATAAGTTTTATACATTTCGACCAAAAATTTAAGATAAAAATGCATGAAAACCCTCGCAACTTTATTACACACATCTTTTTTTCACTGATAATTTCGCCGAATTTAACAACTACAATCACATATTAGCAAACAGAATTAAATAATTAGTATAAATTTAATATAATTTTTAACTTAACTAACTAAAAAAAATGAGGGTTATATTTCAAAACGTGTTATAGTTGAAGAGTCTAAAGAAGTATTGATCGACAAAAATGAAAAACCCAACCAAAAAAAAAAAAAAAAAAAAAAAATTCTTTCTTGGAGAAAAATTAATTACGGAGAAAATAAAGAACCTTTGAAGCCTCCGAGGAAAAAAGCGGAGCAAAAGGCGAACACAACGTAGGCGATTTTCAGCGGTTGATTCAGCGAATCCAACGGCGAGGATGAAGAGGGTATCGTCTCCATCATCACGGGGAGAGGAGAGAGAGAGAGGAGGAGAGAGAGAGAGCGCGGAGACATGCGAGAGCGGAGGAGAGAGGAGACGAGAAGAGGGAGAGAAATTATGGAGGGGAAATAAAAATAAAATTAATAATAATAAGGGGAAAATATTACTTTTATTTAATTAAAATTAATTATTTTATTATTATGAAAGAAGAGAAGTATAAGCAACAACATACTCTAATAATTGAAAAAGAAAATTGCTTATTGAAAAAATCAAAATTATGTGTATATTTTATATTTTATTTATTTTAAAATTAAATAAATTTTATTGATCACTTATTAGTGAAAAAGTTTTGACTCCAGAATATATAGAGTATATATTGTATTGATCCGGGACGATCTAAACTCCGGATAAGTCTCATCCATTGAGGATAAGGCGGAGGCAGTTACAACTACTCCGGATAAGTCTCAATCATTGAGGATAAGGCGGAGGCAGTTACAACTACTTCGGTTAGGATAGGGATCGAGGTAGTTTAATTAGATCGGGTTGTTAAAACCAAATTGGATAAAACCAATTTGGTTAAGAATAAAATTGTTATTGTTTCTTATCTTTTGTAAGCCTAAGGGCTATAAATAGGGGTCTATTGGCTCTTGTAAATTCATTCCCAGTTAGAGAGTAAAAATAGAAAGCTCTTCCACCTACAAATATATTCTTCGTCTTCTCTTTTTTTCTCTCATCCGGGTTTCAGATATCCATCGGGGAGGCGCTGCGACATCTCCTCCTCCTCCGACGGATCAAGTGGTATCAGAGCGCCAGATCCTGGCGTATGGTGCGAACCAGAAGCGTCTACAAAAATACCAGCGAACAACTCTCCGTCCTCGACATCTTCCGCAGGCCATCGACGAGGAAAACGAAGAGCCCGCCTACCATGTCCGCAGACGAGCAGATAGCGACAACGGCCGACCTTGCCGCCAAAGTTGCGACGTTGTCTGACGACATGAAGACCGTCTTAGATTGGATCAAGGCCCAATCTGCAGCACCATCGACAATACCGGTGGAGAAGAGCGGTCGACTCGCAGGAACTCCTCCAAAGGCGCATGTGACGCCGATGAAGGGCGCTGCCAAGGGTACCTCGGGTGCGCGAGACGACGACGACTCTGATGATGACGGAAGCATCGCTCCGTCGCTTGCAGAAGGAAGGCCACAACCGTTCAAGGTTGAGGCCAAGATCGAGATCCCCAATTACGACGGCACTGTCGACGCTGAACAGTTGGACGCCTGGCTCGACCAACTGGAGACGTACTTCGACCTCTACAACTATAGTAGCGCGAACAAGGTAATTTTCGCAAAACTAAAACTTGTAGGTCATGCATTGACTTGGTGGAAGGCCATTCTCCAAAATTCCACCAATGAGGAGTTTACCTGGAGTCAGTTTAAAAGATTGATCCGCCAGGAATTCTACCCTATGGGGTATGAAGAAGAGCGATGGAAGCGCTGGCATGTCCTGTGCCAAAGGCGCGACCAGACTGTGCAGGACTACACCACCGACTTCCGGCGCCAAGCATTGGCGCTTGGCATATCCCTTGACGATCCGCAGATTTTTCGCAAATTCACTGCCGGCCTACAGGAGCGTATCAATGATGAGCTCCGCCTTTCGGTGTTCGTGATATCGCCTCAGCAAGCCAAACAGCCATGGCGATCGAGCGGAAGAATAAACAGTCTCGCGGGGAGAAGTCATTTAGGGAGTCTGCCGAGGGCTTCAAAAAGGCCAAAAAGAAGGGCTCTAAAAAGAAGGGCCCATCTGATCCTGATTTGTACTGTGATCATTGTAAAATCACAGGACATGTCAAGGATCAATGTTGGAAGCTCCATCCAGAGTTGAGACCGAAGAAGAAGGACGATCGTGGCAGACGCACAACAGCAACGACAACAACGATGGCAGCATCGACAAGTGATGCTCCTACCTTAATCGGACGGATTGATCAAGCGGACACTAGTTTGTCTCTGATGGCTATGCCGAAGGAGACAAGCCTGTGCCCGTCAAATCCGACTGATAAGAGAGAGGAGTTGTTCACTTTCCGAGTTCAAGTCAAGAATGAGGTGATCGATGCTATTATCGATCCCGGCAGCCAAAAGAACTTGATCTCAGAAAACCTAGTTCAAAAACTGGGTTTGTCGACTACACCCCACCCACACCCATATCCATTGGGGTGGATCAACAGCAATATCGAGATGAAGATCGATCGCCAGTGCAAGGTGAAGTTTGCAGTGACTGGCATCTATATCGATGAAATGGTGTGCGAGGTTGTGCCGCTGAACATTTGCAACATCATCTTCGGCAGTCCCTACCTATGGGACCGCGACGCTATCTTCTTCCGTCGTCCTCAACAATATCAATTCATTAAGGATGGACAAAAGTTTTTGTTCACCACAGAGCCACTGTCAACAACAACAACTGTAGACCTGGTAACGCTTGCCAGGCCAAGAGGATGATCAATGCCTGTCAAAAGTTTGCCTTACTGGTCATTCGGCCAGTTGAATCGGAGGAGGCAAACAGCAAGGTATTGAGCCTAGCATGCAAAGAGAGAACGGACGACGTCGCCAGGCTGATAGGCGAGCATCAGGATCTGTTCCAAGAAGTCCAGGGACTGCCACCAAAGCGAACCGTGGAACATGAGATCCAATTGATCAGCGACGCTCCGTTACCGAATCTCGGCATGTACCGAAACTCGGTAATGGAGAATGAGGAGATAAAGCGACAGGTGACCGAGTTACTCGAGAGTGGTGCTATCAAACCGAGTAGCTCCCCCTGTGGCTCCCCGATCGTGTTGGTGCCAAAGAAAGATGGCGGGTGGCGAATGTGTATCGACTACCGCGCCCTCAACAAAATCACCATCAAGAATCGGTACCCCTTGCCGCGGATCGATGATCTCTTGGACCAATTGAAGCATGCTCGCTACTTCACCAAACTGGACCTGAAGTCAGGCTATCATCAGGTTCGAGTCCGAGAGGATGACACTTGGAAGACCGCATTCAAGACGCGACAAGGCCTGTTTGAATGGCTCGTCATGCCGTTCGGCCTTTGCAACG
Source organism: Tillandsia fasciculata (assembly GCA_029168755.2). Taxonomy (NCBI): domain Eukaryota; kingdom Viridiplantae; phylum Streptophyta; class Magnoliopsida; order Poales; family Bromeliaceae; genus Tillandsia; species Tillandsia fasciculata. The sequence continues at coordinate 3,338,397 of CM054943.1, read as the reverse complement.
CACCGGCCACCTTTATGCGGCTGATGAACGACGTTCTACGCCCCTTTCTTGATGACTTCGTTATCGTCTACCTTGACGACATCCTCATCTATAGTCCATCGTGGGAGGAGCATTTGGCCCATGTCGAGAAGATTTTCATACTGCTCAAGGAACACAAGCTCCGTTTAAACCCTAAAAAGTGTGAGTTTGGCAAGCAAAGGCTGGTGTACCTCGGGTTCGTGGTGGGCGGCGGCGAGCTTCAGATCGACCCAGACAAGGTCAGGGCCATCAAGGAGTGGCCTCGGCCCAAAAATGTGACGGAAGTACGGAGCTTCATGGGCGCTTGTCAATATGTCCGAAAGTTTATCCGGCATTTTTCTGTCCTAGCTGCCCCTCTGCATGCACTAACAAAAGCCAACCAAAAATTCGAATGGAGTTCGAAACATGAGGACACATTTCGACTTTTGCAACGGAAGATATGCGAGGCGCCGGTCCTTGCCCTACCAAATCTGCAACGGCCTTTCGAGTTGGAGGCGGACGCGTCGGGATATGCTATGGGGGCTGTCTTGATGCAAGACGGTCGGCCTGTGGCATACTACTCCGAGATGTTTCAAGGAGCTCAAAAGAACTACCCGACTTACGACAAGGAACTCTTGGCACTACACCAGGCAGTAAAGCATTGGCGAATCTACCTACTAGGCAAGGAGACAGTGGTGCACACAGACCACCGCCCACTACAATATCTCCAAACGCAATCCAAATTGCAACAGGCACGGCACATGAAGTGGATGACGTACTTACAGCAGTTCAATCTGGTGATCAAGTACAAGAAAGGTGCTCACAACAAGCTGGCTGATATGCTATCACGACCACCGGTGGCAGCACTTTGCTTGACGACATTAATGCAGATTCAGCCAAATTTTCATGACTATGCCAGTTTGTATGCAGAAGACTCAGATTTTCGAGTGGCGTTGGCCGACATCGAAGCAGGACAACCTACCGAGTTTGCCTTGCAAGAAGGTCTACTGTACAAAGGTGCACTACTATGTGTGCCTAGAGATGGTAATCGAGCACGGTGGATCCGAGAAGCCCATACCTCGAAGGTGGCAGGTCACTTTGGGGTGAACAAAACCTTGCAGAATCTCCAGCGCTATGTCTATTGGCCTCACATGCAAAACGATGTGGCACGATTTGTGAAGGGATGCGTTTTGTGCTGCACATCCAAACCCGCTAATCGAAAGGTGGGCCTCTACACTCCTCTTCCGGTGCCGACTCGTCCTTGGGAAAGTATCTCCATGGACTTCTTAGGAGGCCTTCCGAGGACCCGACGGGGACACGACTATCTTTATGTGGTGGTCGATCGGTTCTCCAAAATGATAGCACTTGTGCCGTGCAAAAAGACAATCACCGGCGAGGAAACAGCTCGGCTGTTCTTCCAACACGTTTGGACACATTTTGGGCTACCAAGCTCGATTGTATCTGACCGTGACAGCCGTTTTCTAAGCAACTTTTGGCGGTCCTTGTGGTCCATGATGGACACAAAGCTACAACGGAGTACGGCTTTCCATCCTCAAACCGATGGGCAAACAGAAGTGGTCAACCGGACAGTTGTACATCTGCTGCGAGGATATAACGCTCGACATCCCAAGACTTGGGACGAGAGCCTTCCGTACCTGCAGTTCGCCTTCAATCGAGCTATACACAGTTCCACTGGCAAATCTCCCTTTGAGGTGTGCTTAGGTTACTTACCTCCCAGCCCTTTCGACTTGTCGTTCACGGTCGAGCAACCGCGGACCACCAAGGAAGAAGGTGAAATAGCGAAGGCACAGCGGTTCTTAGAGAGTATTCAGAAAGTGCATAGCGAAGTGGAACGACAGCTGCAAAAATCTCAGCAGAAGTATAAAGAACGACATGACCGACATCGGGTGAAAGGCGACTTCCAAGAAGGTGATCTAGTCTGGCTCCATCTCAGCAAAGAGCGCTTGAAAGGCGAGGGTAAGAAGCTTAAGCCCATCCGTTATGGACCTTTCAAGATCGTGCGCAAGATTGGTGAGAATGCGTGTCAACTAGAGCTGCCCGCATACATGAACATGTATTCGATCGTCAATATCGAGAATCTAAAGTCCTTCGAGCCGTCAATGCTAGACGATGAGCCCGGAGAAGTACTGCCACCCATGGAGGATCTCGTGGTAGAACGTGAAGAGCAGCTAGCTGATGATACTATTCTGGAACGCAAGGTCACAACGACACGCAAAGGTGAACGTGAAGCCTTCCGTATTGGACGGAAAGGTCAAAAGCCAAGTGCCGCCAAGTGGTTCACAAGGGAAGCTGGAGAAACCCAATTTCCTCGCTTGCAGTTCTAGATCCAGCAGGTGCTGGTTCCTCTCAAAATTTGGGGAGCCATGATCCGGGACGATCTAAACTCCGGATAAGTCTCATCCATTGAGGATAAGGCGGAGGCAGTTACAACTACTCCGGATAAGTCTCAATCATTGAGGATAAGGCGGAGGCAGTTACAACTACTTCGGTTAGGATAGGGATCGAGGTAGTTTAATTAGATCGGGTTGTTAAAACCAAATTGGATAAAACCAATTTGGTTAAGAATAAAATTGTTATTGTTTCTTATCTTTTGTAAGCCTAAGGGCTATAAATAGGGGTCTATTGGCTCTTGTAAATTCATTCCCAGTTAGAGAGTAAAAATAGAAAGCTCTTCCACCTACAAATATATTCTTCGTCTTCTCTTTTTTTCTCTCATCCGGGTTTCAGATATCCATCGGGGAGGCGCTGCGACATCTCCTCCTCCTCCGACGGATCATGTATACAAAAATTAAACTATTTTAAAAAAATCCCTTAATTATAGACTATTTTAAAATAGTTTTCTCAAATTTTAATTTTGAAATGTTTGATTATACGTAAAATCGTAAAAATAATTTTTATTAAAAAAATATTAGTGGAAAAAATATTGTATATTTTTTTAGTGTTTGATTCGTAGAAAAAAATAATAATTTTTCATCAATACTTTTTGGGTTGAGAAGAAAAAATACCATATTTATTTGGTTCAATAAAAATAAATAAATGAAGAAAGCTTTCAAAACTTGAGTTTTCATTCTTTATCAATTTTCGACGAAAAATAAAATCACACTATATTTTATACAAATAATTTTTTAAAAAAATTATAGTTAAGTAATAATAATTTTTTAAATTAAAAAATAATTTTTATTATATTTTACGACCAACCAAATACATTCTTAACTTTTGACCATTTTCTTCAGCTACGCTGCAAATAGCTCTATAGTTGAGGGGGGTTACCAAGCATTTTAACAACATAGTAGCAGAGGAATATTTTGTAATGTATACCAACTATATGTTCTTTCATTTTTGTCCATTATGGAACCAGAGTTGATATTTTTAAGTGCTTTATGCAAGCAAGTTGAGGTTTTTAATAGTGGAAAATGATAAGTATACATCTTATATCCCACTCATTCAAAGATGGGGTGAATTCTACCGGTCACTTTGACCGGTGGATAAACTCCCACCCTTAGATGGAATGGGGTATATGATGTACACCCATTTCGGAGTGTAGATGTAGCGTTCCTAAAAGAGTATATATAAGTGTACACTCCAAATGGGATGTACATCTTACACCCCATCCATTCAAGAATGAGGTGAATTTTACGGTGGATAAACCTCCATCCTTGGATGGGGTGGGGTGTATGATGTACACCCCTTTCTGGGTGTACATGTAGCATTTCTTTTCCTAAAAATATTGTTGGTGTATGCATACACTTCATGTGTGGTATCTTAATATTTTATGATTAGTATTTTAAAATTAACGCAAAGGGCTTCATAATGTTGATTGAAAGCGCTAATTCATACGCTTCGATCTGATTCAACTCATGTGAATGTTAGATTTATTGTTGAGTTTTTTTTGTTAAATTTATTATAGACCGCAATTATATTTAATTTATTAGTGTTTTAGATATGCTATTACGGAACGAAAAGTTTGACTTATTTTAACCAATAAATAATCAGTATTTCTCTTCTAACACCTGCATATCATTTGTGGATCGAAAGTACTAACCCACTATATCAAAAATATATACGGATAGAAAAAGCTAGCGCACAGTCATAACGCTTCACGAGTTTCGATAGTTTCGATCTGATTCAACTGATCATGTAAACATTAGGTCTATTATTAAGCCTCTTATCGCTAGATCTAGATCTATTATATATCATAATTTCAATCAACTTATTAGGTTCCTTAACTCAATCAATAAACTACGAGAGAGTTGAAATTCAAAGTTTTATGTGGAAGTTTGACTATTTTATATTCTTAAACATAAAAAAATATATATTAACGAATGCCAACCACTTTTGGTGCACATTGAAAAATTAATTTTCAGAATAAAAAACATAAAATATATATAACACAACATATAAAATTTAAGTATTGAAAAGTAAAAGATATTAAGTTTTGAACACTAATTAATTATTTTAATGTTGGTTTTTGAAACTACTTGATATACACTTAATTTTATTTTCAAAGCATATGATTCCACGATGGGGTATATAGTTGAATGGTTCTTCATAAATTTTGTCTTTATTTTTACATAGTCAACTTAGCTTAAAAATGTGGTCAATAAAACATGGTTAATGGTGTATTAATTTATACACATGAATGTATAGCAAAATATTAATTTCAAGGAATATTTTTGGAGGCAATGTTACTTTCTAATTTTTTTCCCTTCATTTGTATAATGAAAAGCAGTTGTAGTTTTAAGTATTTGAATAAAATCACTCAATTTTTATGAAGCATCTAGTACACATGCATGCCCAATTTCTCCTCATGTTATTGTTTTTTTTTTTCTTTTTTTTTTTTTTTTTTGATTAAACAGAAATATGCTCAATTTGAACAAGAAAGAAGAGAAAATAATCAAAAAGGTAGAATCCTTGAACAACAAAAGTAACAAAAACACCACCCGGTGTTACATCATATATAAATTCGCAGTTAAGGTGAGGTGAGTTTGATTTTTCATAAATAATTAGAAATAAATTGAATAAGAAAGTAATCGCAATCTTATGCCCCAAGTATAGAAATTCAAAACTTAATTGTGCTGACGAACTCTTCTTTCGCAATCTTCATTTGGAATAAGATGATTATCAAATATTTTTCTCATGTATTTATTGTGATCACGAAGTCAATTGTAGTATATATATATATATATATATACCAAAATTGACTTCATGTTTATATATATATATTCCTTTACTTAGGTATAAAGATTTATGTAAGCTAAGTAAATAACATTGTACTCTAATCTATTGAGAGTTGAGAAGGACTTTACTTAGGTGTAAAGATTTATGTAAGCTAAGCAAATAACATTGTACTCTAATCTGTACATATAAGTAATTGAGAGTTGAGAATGACTGACGTGTCAGATCCTCCTTAACCCTCTTTTATATATATATATATATATATATATATATATATATATATATATATATATATATAGTAGAGCTTATATATTCTCAAAAGTACAAATCTAAATATGCTTGTGAATATTTTTTCATAAGGTTTTTATTTGGATTTGTGTTATTTACTTTTATTTCTCTTTTTTTAGTTGACTTTATAAAAATTCAAATCCCAATGCATATCTAATGATAAAAAATTTATAAATACATTTTGACTTATATTTTTTAGAGTATATAAACTCTACTCTATATATATATATATATATATATATATATATATATATATATATATATATATATATATATATATATATATAAAATCCTCCGTTCTCTCTCTCTCTCTCTCTCTCTCTCTCTCTCTCTCTCTCTATATATATATAATCCTCCCTTCTCTCTCTATTTATTGTATAATTTAATCTAAAAAAGTACAACTTTTATTTTATATGGTAAAACTTAATCTCGAATAATTTTAAACAGTATAATTTTTATTTCAAATAGTACAACTTTAATTCGCTCACAGAGCGCAACTTAGTCTGAAACAGTATAGTTTTTTATTTTTGTGATGCAACTCAAATAATTTTTAAAAATACAACTTTCATTCAATTATGTTTTGTAATTAAATTTTAAATATCAATTTAAATTAAAAATATGTGAAATTAAATTTAAAATCAGAGTAAAAACATAAAATTTAATATAACTTTAATATAATTTGTACTTGGATTTTAAATGTTAATTTAAATTTAAAATTCATGAAATTAAATTTAAAAATAGAATAAAAAAATAAAATTTTAAATTCTGCAGGAATAATTTATTATGATGGTTACAAACAAATATTAATTTTTTCTTACATTATTAAAAATAATTATAAAAAATATCCGCAGCGACGCACGGATACTTCAAATACTTAAACTCAATTATTATTATTAAAATGTATAGCCTCTTAAATTTTCAATCACAATTTATTTTTCATTCAATATAGGATTAATTATTGGGTCGTTACCTTTATAATCCAAATCAAATTTGCTTTTCCTAGAAGCACTAAATTCAAAATAACTCAATCATATTGCACAAATTCTATTTGCTTTCGATGGAGCTTCCAAATCGACGATCGACATCGTTAAATAAATAAACACCTCATATATATGTTATATCAAATTAAAATAAGGGATAATTGTCTGTGTATCCTTGTAATATGATGAAATATCTAATTTACCCTTTTTATTTTTTTCTTTCAAATATACCCCTAATACGTTCCACATTTTTTCTGATATACCCCTATTTTGAGGGTATCTCAGAAAGAATTTGGGTTTTTAGAAGGGTATATTAGAAAGCAGATTTTTTGAGGGGTAGATATGAAAGTTGGGAACTTAATAGGGGTATATAGGCAATTGCCCCTTAAAATAAAATATTTATTTTTATAAACTCAAGATGAGAATTTGATCACATTGAAAATTAGTTTACCTCCAAAGAACTAAAAAGGTCTAACTAATTAAAACTTTTAAAAAATATTATATATAGTATATTATATTTTTAATTCCTTATATATATGTAAATAAATATAACTAAATATCTCGTTAGTTCGTAATGGTAAGTGGTGTAACGGGCTTTCGGGTCGGGCCCGGGCTGGACTTGGACATGTCCAAATAAGTTCGAAACTTTTGAAGCGCGACCCATGCCCAAAGTTATAATTCAAATACTCAAAGCCTGGTCCATATATGCACCATCGGACCGGGCCTTGTTTTGTTTCATATCCAGTTCCACCTCCACATCAAGGTCAGACATTCTAGTAATAATAACTGGGCTTAAGTATTTTGATCCAGTAATTTAGATCCAATTGTCTATACGTGTGATTGGGTTTGGGCCTGACAAGGACGTCAGAATATAAACGGAGGAAGTATGTAACACTCCAATAGTCCCATATCATATGAGACCACACATTTTAATAATAATAACTGAGCTTAAACATTTTAGACCAATAGTTTTGACCCAACGATCTATACGAGTGATTCGGTTTAGGCTTGACGATGACGTTATGGTCTAAACAGGAGGCTTCTAATTAGAAATATAATAAAAGGTCGCACACACTATTAATAATAACTGGACTTAAACATTTTGGGCTAGTAGTTTGAGCCCAACGATCTATACATGGTCGGTGGTTTGGGCCAAACGATCTATACCTATGATTGGGTTTGGGCCCGACGAAGACATCAAGATTTAAACCAGAGTATGTAACACCCTAATAATTTTGTATAGAATGAAAAAGGTCAAAAGGGATTATGATCGATCCCACATTAAGTGGCAAAGAGCTTCTGATTAGAAATATAATGAGTCATATACCCTAATAATAATAACTGAGTTTAAGTATTTTTAGTTTGTGATTTGAACTCAACGAGTTAACTAGTTGTTGCTAAAAAGAAGTAAATGTGGGGTCAACATGTCCTCAGTGCCGAGTTACTCAAAAAAATAAAAATAAATTTTAATATAAATCTTTTCGCCGTTCTTACTAAAGCAGTAGCAAAAGTAAAAACTTTTGACATGAGCGTAAAATAAATGCATATTTTAATTTCACGCCACAGCAAAAGCTCTAGAATTATCTTTTTCAAAATATTTGATCATTAATTTGAAAAGTAAGCAAAGTATACAATGGAATTGGACTTTGGGAACCATATTTTAACACATTGCAGTGTGATGTTGGCTTCAACCCAATCCCAAAAGGTTTAGCCCATTTAGGAACAGATAAAGAGAAGCCTACTCTTCATAAACTGGTAGATCAACCTTTCACATCTTGAACTTTAATTAAAGTTTGACTTAATGTTCTATAAATTTGTTTATAATCACCTAACAATTATATTAAAAGTCCACAATATATATGTTTCATCTATGGAGAAGCTAGAAGCACTTTCTAGCGGAGCTAATTGTAACGATCCGGTCCATTAGCAATAATAATTCGTTGGGTTTAAACCACAGCTTAAAACGCTTAAACTCAGTTATTATTACTAGTGTCCATGTTTCATATAAACCCAATCACAATTCCATCCACATTCGATATGGGACTTGGGGGCGTCACAGACTCCCTCCGTTTAAGCCTGACGTCCTCGTCAGCCCAAACACACACAGCAGCCCAAGATCACCAGGCGATGTGAGATTCGTCTCGCTAGCCTTATCATCTAGACTCAGGCTCAGCCGAGACTCGCTGCACACTTCCGACTGGTTATTGGCTCTGATACCAAATGTAACGACCCGGTCCACTAGCAATAATAACTCGTTGGGCCCAAACTACATATCAAAATACTTAAATCCAATTATTATTACTAATATCCATGTCTCATATAAATTCAATTACAATTTCATTCACATCGGCTATTGGGAGCGTCACATTAATATATCCCACTTTTCCCCGAATCATTGACAAAATGGCTTTTATATTTTGGCCACTTCTAAGGCATTAGGTGTCATGTCTTAGTCTGGCGTTTGCTTCAAGTAAAATGTGAAAACTACTGCAAAAACATGAAGAGTCCCCTCATCTACAACTCAAATGTAAAAATTTATTCCAAGTAACTTAAACAAAAACATGAAGAGTCCCCTCATCTTTGTCAATAGCAGTGCTGGTTTCATGGGATACTGATTGTGCCATTGCAGCTATAACATCCCATCTTGTTTTGTTATTTCAAAATATGTGGTGTTGGTTATGTATTGGCTTCGATCGTATTAAATTTGAGTTGTAGTTTTAGCTCTTTTTGGAGTATATTACGTACAATGAGAAAGCGAGATAAAATAATATATTTTTTTGTTTCCGCAAATTATACTAATTTCGCTAAGATATATATAATCGGTGAAAACAATTATTTTGTATAATTTAATATAGTATCAAAATAGAAAGGCATATGTTCTTAAAAATACTGTTATTTATCCGACAGCTTAAGATTTTAAAAAATAACGATTATTTTATATTATTTAATATTTTCAAAAGGCAAAATAACAACCTAGGAGCTAGGATCTTGATTCATAACTTTTTTATTTTTTGTGAAAATAGCATATGTTTGTCATGAAATTTGCTTTCTTAATCTTTACCCCAAAGAATTTCAAGCCAAATTGGAAGCTCTTTAAGTTGCAATGCCTTTGTCATGCACGTCCAAATCCATCTATAAAGATAGGTAACAAATAGGTTTAATCTATAAGCAATGCAATATATATCATATGCAATACTCATACCAAAGTTTCTATGTGTTCACAAGGAAGAGTTCTCTTAAAACATGCCTTGCTTTCCCCATGAATACCAAACCAAACTCCCTTGCTCCCACAACAAATCCCTACCCACTCTCATTAGAGATATAGCTTGTGGGCACTGCCATGGCTCCTGCCTCCGAAGCCCATCTTCGTCGAGCTCCGACGGCGACGTCGATGACTACGATTTGGATTTCGATACTAAACAAGTTCGTCCCTTCACCATTTTCTTGTAAATGTCTATATTTAGAGCCCGTTTGATCTTTACTGTGAGGTGCAGGTATTGGTTGAGCTCGTGGTGTTCTTGAATGCGCAGAAGCATTGAATTGAAATCTTAAAACCAACAGTGAAACGTTTGGCAAAGAAATGAAATTTTAGAGTACTCTTTGCTGTCGCTCGAAGTTGACATAAGATTAGAGCTTCTGCTTTTGTTGCTTTTGTTGCACGGAAAGGTGTTGAGGAATTTTGTTTTCTTGTGAAGTAGTCAATGAGAAAACAGTTATATAGCTCATCAAATAATTGTACTCGAATATGTAGCACTTTGCACCTTCTATTTCCTTTCCTGATCTCTATTCTCTTCACACTTTCAGGTTATACTCATGGAGATCAGAAACCGAGCAATGAAAGCCAAGTTCATCCCCAGAGACTTCACTTGGTCTCTCCCTCCACCTGCAAATAGAAGTGATCTTATCCCTCCCAGGGAGAGGAGATTAATCGGAGACGATGACGATGACAACGACGAAGGCGAGAGCGGCGACGACGAGGCGAGCGAGGCCTTCTTCTCGGTGAAGAGCTGCTTCTCGCGGTGCTCGAGTCGGAGCACGGCTTCGACGGAGACGTCGGCAGGAGCGGCAACGAAGGTCGACGCGGTCCGTCCGCATACGTTGGAGGAGCTGATGAGATGCGAGGGCTGGCCTTTCGGTCTCTTCCGCCGCTCGGAGGCGGCTGCGGCAGCGGTGCCGCCACTGCCGAGCACGCCAGCGGATTCCTGGATGTGGCACAAGAGGAACCTTCTGCATTACAGTACTCATTGAGAATCAAAGGTTTGTTGAGCACCAAACTACTAGTAGTCCAGTAATAAAGTGTTCAGTAGCCCCATATTGAGTTTAGAAATTTGAATATATGTTTGTATTCAAATTTGAAGCACGAATTCTCCTCTGATTTTGAATTTAGTATATATTAGATTTGTAAAAAAGATTCACACGTAAGTTTTCTCCTCAATATGTAACAATTAATGGCTTGTATAGTAGTAATTTTTACAATTGATATGTATATATATATATATATGAAACTATCAAATTTTTTTCTTTTTTATAGAATATGATTATTCTTTTTGGATGAACGAAACCCTGGTGAATTATACACCCTTCGCAAAAATATAAAAATAAAATGTTGGATATGTTTCGAATTCTCAATCAGCAATGTTTTCAAAATCATCCCATCTCGGATGAGAAGATAAAAAAAACTGTTAATTTACAGTATGAGAAACCCTATAAGGCGCCGGAAATTTATTAAATCTTTTTTTGAGGGTTTCAGAGAACATTAATCAGACTCTGATTACTCTAATCCTAAAATTTTCTAAACCTGATGACACACTTCATGCCTATATCTCTATGTCACAAAAATATAAAAGTAAAATATTAAATATGTTTCGAATTCTCAAATCGTAATCTATTCTCTTTTAATTATCCTATTAAGTTAAGTTTAAATTATATATATTATTTTTAATCTCAGTAAATTTATTCTATTAATATATGGATGTGTTTTTTAGAATTAAAATTTTATTAAAAAAAATATATTTTGTACGTTATTTTAATTATAATAAAAATTTTCGTCTATGTAGGTTAAAAATAAATAAAAAATAAAAAATAAAAAACAAACAAACACACAAGAGTACAGAATTAATGGGTCGGGTTGGGTTGGTTTAGGTTGGCCCAATTAACCTACCATGGAATTGGGCCCCGCTAGGGGCGCGTGCATACTTACCCAACATCACACATATATTTACAAAGAAATACCACAGGAAATTTATTCGAAACTTGTTTTACCATGCTGTAAATTGATAATGTTGGCTATTTTTTCACGCGCTAAAATTATGTTTAATTCTGTTTTGTGACAATAACTTCAGAAAATTAATAAGTTGAGTGAGATTATGATCCATAATAGATTTAACGGCAAGAAATCCAACAATAAACTTACGGCAAGAAATCCAACAATAAACTTAACATACAAATAGGTTGAATCCGGTCGAGACCAGTGAACACTGTGTCCGTACGTTTTAAATGAATTGGATATCTATTTTTAATTATTTTGAGTTTTTTAGATTAGCGCCAACGATCCGACACATTATAATATTATTTAATAAAAAAAATTAAAAAAAGTGCAATGAAAAAACTAATAGAAAGAAAATGTTACAATGAAATACAATTGAACTAAAGTTCAAGATGAATCCGAACTTAAAAAAAAAAAGAAAAATGCTAGGATTTTCTTAAAAGTCTCCAATTTATTATTCACTGTGTGTCCATCTTAAAATTCAAAGTAAATAAAAATTAAATATTCGGTCGGAACAATTGAATTTTTGGCCCCATCCGGCCCATAAATACCCACCTGCTACCCTGTCTAGAGATTTTTTAAGAGAGAAAAGTAATATTATGCCTGTTTTGTTTATTTTATTAAAAAATAAATTTAATTACAACTATAAAAAAAAAATAGATTTTTAATATAGAATATCCATCTGAATTTTCTTTAAAAAAAATTATTAAATAATTTTTTAAAAAAAATTAATAAAATTATTATATAAATCAGCATCTAATTTTATAATTTTTGATAAATAAATCTTCTAAATGATATAAAATGTACTACTTGCTGCTGCTGCTGCTCAGTAGTCAGTACTCAGTGCTGACCTGGAGCTATAAAGACGAGCACGAATGGCGTAGCGATCGATACTCCGAAGCATCTTCTTCTTCTTCTTCTTCTTCTTTGCCAAGAAACCCTCCTCCTTATTCCTCCACAATCCCTCCAAGGTCACCAAATCCGCCATTAATGGCCTCCGAAGGCGCCGCCGATGAGGTCGTCCTCGACGCAGCCCCCTTCTTCCGCCTCTACAAGAGCGGACGCGCCGAGCGCCTCCACTGCACCTCCATCGTCGCCCCCGGCCTCGACACAGACACCTCCGTCCTCTCCAAGGACGTCTCCCTCCACCTCGACTCGCCCCTCCCATCCGCTCGCCTCTACCTCCCCCAAACCCTAGACGACGATGAGGTATCCGAGACGAAGCCGAAGCCGAAGCTCCCCGTCCTCGTCTACTTCCACGGCGGCGGCTTCGTCGTTGAGAGCGCCGCGTCCAAGACCTACCACCCCTACCTCAACGCCCTCGCCTCCAGGGCCCGGATCCTCGTCGTCTCCGTCGAGTACCGCCGCGCCCCGGAGCACCCGCTCCCCGCGGCCTACGACGACGCGTGGGCCGCGCTCCGGTGGGCGGCGGCGCGCGCCGACCCGTGGATCGCCGAGCGCGGCGACCTCGCGCGCGTCTTCCTCGCCGGGGACAGCGCCGGGGCGAACATCGCCCACAACGTCGCCATGAGGGTCGCCGCCGAGGGCTTAAGAGGCGACCAAGGGGTCGGGATCGAGGGTTTGATCCTGGTCCACCCGTGGTTTTGGGGGAAGGAGCCGATCGGGGAGGAGACGAGGGATCCGGTGCGAAGGGAGTGGACGGCGAGGCTATGGACGATCGTGTGCCCGGGGACGGAGGGAATCGACGATCCGAGGATAAATCCCATGGCGGAGGGGGAAGCGGGGTTGGAGAGGTTGAGGAAGCTCCCGTGCGCGAGGGTGATGGTGGCGGTGGCGGAGAAGGATATGTTGAGGGAGAGAGGGAGGGGGTACTGCGAGGGGTTGAAGAAGAGTGGGTTTGAGGGGAGAGTTGAGCTCCTGGAGCCGGAGGGGAAGGACCATGTTTTCCACCTCCAAAACCCTAACTCCGACGAGGCGAAGGAGATGATGGATCGCGTCGTCGCACTCTTCTCCTCTTCCTCTCATTAATCCCAGGTTACTTCACTACGCTGATATTCCTTTTTTTTTTTTTTATGATTAAAAATTGGAGTATTAATTTGTGTGAACAAAATTAGAAGCTAAATTGTAATTTCTAGTGATGTTAACTAGTGAATTATGGAAAGATCGATCCAATGCTTCTATTGCTCATTTAAATTTAAATAATGAATAATCCTTTGTAATTGTGTATTATTTAGACACTTCATTGGAAAATGTTATTGGGTATTACTTAGAAACTGTCTCCAGCAGATTAGCCGCGTGCATAAGAATGCATTCTGCAAAATTCATGCATCTCTATCTCCCAAGAATATAAATACACATAACAAATCCCGACTTTGCCAATGAACAATATAATATTCGAAATAGAAAATACTAATTACTACGCTATCTCTTTATTTCGATCGACATTTGCTTGAAAGATACTAAGAAATTAATCATATGAGGGCATGAGAACTATAAATGAGTAATTTTTAGTAACTACGGTCGGCGACATTTATGACTTACTCACTAGATCTACTAAAAACAAAATATAATAAATAATCAAACTACCAATTCACCTCGTCTATCATGTCTCTAAACTAAAACTCCAAAGCTGCAAATAGTTCTCTAATAACTAACAGCTTATCATGCCCTAACCACATATACTAACAAACAACAAAAACTATCTTATGCATTAACTAAGATAATCATGATAAATGTGAAGTGTAAATCAACCATATTCTTCAATCATATTCTGACCAACTCAATAGTCCAATTAAATTTATGTTGTCTTGTGTCAACCACCATCATCCCCTGAATTGAGCCTCGCTACGTGATCCTATGTTAACTGTTTATTTGATCCATGTCAATCGCCACACTTCTAGAAGCACACTTCTAGAAGGATACTTATTAAGAGACACGATGCCAGCGAGTATCATAAATCGTTATTATTTATCAAACTTAATATGACTAGCAAACTATAATCAATATAATAATTAAGCAGACCACAAAATGCTAACACATTGCCCAGGCACAATCATAATATCCCACTGTCCCATGGCACAATCATGCCAGCCCAAAAGCATCAACAGATAACACACTATACTTCTCTCTCTCACCCAAAAAAAAAAAAAAAAAAAAAAAAAAAAAAAAAAAAAAAACTATACTAATGTACCCTATCTAATAAAATACTTCCACGTAATCATATATATATTTTTCACAAAACATTCACAATAACATAAACCACAAATAGCATCACAAAGAATATAGGTCCCTAAATTAAATTATCCAGTATCTACTCATAGCGAAAAAGATCTAATTTGTTCGACACAAAAATATCAAAAAAGAAAATTGGAAAGAGGAAAAAAAAAAAAATAAAGCATACAAAATTTATGTGATTCGACCACTGACCTATGTTTACGGACGAAAACGAAGCAAAAATTTTATTACTGTCGAAGACGAAATAGAAAAAAAAATCTCTCTCTGAAAACTCTTTCTGAAAACATGAAGCATCAAATACACGCGATATATCCCAAAAAAAAACCAAATTAATTAGAATTTTAAAGTGCAACATGCGCTGCTACTCAGTACCTTAGCCTTTAATTATAGCACATCGCTAATTATAGCTCCAAAAAAAAAAAAAAAAAAAAAAAGACTCTGCCTGCTCTTTACGTAATGCTGTCGCAGCTGTGACGATAGGCGGCTGCTTCGTGACGACCCACACCCAAAGAATAAGAAAATAACTTGCAACTTGGATCTAATTGAAAGCTTGATCTCCTCTAATAAAGTCATAGCACGTATATATAATATAGGACTCCGAATTAGAATTTAATTAGACTCTAATTTAATTCTAATTGAATTAGACTCCTACTAACAATCCAAATAGTTCAAAATAAATTCAAATTATATCTTATCCTAATTAAATTAGGATTTAATATTAATTTAGATAACTATAAATTTAAACCAAATTATAATAATCTCCACCTTTATTTAATTTGTAGTTATTAGCCGTTGTGTTGAGCCCGCCACAAAACTCCACCTTGACTTGAATTTTCATCTTCTCCACTAAAATCTCAAAGAGGTTCTCAAGTGTTGCTGCACACACCAACCAAGTTTATACAATGCTTGAACTTAGTTATCGAAAGAGACATAGTCAATATATCCGCTGGATTGTCTGCCGTACCTATCTTCACGATTATATCATCCTGTGCTATCACATCACGAAGAAAATGATACCTGATATCAATATGTTTTGTTCTCTCATAAAACATTTGATCTTTAGAAAGATGTATAGCACTCTGGCTGTCACAGTGAACGACAATAGTCTCCTGACTAGAAGCAAGCTCTTCATATAAGCCCCTCAACCAAATAGCTTCTTTTACAGCCTCTGTTATAGTAATATATTTTGCCTCAGTGGTGGATAAAGCAACAATAGGCTGCAAAGTAGCTTTCCAACTAATAGAATAACCACCAAGAGTAAATACATATCCTGTAAGTGACCCCCGTCTGTCCAAATTGCCTGCAAAGTCTGAATCAACAAAACCAACTAAAGGGTCATTAGATCTACCAAACTCTAGATGTATATCTGAAGTTCCTCTTAAGTATATGAGAATCCACTTCACAGCCTGCCAATGTGTCTTGCCGGGATTAGCCATGTATCTACTCACAACACTGACTGCATGTGAAATATCTGGACGAGTGCAGACCATTGCATACATAAGAATTCCAAGTGCACTAGAATAGGGAACATGTGACATGTACCTCTTATCTTCAACTGATTAAGGTGACAAAGCAGCTGAAAGCCTAAAATGAGCAGTAAGCGGAGTACTTACAGGCTTAGCATTTTTCATTCCAAAACGCTCCAAAACTTTCTCAATAAATTCCTTCTGAGTCAAATACAATCTCCCGGACTTTCGGTCTCTAAGAATCTCTATACCGAGAATCTTTTTAGCTGCTCCCAAGTTTTTCATCTCAAATTCGTAACTTAGTTGTGTTTTTAACTTATTAATTTCAGACATGTCTTTTGAAGCAATAAGCATATCATCAACATAAAGCAACAAATAAATGAAAATATTATTATCAAGCTTCCCGAAATAAACACAACTATCTCGCTTACTCCTTGAGTAGCCACAACTAACCATAAACGAGTCAAATCGCTTATACCACTGCTGGGGAGACTGTTTTAAGCCATATAATGATTTCTTTAATAAGTAGACATGATCTTCCTTACCCTGAATAACAAAACCCTCCGGTTGTCGCATATAAATTTGTTCTTCAAGCTCGCCATGCAAGAAAGTTGTCTTCACATCCAGTTGCTCCAACTCCATGTCATGAGTAGTAACTAAGGAGAGCAACATACGAATAGAGCTATGTTTAACAACAGGTAAGAAAATATTATTAAAATCAACACCCTCTATCTGAGTATGGCCCTTTGCAACCAATCTTGCCTTATATCGAGCATCTTCAA
The DNA here is from genome assembly GCA_029168755.2 of Tillandsia fasciculata. Classification (NCBI taxonomy): domain Eukaryota; kingdom Viridiplantae; phylum Streptophyta; class Magnoliopsida; order Poales; family Bromeliaceae; genus Tillandsia; species Tillandsia fasciculata. Next base: position 3,321,227 of record CM054943.1, on the reverse strand, counting down.
AACCTGGGATACCTTCTTTTCTTTTGAAGATCCATTTGCAACCGACGATTTTCTTTCCTTCGGGTGATTTCACCAACTCCCATGTGTGGTTCTTATGAAGAGACTCTATCTCTTCATTCATTGCAACTAACCACCTGTTAAAGTCGGTACTTGAAATTGCTTCTGTATATGTGGAAGGCTCACCAGCATCAACTGTCTTCGTAGCCACCGATAAAGCATAGGCCACTATGTTTGTATATCGTTGTAGAGGTTTTATCTGCCTTCTTTCTCTACTTGTAGCAATATTATATTGCTCTTGCGATGGAGTTTTTCCTGCTTCGGAGTTGTCATGTACCTGCACTGGATTAGAAATAGGACCTTTCTGCAAAGATACTGAGTTATCATTCTCAAGCTCTACCTGCCTCTTAGCATCATTCGCTTTCTCTAAAAAAAAAGATTCAAATTTTGGGTTAAGCATAGCAGATTCATCAAAAGTAACATCCCTGCTGATAAGAAATTTAGATGCTTTAGGATCAAGGTACCACAATCGATAGCCCTTCACCCCAGATGCATAGCTTAGAATAATACATTTTAGAGGTCTAGGTTCTAATTTACCATTATTAACATGAGCATATGCAGCATCCAAATACTCGTAAAGTAGAATAATCAGTAGGTTTACCAGACCATACCTCTTCTGGAGTCTTACACTCAATGGTTGTATGCGGAGAACGATTCACCAAATAAGAAGCAGTAGAAATTGCCTCTGCCCAAAAGTCCTTTGATAAACCAGCATTCAAGAGCTCTTTTCATACGTTCCGCCACTCCATTCTGCTGCGGAGTATGTCTAACTGTTCTATGACGAACGATACCCTCATTTTTACAAAATTCATCAAACTCAATTGAACAGAATTCTAAACCATTATATGTTCGAAGTCGCTTAATTTTCTTCCCGGTCTGATTTTCAATCATAGCCTTCCATTGTTTAAAGTGCTTAAACACCTCATCTTTGTGCTTTAACATAAACACCCAAACTTTTCGGGAATAATCGTCGATAAAGGAAAGCATATATCGAGCACCACCTTTAGACGGAACACGTGAGGGCCCCCAAAGATCGGAATGAATATAATCCAAAGTGCCTTTCGTTTTGTGAATTGCAGTACTGAACTTTACCCGTTTCTGCTTGTCAAATACACAATGTTCACAAAACTCCAATTTTTCTATACTCTGGCCACATAGGAGACCACTCTTACTTAATTCAATCATTCCACGCTCGCTCATGTGCTCTAAACGCATGTGCCATAATTTTGTAATTTCAGAATTTGAAACGGAAGACGAGGAAGCAGCCGCAGAACCAGTGACAGTAGATCCTTGCAATATATATAGATTTTCAACCATCTTAGCTTTCATCAGAACAAGAGCACCTCTACTAATTGTCGTAACTCCACCTTCAGCAGTATACTTGTATCCATTAGCATCAAGGAGACCTAACGAAATAAGATTTTTCTTCAAATCCGGAACATGCCGAACATTAGATAGAGTCCTCACCATGCCGTCATGCATCTTAATTCGTACTGTTCCTATCCCAATAGTTTTGCATGAAGAATCATTACACATCAAAACCACTCCACCTTCAATAGATTTATATGTGGAAAACCAATCCCGACTGGGACACATATGATAGGAGCAAGCCGAATCCATAATCCAATTATTACTAAGTTTATTTTGATCAGATACTGTGAGAACATATTCCGAACTATTAGATCTGCCATCAGCAACGCTAGCCTCTGCTGGGTTGTCCTTTTTCTGCTCTTGTTTATCTTCATTCATTTTCTTTAGCTTAAAGCATTCGGATTTGATATGACCTTTTTTCTTACAAAAATGACATATCAAGTCCCTATGTTGTGACTTCGACTTTGATTTATGTCTACTGATGGTAAAACCCTTTTCTTTGGGCCTCCCTCTTACAACAAGACCTTCTGCAGTACCTCACTCAAATTACCATTAATCTGCCGATCAATCTGTTCTTTTGAAAGTAGAGACGACTTAACATCTTCAATAGATAGAGTATCTCTACCGAAAAGAAAGATTTCTCTAAGGTGCTTGTACGAGGAAGGTGAAGAATATAACAACAAAAGGGCTTCATCTTCTTCCTCAATTTTTACATCTATTAATTGTAAATCCGTAATAATCGAATTAAATTCATCAAGATGAGATTTGATAGATGTACCTTCCGACATGCGTAGCATAAATAATCGTTGCTTCAAATATAATTTATTTGTGAGAGATTTCGTCATATAAAGATACTCGAGTTTCAACCATAGAGCCACGACGGTCTTCTTATTAAGAACTTCACGTAGAACCTCATTAGAGAGACATAATTGAATCGCCGTAAGAGTTTTGGCATCCAAATCCTTCTTGTGCTCCTCTGTCAATATGCTGGACATCTTCTCTTTCCCCAACAGTGCCTTTTGCAATCCATGTTGCGTCAGAACTGCGCGCATCTTAACTTGCCACAGTGCGAAACTGCTGGAGCGATCAAACTTCTCGATATCAAATTTTGTAGACATCTTGAACACCCAAACGAACAATCCGACTCCTATACCAGTTTGTTATGACAAAAGCGGAAAAGATCTAGTTCGTTGGGCACGAAAATACCAAAAGAGAATCGAGAAAGAGAAAAAAATAAATAAAACACCCAAAATTTACGTGGTTCGGTCACTGGTCTACGTCCACGGACGAAGACGGAGCAAAAAGTTTATTACTGTCGAAGACGAAATACCAAAGAAATCTCTCTCTGAAAACACGAAACACCAAATACACGCGATATGCCCCAAAAAGAAAACCAAATTAATTAGAGTTCCAAAGTGCAACATGCACTGCTACTCAATACCTTAACCTTTAATTAGCACATCGCTAATTATAGCTCCGAGAAAAAAAAAAAGATCTGCCTGCTCTCTCCGTGATGCTGCCGCGGCTGTGACAATAGGCGGCTGCTTCGTGACGACCCACACCCAAAGAACAAGAAAATAACTTAGATCTAATTGAGAGCTTGATCTCCTCTAATAAAATCGTAGCACGTATATATAATATAGGGCTTCGAACTAAATTTTAATTAAACTTTAATTTAATTCTAGTAGAATTAGACTCCTACTAACAATCCAAATTGTTCAAAACAAATTCCAATTATATCTTATCATTAGAATTTAATATTAATTTAGACAATTATAAATTTAAACCAAAGTATAACAACTAATAACCCAATCAGTTAAAAGTACCACGTAAGTCTTCTAATAACAAATTATTAATTTTTTTTTTTTTCCGTCCATGAGCTATGCTACATGTATATCCTATTTGGGGTGTACATTCTACATCTAGCCCATTCTAAGATGGGCATTCATCCATTCGTCACTTCGTAGTGACGAATGAAATTCACCCCATCATAAAATAGATGGGGTGTAAGATGTACACCTCAAATAAGATGTATATTTAGCTTTTTCCTTTTAAGTAATCCAATACATTCACACACCAACAAGCAGATATAAAGAATACTATATTATTTTTGGCGACACAAAATCTATCTGAATCGTTAATTCTGAAAGAAAACGGAAGTGGGGATGATAATGCGTTCCGCAGCAGCTTCCACACCCGTACGACACCTACCCACCAAATTCAACAGTAAGAAAATTGACTGCGCGACTCTAAAATCCTGGTTTTCAAAATCAAGTATAATTCAATCTCTAAATCTCAATTTTACCAAAAAAATTCACAAATCTAAAACATACTGTAAATTTCACGCCTCAAAAATTTCAATCAAATAATATAATAATCAGTACCAACCTCAAGAACAAGGGCGCGCGTGCAGTTGACTAACTCCTCCAATTGCCCCCACATGTTCTCCTCCACTCCCTCTCAATCTCTGTCACGTTCTCCCTCTTCCTTACTCTCGCATAAAAATTTATAAAATAAATTAATTTTTTTTTATTTTTATAGTCCAGTTTTTTTTTCTCAAAATAGAAAATGTGAAGTTGTTCCACTAATCAGGTGAAGATGCCTGGATCGGCGGATCGGTGGTCGGGCGGCCAATCCGAATTTTTTTCAAATATAATCAAAGCGGACATGTTTTAGCGGCGAATACATCGAGCAACAGTAAAAATCATGTTTTATTTTAATTTTCTTAAAAAAGTTTGTGAATAAATGGTTTAATTTGTTTTACCAATTATTTGAAAATAATTCGAATTATTACACATGAATTAAGTAACTATATAATAGAATATTTAGTAGTACTAAAGTGTATATGATATTTTATATTTTTAAAATTATTTTTGTGGTGCATGCAAAATGTACCTTGCTTATACGCACTCTAATTGCGATAGTCAAATTATCATTTATTATTACTAGCTACAGCTGCTTGGTACTCGGTGCTTACCGCTATCTATAAAGACGAGCACAAATGGCGTACCAATCGATACTCCGAAGCGTCTTCTTCTTCTTCTTCTTCTTCTTCTTCATCCACAATCTCTCCAGGGTCTCCAAATCCGCCATTAATGGCCTCCGAAGCCGCCGCCGACGACGAGGTCGCCGTGGATTTCTTTCCCCCTCTTCCGCCTCTACAAGAGCGGCCGCGTCGAGCGCCTCCTCGGCACCTCCGTCGTCGCCCCCGGCCTCGATCCAGACACCTCCGTCCTCTCCAAGGACGTCCCCCTCCACCCCGACTCCCCCATCCCCTCCGTTCGCCTCTACCTCCCCCAAACCCTAGACGACGATGAGGCATCCGAGACGGAGACGGAGACGAAGCCGAAGCTCCCCGTCCTCGTCTACTTCCACGGCGGCGCCTTCGTCATCGAGAGCGCCGCGTCCCCGACCTACCACCACTACCTCAACGCCCTCGCCTCTAGGGCCCGGATCCTCGTCGTCTCCGTCGAGTACCGCCGCGCCCCGGAGCTCCCGCTCCCCGCAGCCTACGACGACTCGTGGGCCGCGCTCCGGTGGACGGCTGCGCGCGCCGACCCGTGGATCGCCGAGCGCGGCGACCTCGCGCGCGTCTTCCTCGCCGGGGACAGCGCCGGGGGGAACATCGCCCACGACGTCGCCATGAGGGTCGCCGCCGAGGGTTTAGGAGGCGACCAAGGGGTCGGGATCGAGGGTTTGATCCTGATTCACCCGTGGTTTTGGGGGAAGGAGCCGATCGGGAAGGAGACGAGGGATCCGGTGAGAAGGGACTGGACGGAGAGGCTATGGAGGATCGTGTGCCCGGGACGGAGGGGATCGACGATCCGAGGATGAATCCCATGGCGGAGGGAGTGGAGAGGATGAGGAAGCTCCCGTGCGAGAAGGTAATGGTGGCGGTGGCGGAGAAGGACGGGTTGAGCGATAGGGGGAGGGCGTATTGCGAGGTGTTGAAGAAGAGTGGGTTTGAAGGGAGAGTGGAGCTCCTCGATTCGGAGGGGGAGGACCATGTTTTCCACCTCCAGAACCCTATCTGCGACAAGGCGAAGGAGATGATGGATCGCATCCTTGCACTCTTCTCCACCTCCTCCTCCTCCTCCCATTAATAACAGGTAACGCTCCTGGATAGTAATTAATTACTTCACCATGCATGCTGATATTTCAATAAATCTTATGCCCGAGTAAAATAGTTGTTTCAAATTGAAGATCAGAATCTCTTTTATGATTAAAAACTGCAGGATCTAAGCTCATTTAAATTTAAATAATGAATAATGCTTTGTTATTGTGTATTATCTTTTAGACAATGCTTTAATTCAGAATCTTTACTGTGATTGAAAGGTGTAATGAATTCTGTTCTATTGCAGCATGCATGTAAACAAGTTTTTAAATTTTGCCATTAAAAAAAAAAAACAATATTATTAATACACTCCAAAGTGGTGTGATATGTTCCATCCATTTCATTCAAAATTTATTATATATATCTTTATTTGTCACATTAATTTTTGTTGTTGTTTTTATTAAAAACTATTCAAGTTTTTGTGAACTCTAAAATGAGAGAGGTAAGATCTATACCCTTTTGAATAGTATAAGTAGCATTTCTTAAAAAAAAAAGAAAATATTTGTCAATGCTCTTCAAAAGATATGTATTTTATAGAAACTCTATAAGGCAGCATTTGGTTCGCAAATAAAATCCGGAACAAATTTTTATTCTAGTCTTGTTAGTGATGAGATTAGTAGTACTCATCTTTATAAAATAAATTGGTATAAGTCTGAAACTACTATTCTACCATTTCTCCTGAAACAAGCTTATTCTCACTTGACAACAAAATTAATTAAAGTAAATATAATTTTAATTATTATATTGACTTTTTTATTAATCTAATATTTTAAATAATCTAATTATTTTATTAATTAATTATCTAATTATTAAATAATTAACTAATTAATTTATTAAATTATTTTATAGTTAATTAAATCATTAATTAATAATATTTATTATTAATTATTTTACTAATTAATATTTAGGATTATCATGCAATAGTTAATTAAATAATTTAAATTATTATTTAATTAATATTTTTATATTAATTAATTAGATAAAATATTATTATTTTAAGACTATAATTATTTGTATTCTCACTATTTCAATTTAACCCTCCAAACACTATTTTTTGTATTTTCGAGAACAATCCAATTTTCTTTCGAACCCAAAATTAATTTCAAATAATTCAATAATAACCTGTTCTTATTTATATCCAAACCAATTACAACCTAAGTGAGAACAAACAAAATAGTTTAAAAAAAATAAATACTATTTGAATGTAAATTTTACATCTCTTTCTATGTGTTTTATTTATCACATGATGTGATTGATAAAATATTTTTTACTATATATATATATTTTTGAGAAAAATATAGTATGCTATCCGCTTCGTTTATTTTTAAAATAAATTTAGTTGAGAGCAATTAGATTTCGAACTCGGATCTCGAGTATCAACCATCAAGTCTTTTTCCTCTTACGTTAGGAATGGTTAACATTTTTTTTTTACTATATATTGAGTAGAAGGGATATAGATCATACACTCGAACAAGAAGTATGACTAGCATAGCTCTTAAAATAAATTTAAAAAAAATATTTTACTATGACTATGACCTTGAAGCTGTGGAATTGACATTTACTACAGATGCTCGAAGACTTATTTTTTTTTTGAAAGAAATATAATATGTTATTCATTTCGTTTATTTTTAAAATAAATTTAGTTAAAAATATAAAATAATTAAATTTTGTACTCGGATTCCGAGGCTCTTTGTAACGGTTGATGATGCTTTGAGACTTTTCTTTGTTGTCTTTTTCGATAGCAGAATCGGATTGTGTGCTAAGGTTTTATATTACAGAAAAATTCAGAGTTTTTCTCTCTTTCTCGAGCTTTCCTGGTGTAACAACAACAAAGGCCATTTTCCATACACATCATATAGTGTTTGCTACCATAATTGCCTACCAATGTGTGGTTGTGTACCTTTTATCTATAGAAAAAAATGCTTTGGGTTTTTTACTATATTATTTTTATTCAATTAATATATTAACGTCTATAATATAATTGATTGTGATTGATTTATGCAGGCCACTGCATGCCTGATATGGATTTGGATTTTCCAAGTCAATAATTGTCTACAACCATACACTTGGTTTACTCTTTATCTTAAAATATTTCGAATTTTTCATTATGTTAATTTTATATACTATTAATATATTAATATTCTGATATTAATATTTGTGATTGATTTATTGACGCATGTCTATGTGTTACATGAATTTGTCTACATATATATCAATGATCAATGAAAATAATATTAATTGTGAAAGAACTGGAATATTATTGTTATTTTTAAATTCCGTGCTCTATCGTTCTAGAAGAATACTTTAGCTTTAGCTGTATTTCGTTCAAGTATAAATTAAAATTATTTATTTTAAAAATAAATTTAAAAAATAATAAAATTAAAAATAATTATAATTTTAAAATAATAATATTTTATTTAATTAATTAATATAAAAATATTAATTAAATAATAATTTAATTACTAGATAAGATAATTCTAAATATTAATTGATAAAATAATTAATAATAATAAATAATTGTTAATAAATAATTTAATTAATTACAAATAATTTAATAAATTAATAATTTAATTAGTTAGTTATCTATTAGTTAGATAATTAGTTAATAAAATAATTAGATTAATTAAAGAATTATATAATAATTAAAATTATATTTATTTTAATTAAGTTTATTTTCAAGTTGAAACAAATTTATTAAAAAACAAAAAAAAAAAAAAAAAGAAGATCGAAATAGTAGTTCCAGTCTTATACTCCACAAAAGTTTTTTCAATTAAGCCTCTAAACTTTCAATAAACTTTAAGCTAGTTTTTGTCTTAAATTAAAATCAAACAAAAAAATAATATAAACCAGATAGGCATTTAATTTGATTGTAGTGTTAGATATTATTAATTAGTGTGAACAAGTAGACAAACAAACTAAGAAGCTACCTAGATATAGATATCAAACGATGAATATATAATTTTAGCTAAATTATAGAAAATTTTCTTGTAATATTTTGCTTTTTTATTTTGTCTCCTTATTTTTTAAAAGCCTACATTTTGTCCCATCGTAATTATCGAATTATCTTTAGAGGGCAACGGCGTTAACGGAAGAGGTAAATTGACGAAAATGTTCTTACCTTATATTAGAGGGAAAAGGTAATGGAGGGAAGAGAAAGAGGTTTAGATTTATTTCTCGCTATTCTTGAAGGGTATTTTGGGTATATCCAATAATATTTTTTAAAAAACTGATGGCTCATTCATGGAATGGTGACGACAGGGGTAAATATATATTTCGGTAATTACGAGTATGGGTGTCAACGAGCCGAACACGAGCGAGCTGGGGTCGGCTCGTGTTCGGCTCGTTTAATAAACGAGCCGAACACGAGCTGGCTCGTTTAAATATCGAGCTGAAAAATTCGGCTCGTGTTCGGCTCGTTTATTAACGAGCCGAACACGAGCTGGCTCGCGAACAACAAATTTGATTTTTATTCTTACTATTAAATTAAAAGTTGAAAAAAAATTAAAAAATTAAAATTTTAATATAATAATTAAAATTTACAAAAAATTAATGACCTAAAATCTAAATAGTAATATATATATATATATATATATATATATATATATATATATATATATATATATATATATATATATATATATTCGAGCTGTTATCGAGCCGAATACGAGCGAGCTGATCCCAGCTCGTGTTCGGCTCGTTTACTAAACGAGCGATTCGATCTCGAGCTCATTTCGAGCCGAACACGAGCTGACTCGCGAACAGCGAGCTGGATTGCCACCCCTAATTACGAGGGGACAAAATGTAGGCTTTTAAAAGTTAGGGGAACAAAATAAAAAAATGAAATATTACAGGAGAGTTTTCTGTATTTAGCCTATAATTTTTTGTGATTCAAATTTTATTTTTATAATCGCCTAGCAAAAGTGCAAAAGATTTGGTATTGATATTCGAGGTTTTGAGTTCGAAACTTAGTTGCTAAATTTATTTTAAAATGAACGAAGCGAATAACATGCTATCTTTCTATCAAAAAAAAAAAAAAAAAAAAAAAAAAAAAAAAAAAAAAAAAATCTCTTTTATTTGTATAAAAGTTTATTTTAATTAAAAATTATAATATTTGTCATGAATCAATTGTTGGTGTACCATTTACGATAATAAAAAACCTTCACTATTATCCGTTCCAGTATTTTTCTTAGTTATAATTATGGTATACTTTTCTTCGTGAGAAGGTTCGGTGATCATTTCATCAAGATTGGGGCGTAGGATTCACTGATGAGCCTCTTCGTTTGAGAAAAATGAAAATCAAAGTTCATATCGTCCTCCTTTCAAAGTGCGGAATGATATATAGAGACCGAAAATTGGCTTTCGCCAGAACTAAGCTATAGGGTTCCAAGTGGCTTTGCCCTTTAATATGGCCCGGTAACGGAATAAAACAGAACTAACTATTCTAGGGATAAGTATAAAGTACGGAACTAGTGTAAAAAAGCGTTTGGGATGGTTCCAGGGATAAGAGATTTTATGTTTGGTATAAGAATGAGGAATAAGAGGAATAAAGAGTTTTAATTAAGGTAATTATCTTTTTGCCTTTAAACTTTATTATGTAATAATGAGGTGAGAGATGGTGTCTCGGTAGACGTGGGAGGATATTAAAAAAAAAAATAATAAGAAAGTGGTTAGA
>CM054943.1:3241133-3310913 GCA_029168755.2 Tillandsia fasciculata | reverse complement strand
TGGCAAGGACCATCCATCTGCGTCTGCTGCTGCAGCGACGGAGAAAACCAGGACACCTGTTCTTCCGCTGCAGCTTCGCTCGCAAGGTCTGGAGGTGGACCCTCCAGGATAACCACCTTCTCCTGTCCACACTGCTACAAGAACCTGGGGACTTAGCTTCGAGATGGCGGAGGACCTTACCGCTAGCCATTCGCAGCGAGCAAGACCACCTCAACGTGTGCTTCGCAGCCACATGCTGGGTGCTGTGGATGGAGCGTAACCATAGGATCTTCGACAATCAGATCGCTAACTCGGACGAGTGTGGAAGGCGCGTCGACAGCACTGTGTCACAGTGGAGCGGGGTGCTAAGGGGGTAGTCAGGTGGATTTGAGTTCGATCCCCCCCTTCAGTCCTGTGGGGGGGGGGGGGGGGGGGGGCTTTTAGCTGCTGCTGCTGCCAATTGCCAGGTTACTTCTTCTTTGGTCCTCAGAATTTGAACTTTTGGTACACCCTGCTGACATAGGACACCATGGTTTATTCTGGCTACTCTTTCTTTGATTCTCCGATTTCGGGAAGATGGATCTGGATTTCTTCTCTCCAACGATCGAATGTTGGAAAGACAATGCTTGGAGCGGCAGGCGTTTTGAAGAAGTTTCCTCATCGCAGTTGGTCTGCTCCGACTGGCTTTTTGGAGTTTTGATTTTTGGCTTACAGTTTCAGCTTATGCAATGGGGTAGTCCTTTGCAGAATTCAAGAAGATCTTTTGGGTAATCTTGTTTGGACTCCGTTGTGGATTTCGGGGGGTCTCAAAGCGACTAAGTCGAGTGGTTCGGGCCTCCCTTGATTAACTTAATTACTACAGCTTGTTTGGAAAGATTCTGGACTGCCTTATAGTTGCTTGATTGTCCTACAGCTGGGGATGTTGGTATTGGTATTTTGCTTTGGAGTTTTAGTATGCTCTCGATGGTGCTAGTGTTGGAGTAGTAAGTGGTCTTGTAATGTACCGAATTTTCGGCACATAAATAAATATAAATAAAGGTGGTATAAAATACTAGTGTTATGAAAGTTGGGGAAGTAAGGAACATTTGGACGCTAGTTGGGCCCAATTCGGGTTAAAATGGAGAGATCTAAAAATTTATTGGAGAAAGGGGGCCCAGATTTTTAGTGGAAAATTTACAGTGTCAGAAAATTTCGAGAAAATTACGGGAGCCCCGTAAATATGTTTTAAGACCACAGAAAAAGTTTCGCGTTGATCGGATGCCTGATAGTGAGAACGGGCTCCGCCAACAGTGTCGAAAAATTCTGAGAAAATTACGGGAGCTGTGTAATTATGTTTTAAGGTCCCAGTAAAAATTTCGGGTTGATAGGATATCCGGATTGCGAGAACGGGGTCCGCCAGCGATTCTGGATACAGCGAGGCTTTTGGTGGCCCAGAAATGGCCCAAACTGAAAATTTAAAATTTTCTGTGGTTAATTAGGCTGAAACGAAACCGCCTGTCAAATTTGGACGGAAACGGACGAAAAATGGACAGAAAACGGATCAAAAACGGATTTCCAAGACATGCGGCGTGCTGCGCAATGCGAACAGCTGGCGCGCACAGAGGCGCGGGACACGCGCGCGCGTGGCGTTGGGGGCGCTCCCTGGACCCGGTGCGCGCTCCCTTTGTGGTGGACCGCCACCCGGCGATTCCCTATTGGGCGGTCCCGTGGACCCGGTCCACGGACCACCCTCCTTTCTTTTCTCCTTCTTTTTCTTTTCTTCTTCTTCCTTCTCCCTCGCAGACCCTTCTCCTCTTCTTTCTGTTCTTCTTCTCCCGACCGAGCTTCAAGAGAGAGAGAGCTTCCAGAGCTTCGAGAGAGAGAGAGAGAGAGAGAGAGAAAAGAAGAAGTAATTTTGTGAGATGGAACGGCGCGATTTACGAGGTAAGTCCCGCATGTTATTTTTACGGTATTTTTAGCACAGTTTTTAGACCTCTTTTGGATTTGGATTTGACCCTATTATCGTGTTGCGTGTTAGGAACCGAGTTATACTGTGCCGTTTTGTTGCGCAGACTGTCGGGGACAATTTTAGCACGCCTCGTTTTGCGTGCCAATCCGAGGTACGTGCTCCGTTTTACGCACAGATTGAGTTGTTGTGCACGATTTTACATGCAGTTTATAATATTATACATCATTTTTCGTACAGAGATAAAAAAATATGCACCGTTTTACGTGCAACCTTACAGTTAAATTTGCACCGTTTTGCGTGCAGATCATTTTATCGCGCACCATTTTGTGTGCAGTTTATAATATTATACATCATTTTTCGTGCAGAGATAAAAAAATATGCACCGTTTTGCGTGCAACCTTACAGTTAAACTTGCACCGTTTTGCGTGCAGATCATTTTATCGCGCACCGTTTTGTGTGCAGTTTATAATATTATACATCATTTTTCGTACAGAGATAGAAAAATATGCACCGTTTTGCGTGCAACCTTACAGTTAAACTTGCACCGTTTTGCGTGCAGATCATTTTATCGCGCACCGTTTTGCGTGCAGTTTATAATATTATACATCGTTTTTCGTGCAGGGATAGAAAAATATGCACCGTTTTGCGTGCAACCCTATAGTTAAGCGTGCACCGTTTTGCGTGCAGATTTGAGGTACGTGCATCATTTTGCGTGTCGGTTGTGTTGTCGCGCATCGTTTTGCGTGCACTCTCTAATATTATACATCATTTTTCGTACAGGGTTAGAAAAATGTGCACCGTTTTACGTGCAACCCTACGGTAGACCGTGCACCGTTTTGCGTGCAGATTCGAGGTACGTGCACCGTTTTGCGTGCCGGTTGATTTAACGCGCACCGTTTTGCGTGTGGGTTTTTAGTGACGTGCATCGTTTTGCGTGCAGGTTTGGTGGACGTGCACCGTTTTGCGTGCAGACTCGAGAGAAGTGCATCGTTTTGCGTGCAAGCTCGAGGAGACAAGTGGAATCGCGCGGAGACCAATTGCAAGTGTCTACAAGCAATTGGGTACACTACAAGGTGGGGAATTCTGCCGAAATTGGGTGACCTCTCCCCTTGCTCCTTTGCTTTTCGATTCGAAGCATGATAGTAGCCTGTTAGAGGCGTTAGGTAATTATGAATAAGATTGCATGTTTAGAGGAACACAGATGAAAAGAGCAACTGTTGGTTGCCAATAACAGATGATATATGTGCATGTGTAGAGAAATTTAGAGGAAAAGTGATATTTATGATTTATCCACAATAGGGGATAAATTTGTATGTGTAGATGGACACAGATGATAAGTGCAACTGTCAGTTGCCAAAAGGAGATAATTCATTTTCATGTGCAAAAAGACTTAGAGGATAAATATTATTTTTATGATGGATGAAAATAATTGCATGCGTAGAAATGAGTAATTACTTGATAACTGTGATCATGTTAGGGTACAACCCTAGGAATCATGTGATATAAGGGAACAGAACTTGTTGGTAGTAAGACTAGGAGAAAACCTAGTTTAGGGGTCTGACGAGTGACATCAACTTAGGAGTTATCCTAGGAAGGATGAGTGGCATGGTCTTAGGTGATAACCTAAGGACACTGGATAGAGTGATCAACATAGAGTCAGAAAACTCTAGGTTGTATATGACATGGAACTTAGGTAAAGAGAACCTAAGGAGAACTAGTGTTCAACATAGAGTCAAGGAACTCTAGGATGAGTATGACATGGAACTTAGGTAAAGGAAACTTAAGGTGAACTAGAGGTCAGCATAGAGTCATGGAACTCTAGGACAAGTATGACATGGGACTTAGGTAAAGGGAACCTAAGTTGAGCTAGAAGAGTTTAAACTCACAGACAGGAAAATAGAGTCAAGTTGACTCTAGGATTCAGTAAGGAATCAGGAGGATGGAAAAGGTGGATCAAGTGCGGAGATATGAAAGGGAAAACAGAAAAGTAGAGTCAATGTAATTCTAAGATAACAGTGGAACATGGAATTAGAGTCAGTGTAACTCTAAGATAATATGGAACAGGAAATTAGAGTCCGTGTAACTCTAAGTTAAAAGTGGAACAGGAAAGTAGAGTTAAGTTAACTCTAAGATTCAGTGAGGAATCAGGAAAGTGGGATAAGATCCCAAGGTTAAAGAATTAAACAAATATAACCCTAGAGAGTCATAGGGTGTCTGGGCAAATGGACAATAACTTTAACTTCAATTTGAGTTAAAGAAATAAAAGAGAAATGTTTAAGAGTCCAGGGGACTCTCTGGTTATCCTTATGGCAAGACCTAGGATAAGAGGAAAAATTGTTACAAAAGGCAAAGATTAAAAGCAAGCTAAAAGTGGCTAAAAGCATAAAGAAAATGTAAATGGCGCCTTCGAATTTGAGACTCGTCAAGTGGAGCAGGACTCCCTGGGCAGTGACCCGTCGGACGAGGTACTTTCGAAGGGCTAAAAGTGAAAGCAAGGAGCTAAATGCTCAAAGAAAAGAGAAAGTGATTTGCCAGTGGCAAAAAGGGAGCTATAAGCTCAATAAGAAAGGAAAGCAAGTGTTCAAAGGCAAAGAGGCTAAGAACTAAAGTAAAAAGAAAAGAAAGAAAATATAAAGATAAAACGGGCGGACCTACGGTGAAGCCAGCCCATGTTGGAGGTACGGGCAGTATCCCTCTCCCGGGTAGAGACCCGTTCGGGACGCTTCTTCCGTAGGACGGGGTAACACTTGCGGGTGTTATCGGCAACCTTAGAAATCTTATCTTATGGTAGCAGGACTACCGGGCTGGGCCCGTTGGATAAGAATTTCTGAGGGTTAACTTGAACTAAAGCACCAGAATCTAAAGAATAAAGAAAAATAGAGTGGCCAAGGTGGCCGGGTTAGTTGACCCTGTATACAGCGGCATAGTGGCCGAGTTGGTGCTTAGCAGCCTAGTGTGGCTAGATAGAGTAGTGCTGGATCGATGGTTGTACACAGATAGTGTAGGGATATATTATTGCATAGCTGCATATTGATGTTGAGGATTCTAGTTCCTAGCACACTATTATTATTGCTTCCATTGGACCAAGTGGTGTAGGACACTCTCTCTCGGTGGTTGAACCCACTGGGAACTCGCTCGTAAGTTCTCACACCCCTTGGGTGACCCCCCCCCACAGGTTCGGGAATGGATGCAGCGGTCGAGACAAATCCGATGCAGACGACAGCGAGGCATACGACAGGGGCAAGGGCCCAGCAGCATAGTGACCTAGAGGGTCTAGCAGAGGTATCCCTTTCTATATATTTCTTGAGTGAACCTTGTATGGTGAGGAATTATGTAAAGGAAATGTAATAATTTATTTGCAAGTTCAGAATTGTAAAGTGTAATAAGTTTAATTTATGGTTCACTCCTGTATGCTTTCATTTCCGCATTAGTTATTGAATGAAAGTTTTAAATTTATAGTGATTTTTAGTACTCTGATATTGAGCTTCCGCATACACTTGTTGTGTTATTATGGATGTTACCGTTCCTTTCGGGTAGAAAAAGGTTTTACCCGATTGGCGGGTCTGTTGGCGTGCCCGAACCGTACAAATTGGCGGACTCGGGGCGTGACAGATTAGAGTGGTATCAGAGCCTAGGAATAGTCCTAGGTGGTTAGCAACCTTAGGGAGACCCTAGGGATTAGCACGAGAGAGTGCGTGGGTGGTGGCGAAAGTACTTGATTGGGTTTTGTTGTTCCCAAAAAGGATGTTGGGACTGATCGAGGGCAACGAGCTTTCATTCTTCGAATATTACGTTGGGCGGCCGACAACGTAATGTTGGAGATGAAAAGGAGTACCCTCTTATACTTTCGCATGATTTGGTCAACGAGCCTTTTTGTCGGTATATGGACTGCGCGATGCTCAAATGGCTAAGTTTGGGCTGGTTGTTTCGTTGTGGTGTGCATAGTGGCGATGACACCACATAGGAAACGCACATGTTTGACTCGAGTCCCGAGAGGGCTCGGGGTCAACGTGGTATACTAATTGCGATAGCAGGTGACCGCACTTGTTGGAGTGGTCCAATAGTAGGTCAGATTTCTTGCCGTCGGCGGAAATTTTCTACCGACAGGAAGACAGATTCCGACGCCTAAGAGTGGCGTCAGCGTGACAGTTGGAGCAGATAGATAGGCTCCAGTGGCTGATAACGCAGCAGGCTAAGGCTGTATAAATGATGAGTATACGGCGTCGCCGCATGTTGGGGCGACAGTAGAGAGGGTGGCAGTGGCCACCGAGCTTTTGTCAGTGCACCCCGCACCTTCAGCAGGGGTATTATAAGCTTGTGTCAGCTAGTTTGTGGGCAAAGTGTGGTTAGCAAGGTCCAGTTAGAGACCGACTCACGAAGAAAATGGTGATCGCTATGTTGCGAGAACCAAGTAAGTATGTCCTAGGGGCTAGGGCAAGAAAGAATTATGGGCCTAGTGGCGAAAGTTCGCCCTGATGACGGTAGGGACCGTGTGGCATATCTTTGTGGCTAAATTGCCGCATTGTGGGGTTGGTGAGACCCGGGACAGGTTTCGAGATTCGAAAACCTCGCAAGTGAGCGGGAGTTTTGTGGCGCCGATTTGATGGATCGGTGTAACGGCAAGGATTGCCAGTGTAGGATTCGCGTGTTAGTCACCAGAGTTGGTGGACAGTTATTTGTGGTGCCTCAACCCAGTTGGGAGTGGTGTACAGGAGTCATACGCGTGTTTAAGCAAGTTGCTTGACACTGGATTTTTACGAGTTAGCGTGGGGGCATGGGACGCCCAACTGTTTGGGTGCTCATGGAGCACGAGTATCGTTTAGCCAGAGAGAGCTGATTAGGTGGCGTATTAGCCTTTGCCCAGTGTGGCCAGAGTTGATATAGAGAGTTTGGGTCGTGGATTGACGACTTGTTAGTTGATTTTGCTCAGTGGAGCGTAGTGGTCGCGTGGCGACGATTAGCGGGTTCGCTTGTGGACGATCCGTGCCTGGACCATGTTTGTGGACTGTGGGCCTGTAGCCCAGTGGGCAGGCGCAGTCAGCTGTGAGAGACAGCGGCCCGAGACCTGATGGCGGGGCATGATAGAGATTTGGTCGGGACGGTAGTCCGAGCGATGAACCGGGAACGTGGAATGTCACGCGTGAGCATTGAGGCTAGTAGTACACTGAGGTTAGTACACTGAGAGTGAGATATGACCAGGCTGTAGAGCTAGTGGTGATTGAGGTATTGTAGCTCCTAGTGGGAGTGTTGGTGTAGTAATCCTAAGTGAGGATCTACCCGTATGACGATTGGGTCTGTGTGCTAGTGAGAGCCATTATACAGAGTTGGACTGGTTGGGCTATAGGCCCCTATTAGACCGTGGTCTGTGGACCTATTAGTAGTCTGAGATATCGGGTTAACTGATAACCCGTGGACTTAGAGCGCTAGTAGCGTGTGAGATAGTTGAGGACTGGTGGATTGGCCTTTGCCCTCCACATTAGGCAGCGGAGTGACCGGAAAATGCGGTAAATGTAATTAGTTGCAGATGCAACCTCCTTGTGAAAGATAAAATGATCGCGAAATTAAAGTGAAGATTTCGCGAGAAGAGACTTCGCCATTTGTGGCAATTGAGAGAGAGCAAGTACTCAACTGTGTCTTTCACCTATTTGGTGAAAGTGGCCAGACGCCAGGTCTGTGTTTGTCCCTAGATTGAGATAGGGATCCGAGAATGAGTTGCTCGTGTAGTCTCGGCGGGCGGGCAATTTGATGCCGGTCACGATGTACAGTGAGCCCAGTAGTGAGGGCAAGATTTCCTCCCTCTCGATCAAGTAGGAGTCGAGATGTGATTCAAGTTTCGAGGACGAAACTTATTTAAGGGGGGTAGAATGTAATGTACCGAATTTTCGGCACATAAATAAATATAAATAAAGGTGGTATAAAATACTAGTGTTATGAAAGTTGGGGAAGTAAGGAACATTTGGACGCTAGTTGGGCCCAATTCGGGTTAAAATGGAGAGATCTAAAAATTTATTGGAGAAAGGGGGCCCAGATTTTTAGTGGAAAATTTACAGTGTCAGAAAATTCCGAGAAAATTACGGGAGCCCCGTAAATATGTTTTAAGACCACAGAAAAAGTTTCGCGTTGATCGGATGCCTGATAGTGAGAACGGGCTCCGCCAACAGTGTCGAAAAATTCTGAGAAAATTACGGGAGCTGTGTAATTATGTTTTAAGGTCCCAGTAAAAATTTCGGGTTGATAGGATATCCGGATTGCGAGAACGGGGTCCGCCAGCGATTCTGGATACAGCGAGGCTTTTGGTGGCCCAGAAATGGCCCAAACTGAAAATTTAAATTTTCTGTGGTAAATTAGGCTGAAACGAAACCGCCTGTCAAATTTGGACGGAAACGGACGAAAAATGGACAGAAAACGGATCAAAAACGGATTTCCAAGACATGCGGCGTGCTGCGCAATGCGAACAGCTGGCGCGCACAGAGGCGCGGGACACGCGCGCGCGTGGCGTTGGGGGCGCTCCCTGGACCCGGTGCGCGCTCCCTTTGTGGTGGACCGCCACCCGGCGATTCCCTATTGGGCGGTCCCGTGGACCCGGTCCACGGACCACCCTCCTTTCTTTTCTCTTTTTTTCTTTTCTTCTTCTTCCTTCTCCCTCGCAGACCCTTCTCCTCTTCTTTCTGTTCTTCTTCTCCCGACCGAGCTTCAAGAGAGAGAGAGAGCTTCCAGAGCTTCGATCGAGAGAGAGAGAGAGAGAGAGAGAAAAGAAGAAGTAATTTTGTGAGATGGAACGGCGCGATTTACGAGGTAAGTCCCGCATGTTATTTTTACGGTATTTTTAGCACAGTTTTTAGACCTCTTTTGGGTTTGGATTTGACCCTAGTATCGTGTTGCGTGTTAGGAACCGAGTTATACTGTGCCGTTTTGTTGCGCAGACTGTCGGGGACAATTTTGGCGCGCCTCGTTTTGCGTGCCAATCCGAGGTACGTGCTCCGTTTTACGCACAGATTGAGTTGTTGTGCACGATTTTACATGCAGTTTATAATATTATACATCATTTTTCGTACAGAGATAGAAAAATATGTTCCGTTTTGCGTGCAACCTTACAGTTAAACTTGCACCGTTTTGCGTGCAGATTATTTTATCGCGCACCGTTTTGTGTGCAGTTTATAATATTATACATCATTTTTCGTGCAGAGATAAAAAAATGCACCGTTTTGCGTGCAACCTTACAGTTAAACTTGCACCGTTTTGCGTGCAGATCATTTTATCGCGCACCGTTTTGTGTGCAGTTTATAATATTATACATTATTTTTCGTACAGTGATAGAAAAATATGCACCGTTTTGCGTGCAACCTTACAGTTAAACTTGCACCGTTTTGCGTGCAGATCATTTTATCGCGCACCGTTTTGCGTGCAGTTTATAATATTATACATCGTTTTTCGTGCAGGGATAGAAAAATATGCACCGTTTTGCGTGCAACCCTATAGTTAAGCGTGCACCGTTTTGCGTGCAGATTTGAGGTACGTGCATCATTTTGCGTGTCGGTTGTGTTGTCGCGCATCGTTTTGCGTGCACTCTCTAATATTATACATCATTTTTCGTACAGGGTTAGAAAAATGTGCACCGTTTTACGTGCAACCCTACGGTAGACCGTGCACCGTTTTGCGTGCAGATTCGAGGTACGTGCACTGTTTTGCGTGCCGGTTGATTTAACGCGCACCGTTTTGCGTGTGGGTTTTTAGTGACGTGCATCGTTTTGCGTGCAGGTTTGGTGGACGTGCACCGTTTTGCATGCAGACTCGTGAGAAGTGCATCGTTTTGCGTGCAAGCTCGAGGAGACAAGTGGAATCGCGCGGAGACCAATTGCAAGTGTCTACAAGCAATTGGGTACACTACAAGGTGGGGAATTCTGCCGAAATTGGGTGACCTCTCCCCTTGCTCCTTTGCTTTTCGATTCGAAGCATGATAGTAGCCTGTTAGAGGCGTTAGGTAATTATGAATAAGATTGCATGTTTAGAGGAACACAGATGAAAAGAGCAACTGTTGGTTGCCAATAACAGATGATATATGTGCATGTGTAGAGAAATTTAGAGGAAAAGTGATATTTATGATTTATCCACAATAGGGGATAAATTTGTATGTGTAGATGGACACAGATGATAAATGCAACTGTCAGTTGCCAAAAGGAGATAATTCATTTTCATGTGCAAAAGGACTTAGAGGATAAATATTATTTTTATGATGGATATGAAAATAATTGCATGCGTAGAAATGAGTAATTACTTGATGACTGTGATCATGTTAGGGTACAACCCTAGGAATCATGTGATATAAGGGAACAGAACTTGTTGGTAGTAAGACTAGGAGAAAACCTAGTTTAGGGGTCTGACGAGTGACATCAACTTAGGAGTTATCCTAGGAAGGATGAGTGGCATGGTCTTAGGTGATAACCTAAGGACACTGGATAGAGTGATCAACATAGAGTCAGAAAACTCTAGGTGTATATGACATGGAACTTAGGTAAAGAGAACCTAAGGAGAACTAGTGTTCAACATAGAGTCAAGGAACTCTAGGATGAGTATGACATGGAACTTAGGTAAAGGAAACTTAAGGTGAACTAGAGGTCAGCATAGAGTCATGGAACTCTAGGACAAGTATGACATGGGACTTAGGTAAAGGGAACCTAAGTTGAGCTAGAAGAGTTTAAACTCACAGACAGGAAAATAGAGTCAAGTTGACTCTAGGATTCAGTAAGGAATCAGGAGGATGGAAAAGGTGGATCAAGTGCGGAGATATGAAAGGGAAAACAGAAAAGTAGAGTCAATGTAATTCTAAGATAACAGTGGAACATGGAATTAGAGTCAGTGTAACTCTAAGATAATAATGGAACAGGAAATTAGAGTCCGTGTAACTCTAAGTTAAAAGTGGAACAGGAAAGTAGAGTTAAGTTAACTCTAGGATTCAGTGAGGAATCAGGAAAGTGGGATAAGATCCCAAGGTTAAAGAATTAAACAAATATACCCTAGAGAGTCATAGGGTGTCTGGGCAAATGGACAATAACTTTAACTTCAATTTGAGTTAAAGAAATAAAAGAGAAATGTTTAAGAGTCCAGGGACTCTCTGGTTATCCTTATGGCAAGACCTAGGATAAGAGGAAAAATTGTTAAAAAAGGCAAAGATTAAAAGCAAGCTAAAAGTGGCTAAAAGCATAAAGAAAATGTAAATGGCGCCTTCGAATTTGAGACTCGTCAAGTGGAGCAGGACTCCCTGGGCAGTGACCCGTCGGACGAGGTACTTTCGAAGGGCTAAAAGTGAAAGCAAGGAGCTAAATGCTCAAAGAAAAGAGAAAGTGATTTGCCAGTGGCAAAAAGGGAGCTATAAGCTCGAATAAGAAAGGAAAGCAAGTGTTCAAAGGCAAAGAGGCTAAGAACTAAAGTAAAAAGAAAAGAAAGAAAATATAAAGATAAAACGGGCGGACCTACGGTGAAGCCAGCCCATGTTGGAGGTACGGGCAGTATCCCTCTCCCGGGTAGAGACCCGTTCGGGACGCTTCTTCCGTAGGACGGGGTAACACTTGCGGGTGTTATCGGCAACCTTAGAAATCTTATCTTATGGTAGCAGGACTACCGGGCTGGGGCCCGTTGGATAAGAAATTTCTGAGGGTTAACTTGAACTAAAGCACCAGAATCTAAAGAATAAAGAAAAATAGAGTGGCCAAGGTGGCCGGGTTAGTTGACCCTGTATACAGCGGCATAGTGGCCGAGTTGGTGCTTAGCAGCCTAGTGTGGCTAGATAGAGTAGTGCTGGATCGATGGTTGTACACAGATAGTGTAGGGATATATTATTGCATAGCTGCATATTGATGTTGAGGATTTTAGTTCCTAGCACACTATTATTATTGCTTCCATTGGACCAAGTGGTGTAGGACACTCTCTCTCGGTGGTTGAACCCACTGGGAACTCGCTCGTAAGTTCTCACACCCCTTGGGTGACCCCCCCCCCACAGGTTCGGGAATGGATGCAGCGGTCGAGACAAATCCGATGCAGACGACAGCGAGGCATACGACAGGGGCAAGGGCCCAGCAGCATAGTGACCTAGAGGGTCTAGCAGAGGTATCCCTTTCTATATATTTCTTGAGTGAACCTTGTATGGTGAGGAATTATGTAAAGGAAATGTAATAATTTATTTGCAAGTTCAGAATTGTAAAGTGTAATAAGTTTAATTTATGGTTCACTCCTGTATGCTTTCATTTCCGCATTAGTTATTGAATGAAAGTTTTAAATTTATAGTGATTTTTAGTACTCTGATATTGAGCTTCCGCATACACTTGTTGTGTTATTATGGATGTTACCGTTCCTTTCGGGTAGAAAAAAGGTTTTACCCGATTGGCGGGTCTGTTGGCGTGCCCGAACCGTACAAATTGGCGGACTCGGGGCGTGACAGGTCTGCTATTAATGTTGTGGTAGACGTGGTCGAGTAGGCTGAGCTAAATGAGCTCTTTGATAGGACGACCCACTTTGTTCAAAATTACTTAATGCTTCTGGTGCAGAGTGGATTGATCTGCGGCCAAGGTTGGAGCTCAAGGGGTTAAGTTTCGGAATTCCGGAATCATTCGAAGCCAAACAGAGAGACTACTCGCTGTCAAGGAGGAGCTTATTTTGGCTCTCAAGAAATATCTATATGGCGGTCTCCTATTCTCAACTGGGTCTCCTCTAGTGGCAGCGACTTGGGACTGTCTTCCTCAGACACGACTGGTTTTATTGTTCGACGTTATCACTATCTGTTGCAGGTTGGGATGTTGTGGTCGTAGCTGTTGTTTGGTTTCATTGGTTTCGTCTGTGTAATCCTTGGGTCTAATCTTCCTGCTGTAGTTTGTTGAGCCCTTTCAATTTGTTGTTGTCTTAGGTGCTGTTGTTGCTTCTACGGTGCCAATCAAACTGCCCACCTGTAGTGGCATGGGATGTGCCCCATTGTAATCTCTACTTTTTTTATCAAATAGGGTATACCCCTGTTTAATCAAAAAAAAAATATTCACCTTGCACAGGAGCTAAAATATTTACTACTACATAGATATTTTGGATAAGAGTCTCCTAGGCAATTTTTGTTGCATTCAAATCAACTAAACAAAAAAAAAATTAGCTAAACTCAAAAGCCACTTAGTTATTGTTATATTTTGATTTGAATTTATATTTATCTAAACCAAAATTTAATCCTAATTAAATAGATTACTGATTATAAGTAAAATTTAATTAGGAATTTAATTAGACTATAAATCCTACTTAGATTCTAGTTTGGAGGTATATATTATATATAGCATATTCGGCTACTTTAATGACCGAAGTTCTAATTAATTAGACCAATCAAAAAGGAAGATACCATATTAATGAAGTCAGAATTTTAATTAGAGTTCATACTCTAATTAATTTAGAAACCTAAGAGGAAAGAAATCGTATTTGAAGAGTCGTTCATTGCTAATGAAGTCAATAACTAATTAAGAAATTGTAGCTCTAAGGTGAGGGCGTTCATACGATTGGATTATTGAACAGCGGGCCAAGTCGAGCCGTTTCGGAATCATTTTGGTACACGCAAATTTTGATATTTCGGATGAAATTAGAGTTTCAATTTTTGTTAGAGATATAATTTTTGTATTATAGTTTTGACATTAATATAAAAGTTTTTGCTCCGTTTTCGTCCGTGAATGTAGCCCGGTAGCCGAACCACGTAAATTTACTATATATATATATATATATATATATATATATATTATATATATATATAATATATATTCTTTCATTATTATTTTTGTACGTTTCGATTTAACTGTTACCCTACAAACTCTTTAACTTATACACAAACATTTTCACTATGAAACACATGAGCTTTTAGAAAAAAAAATTTACACAATCAATCCACAACAAACCCTTCCTTTAAACTTCTCTCCATCCTTTCTCAGCAAAGGAACTCTTACAGTGCGCAATCGCAGCTTGAATAGCGCTTTGGAGCTCCTCCATACTACTCTTATCCGAAGAAGGGAAACTCATCGTCGGCGTGCTCATGAGGTGACCGCTGTTCGGAGGTGACGTTCTCGCCGACGAGCGACCAGAGACCTGTGCAGTTCCTTTCTTCGTCCACTTCTTCTCCTTAGCAAAGCGATAACCCGAATTGCCCGAAAACGAATACGGCCTTCGAGTAACACCGCGCTTCAGCTCCTTATCTTTCTTGAAGAAGAATAAGAGGGGTTCCACCATGCTAGCATACTTCTTCAAAAACCGACCTGCCTCGAACGCCTTCTTATTCTTGTTCTTGTCTTCTGCGGTGGTTCTGCTTCGCTTACGCCAATTCTCGAGACCGAGAAAGGCGGATAAGCCACTTGGTGTGGTTCTCTCCTTCTCTTTTACGCGGTCGAGGGGAACACCGAGGTTGGGTCGAGAGAGGAGGTTTCCGTGGAGGAAAAAGTCGTCTGCGGGAGCTGCGTGTTCGTAGTTTAAGTGAGGGTGAAGGGGAAGTGTGAAGGAGGATTCATGAGGAGGAGGAGGAGAAACAATATTGTTGTTAGCTTTCTTTAGTGTAGCCATTGCCTTGTTGTTGATTTGTATCTACTTCTCCTTTTCTCTTTCTAGGTTTTGTGTGTTCATGGAGATAGTGTAGTGTGGGATATGTAGGAAGGTTATATAAGATGAAACTTACCTTTTGGAGAGAGAGAAAGAGAGAGAGAGTGTGTGTACAAAATGCACTAAATTGTGTAAAACTTTTAAATGCTACATATCAAGGAAAATTAAGTTTAGTAATTTGAATTGTGTTTGCATGGTGCCAAGAAACATAAATGACTTTGACCAAGCAAGTCAAAATGTTTGACCGCTGAGTTAGGGTTTTCTAAGTTGATGAGTGGTGAGAACTGAGAACAACAATTCTCGGCGCAAGCGTTACGTTTGGAATTTGGAAGGTCACGTCAAAACGCCGTGGGATGTGAATCATCTCAACGGTCACAAAACCATAAAAGAGAATTGATATTTTACTAGAAAAAAAAAAAAAAAAAAAAAAAATTACTAAAAATTCATCAAATTTGATAATTAAATAGTGTTTAGTTTTAATAAATCTATTTAGTATGAAGTGTTTGATGTTCTTTCAACTCAGATAACTAAACAAAAAAATAACTTTAAATCAACAATACTCATCCATCAGAATATTAGAGTAAGAAAAATGCTACATATAACAGGATCGAGTGTGAATCTTACACTCTTTGATCGAAGGATACAGAAAATCAGGTACACAAATTAAAATGAAACCGTTAATCCAAATCTAAGAACTAAGTAAGAGTATGAAAATGGCTAAGGTTGGCACAAATGGGGCAAAAATAAGATCCAACACATTTGAATCCATCTAATTATCTCTATGCCCAGCCATTGTCAGGAGTAATTCATTCCACCTTAACTAAAAGATTTGGATTGATTATGACATCCTGGGGCCATTAATGTCTTCACCAATGTTGTTCAATCAGACAACAAAGCTTGTCCTTGTAGTACAGAATATGAGGCTGGATAACCTTATCATGTAGGTTGGGTTCTTATGTTTGGTATAGATCTCAATCAGTGAGCTGTGGCTTGTAGTGTTTTCACTACTAGCCCTTTCCTATTTGGCCTTGTTGCGAAAAAAAAAAAAAAAAAAAAAAAAGTACTATTCTAAGAAGCACTGTAATAATATTTTTTTAAAATAGTTTTTTTTGGTCACTATAAGATTTAAAACTTTTGTGTGTTTATAGGCTTATTATATTTCTGTTTTGATTTGCGGATGTCCAAGTGATGATTCAATTTTTGCGTATGTCACTATAAGATTTAAAACTTTTGCGTATGTCGTTAAAAGGCGCTTTCTAAGGGCGAGCCAAAAGTGGCAAAGAACTTGATGGTTGATGCCCGAAGTTCTGAGTTCGAAATCTAGTTGCTCCACATTTCTAATTAAGTTTATTTCAAAAAATACAAAATAGTTAACATGCTATCTTTCTCTCGAAAAAATAAAATACTACATTAGATAAAAGTGTAGCTAAATGCCGAAGTAGATTATCCAAGCATAATGAACACCATGAATTTCTTTATTTTGAAGCACTTGGCAGTTGTATGACATTTGGAAAATACTAATGGTACATTCTAAAAAAAAATGTATATTTTATATTTTATTTATTTTAGAATAAAATAAATTTTATTAGTCACTTCGAAGTGACCAGTAAAAAATTCTCCAACTTGGGATGGATGAAATGCATATCGTATATCTCAAATAAAATGTACGGGTCACATTGCTCATGATATTTTGCCTTTTCTGTTACAATATGAGATTTAAATGTCCAAATATAGAGAAATTAGTTAAGAAATTTTTGGGGAAGATAATTGCTATAGTATATAAATTAATATTTTCGACGGAGCTTAGCACTTAAAAATTATGATGGTCAAAATTTTACATTATCTATCACTTCATTGCGGGTCCTATCTTTTTAACAAAATTTGGATAAATAGAATAAAACAAATAAATGGCAATTCAAATTATGATAATAGATTACTACATTGTAGCTAAGAGGGATCTCTATAAATTTAAATACTCAATAAAATTTTACATTTAATTTCTTTTCTTTTTAACTCTTATCTTTTTTGTTTTTGTTTTAACTATTCAGTGCTTATGTCTAACAAAATTATTATATGCAAATTAAAAAACAGATATTACACACACACACACACACACACACACACACACACACACACACACACACACACACACACATATATATATATATATATATATATATATATATATATATATATATATATATATATATATATAGCACGAAGTCATGGTGCTACTAATTTTTAGTTCTTGAATTAAGAGATGTGCGGTTAGGATGATAGTGGGGTTTAGTGGGTGGTTGGTTGAATAGTAAAAATTCTAGGAGATCACTATAATCCCAACCGCATATATTTTCATCCAATGACTGAAAACTTGGTAGTACCAATTGCTTGGTACTATCAATAGTATTCCAGCCGGACTATATATATATATATATATATATATATATATATATATATATATATATATATATATATATATATAGAGAGAGAGAGAGAGAGAGAGGAGAGAGGAGAGAGAGAGAGAGAGAGAGAGAGAGAGAGTGAGAGAGAGAGAGAGAGAGAGAGAGAGAGAGAGATGTACTGGAATACTAACTATAGCGAACGAGCTCCATTGCTATTGATTTATTTTTTATGATGGATTTTTCAAATCAACAATCTGAATCTTTGAACATGATTTATACGATTTGAAGTATTTAGAAATTAAATTTTAAATCTTTTCGATATCATTAACCTAATGATCAAATGATTGCAAAATTTATAATTTAATGGTTGATATAAGACGTTTTCTTATTTAGCAGTGTAAAAAAATCTAAATCAATTAAATTTTAATTAAAAAAAATTTTATACTATTTAAAATAAGATCTATATTTTTTATGTTGATTGTAAGACTTCTACATCACTTCTTGAAGGATTTCATTTTCAGCCGTTTATTTTTGTGTCCGCTTGATGGATAAGAGAATATTATCGAAAAAATATGAAATTTGATTTCTACATGGTTAAAATAATTTAGATCATATTTAACGATACCGATCATTAATTTAGAAATTCTATCTTCGAAATCAAATCAATAGCAATAGAGCTTGTTTGATACTCATATTATTCCAGTTCAACTCTATATATATATATATATATATATAAAAGAACTACATATGAAAAATTATAAATTTATACACTTATTTCTTATCAAAAAAAAATATAAATTATTTGAAATCCAACTGATAAATTTTTTAACTAAATATTTTTATACATAACTTTTTTAAATATATAATAGATTACATTTATCAAAATAGATTTTAATGTTTTAGGAATAAAAATATATGGAGCCCTCAACTATAGGTCATGTTGAAATAACTTCCTCAATGTTTACCCTTTTTTTAAGTAATATTTTCTCAACTTTCAGTATTTATAGAGTTAATGTATTCTAGTAACTTTATTTCAAAATTCAATCCAATCTAATAGTTTTGGTAGCTATTCTATAAATAAATAATAATAATAATTAAAAGAAAAAAAAAAATAAAAAGTTGAGGAATTATTTCAAATTGCCAAATATACAAGTGAGTCTTTATTTTGTTAAAATTGATTAGAGAATGAAAAAATTATATTATGCACCTGATGTATATTAAGACTCCATGCACGACAACTTATATTAAATGACTAGTATTATAATATCAAAATTTAATTAAATATATGATCCTAAATTAGATTTTAAACCCTCTATTAAAGGATTTTAAGTATATTGTGTATATACACATAAGAATGCTTAATAGGGAGGGTGCAATCACAATTTTAAAAGGAAGAAATTTTTGCTTGCACCTAATGCATACAAATGCTCATACACCACAAAATATATTAAATTATTGATAGAATATCAAATGATTAGTATTATAAAATACAATATAATATATAACATATGTAATATAAAATATTTAATAATTTACTTTACTATAAAAATTTATTTTTAATACAAATTTTAGAGTCAGTCCAGCAATGTTTTTAGACATGTTGCAAGTTTTAGATTATAGATATACAAAGAGGTAATACAAAACAATCAAACCAGCAAAAAAAAAAAAAAAAAAAAAAAAAAAAAAGGAATAAATCTTTACTTTATTAAGTCTAAAAAGTTACATATTTACAAGATTCAGGTTCTTTGGCAATTTGTATGCTGAGCTCAAGAATTTCACAACTTACATATTAAAGCGCCTGTAAATAACTTATCCTTGCACTGTCACTACCTCTTTCTCATACTTTACACACTAATGAACTAACAAAAAAGTATTACATAGGCCTCAATCACGGATTAGAGCGCGAAAATAAATGGTAATATATATATAGAGGAAGTAAAAGAAAATATCACTACACTTCAGCTATCACAATTTCGTCCGAGGAGACCGACATAGTTGAATGTGAGCCATCTAACCCCTCTCGAGAGAGAGAGTACGCGAGAAGCAGTTTCACAACATGCCTGAATCTCCTTCTGTATGTCGGGAACTTCGATATGCTCCTTTGTATGCCAACTAACCTGTCGATAAATTTACGGTCAGTGCTTCAGCTGCATAGATGAATCAAATTAGCAATATAGCAATCGAAGAAGCAACGTAATTATTAAACAAAGAGTTAGAAGCTCTTGCTGTTACAAGAAAGCGAATGAGCTTCTAGATCTCAAAAAGCAGAAACTCCGATTAGGATGTTCTTGGAAGGTTTCTGATGTAAAAGCAATTAGGGCTTATCTGACACTACTCAAACACGGATTCACAATAGAAACAGAAGGTGAAAATTCCAAGTCTGCAAGTTCTTCTGTTGGATGAGAACATTTCTTTGAATAAGAGTTGGAAGAGAACTTATGCAAACTATTCAAAAATACACCGAGTATATGTTTGTAGTAATTTAAGTAACCACAACTGAAACTGAAAAGAAGCATGTTTAATGGTAATAAGTAATACAAAATTAACTACTTATATGTATCAGTTGTAATTTATCATAATTGTATGTACAATCTTAAGTCTGTGATATCACCATACCTTCTGCTAATGGCCTGAATCTGAGCAAGCCTGAGAGCATCTTGAGGGATAGCCGAAATACTACACGATGCACTAGCACTTTGACCATTACCAATACATAGAACTTGCTTTTCCAATAAACTCACTTCCTCCTCCCCCAGTTTCAAGACCTGGATTTGATCCTTCAAAACCATGATAGGGTGAAAGAACCAATCGATGACCCGATCCTGCGGGCGATTTGATGGTTGACCTCAATACCGCCACTTAGCAATAGTCCGTTTGAACCGTATTTGATAGAGTAGAGGAGAGTGTGGAGGAAAGCATAGGAAGGTAGCCCGAGGCCCACCATTTCTTGGCCACTCCCCTTCGTTCTCAGCCACTCAATTAGGTTAACCGACGTTATAGAGTTTGCATCGATGAGTTCTCTTCCCTTCGTTTCGCATGATTTCATCATATTCTCCCATATCTGCAAAAGAAAAAGAAAAGAAACTATGCCTTTAAGGTGCGACATGTCGAGCATACGACAAATGAACATAAGATCTTATTTCACATTTATCAAAGATTGGCAGATGATTTTTATTTCTCTCCGTATTTGTAGTTCGTGTTGGAAGTTTTGATTGAAAATAAACTAAATTGGTCATTAAAAATTTTCTGGAACAGTTATATTAACTAGTGGATTTTTCATATTTACACTGACGACGTAAGGGTATGTAAGTGGTAATATCCTAGATTGTAACTCACTGTAACTTATTATAAGCATCGCTAACATCGAAAATAAAAAGTGAAGAGTTAATTCGTAAACCAAGCAGCCATAAACTAATGTCATCGCAACGGAAATCATTTGTGTGAAGATGAAAAATAAGAAACAGGAATTAAAGATTCACAAAGTGGCATACCACTCGCATAATTTTAGATGGGTAAAAGATGAACAATATTCAAAAGTGAAATACCAACCTGTACCATTTTCACTTCTTGTATTGACTCTCTAACCGTTCTTGAAGGGGCCAGCTTCGGCACCAACAAACCAGGAGCTCCGGACGGACCAGAAGTGGAGGCCTCTCCTTTAGCGACAGTGGGTCCTACAGAAAACTCTTCTGAGTGAGACTGTTTCCTCTTTCTGTATCGGGGCCTGGCTGGGCAATGAAAAAGCTATTATCGATCACAGATTGATATTGAAAGAAAAAAAAAAAAAATGCTATTAAAAAGATTGAAGTAATATCGCTACGCAAAAGACTCGGCAGCATTTTGCAGAAACAAGAACAATTACTTCGGAAGGATAGACCCTTCTCTCAGATAGAGCCAATCGTTAGTGTACTCATCAAACTCTGAAACCATGGCAACTACAAAAGCGACTCCCCTTTGGAAAGACCTCTCCTGCATTAAGAACCATGTATGTTCGAATGAAGTTTACAGTTAGAGATGTTTACATATATATACAACTGCAAAGTTATCAAATTACATAAATAAACTTTCGAATGAGCCCTACGAAACTTTCCTCCTAATTAAATATACACCTCTGCTTAAGAAAGTACCTGATAAAGCCAAATACAGCACATGAATTGCACGACTTTCCAATTTAAAAAAAGCGATACTTTTGTAAGAAATTACACTTTCAATGGGAAAAATGTATTTAGATGTGCTTATGCCGTGCATTCGTGTGTTAAAGCCACTGAAGGTAAACTAGTACTACTCGCAAGAATAAACAAATCAAAAAGATAAGAAAAGGTAATTAATTACCTGATACACAACAACTGAGCTATAGAGTCCGATGAAGATGCTTGAGACAATAGCCAAGAGAACACTTCCGACGACAATGAGAGGCCACAGAAGTATAGCGAGACCAGCGATTGGCACACAAACTGTTTCAAGAAATGGCCCTTCTCTACTTATCAAGTCATGTAGCAACCTCTGCCACCCCTTGAAAAGCATATAAGGGCTCTTTATTAAAGCTATTATGGTGTAAAGCGGCACGTCGACAATTAAGCCTAGAAGAGCAACAAGAATACAACCAGGCACGTACAGCAACCTGCACAAAGTTTTGTTTCATCAACTTCAGTTCACAGATATGGGTATTTGATACAAAAATACATAAATAGTCGGGACAAGCTACTTGATAATTGTTGCTGTTTTTTTAAAGAAAAGAGATTTCATTTTAGGATGGTCATTCTACCGAACAAATGCTAAAGAGGTGATAATTACTTTGTAGATAGCACGATATATGGCATCGCATAGGAAACAAAACACAAAATCCCTCACATTTCTCCAAATTAACAAAGACTAAGACTTAACAATAACAAAATCTCTTGCCGCTATGGACATAATAGCAAATTTTTCTTACGAATAGGGGAAGATAAAACCTACCTGATTGAGTAGGGCTGATGATTAGCAGGGCTCTCGCGAAATTCTTTCAGGTAGAGTGGGTAGGAGTGGTAGCACATATCTGCAAAGTCCCTAACCACCGTGCAACTCCCTCGAATCGTTCCCCAAGTTCCATCCTGGGCATTAACCACACATGATACTATATGAATCACATTACTAAACGAAGAGATTAATTATAGATTAATTTCTTTACCACAATGGAGTGGAGGAACTTCTTGGTTTCACTATCCTCTCGAAAGGCCTCAAAAGTGGAGACCCACGGCGTAAAGAAGCCATAACCGAGCCCGACTAAGACGCTTCCAGAAATGCTGAGAGCGAGCCATAATCCAAACAATGCCGGCAGAGCAAAAAGGAGAGCGAATTTGAGAGCCGCATTGACACGGTTGGTCCTGTAATAGGAACAGCAATGCGCCTAAAATTAACTGTTCCAACATAAATGCATACAAAAGTTCTAAGCATAGATGGTAAGTATTGGACTCTCTTTCACAATCTACTCTCCATTCTTTGAAACAAAAGGGTCTTTAAGTATTACGCATTACATTTTCTATATATGCTGAAAACATCGTAGATATGCATCGGGACTACAATTTAACAACTTAAAAAGAATTCAAAGAAGTATAGAAGAAAATATTCATATTAGATAACAATTTTTATGATGCCAGAAAAAGATCATATATAAATTTACACCGCTTTCAATAAAGCAACAATCTTTAACGAAATTGTGTCTTGGTATCCTAAAAAGGAAGCTTCGAGTTTTCTTCAATTAGAAAAGTTATAGGAAGTCACACTCTCGTCGACACTACTAACTCCAGTAAAATTCTCAGCAAACTCTCATAAAAACGAAGTAAATCAACACCTTATTGTAACACCTTACACAATACAATATCACGAACCTAATACGATCTAACATCAACAATGTTACTGAAAGAAGCTAATAGTCAACAAGGCATGAACCCGTCTATTCCGAAAATGGCACAACATACTACAACACGACACCGAATAAGAAAGAAGTTGACTTTTTGAGCACGTAATGTTCTATGACAAAATCAGTATGATCTTACAATTGACAATACTACCACGAATGTCGAATACGAACACGACGCACTAACCTCAAATGTCACCCCTGGTTCAAAATCTAACTTCCACAAGAACCTACCAATCAATTATCATATTCTTCCATTACAAACTATAACAATCGATTTTTTTTTCCCAAAAAAACAGTAAAAATTAAGGGAGAGAACAGCAACAAGGCAATGAGATGTCTCACTTGATGATAGAGTAAACAGTCCACCCAACATGAGCAGGGAAGAGGCCAAGTATCACCCCAAAATTCCCAATTATAAGAAGCGCCGCCGCAATAGGACCCACCAAAAATGCTGCAACCCAAGAACCAAAAAGACCAAACATAATAATCCTTTCATCAAAAAGGAGCAAACTTTATTGTTGATCAACATCAAACATAAACCAACAAAGATAATTTGAAAAAAAAAGGAAAAAATGTATGTAACTTATCTGAACTATGGTTATTTTGTACCTTTAAAATTTTTAATTTTATTATTCAACAATTCATTTACTTCGACTACGCTTTTTATAATACTGCTATGTCACTTCCATGTAATTTTTTTGTTGAACTTTGTAAATTGTCGTTAATATGGAAGTGGCATAGCAGTATTGATGATACGACAATAATTAAGATGCCACAAGTTCACATCACCGATATTGAAATATTAAAAACATCATTCTCATATTATTTTTGCATGGTATCAGAGTAGGAGGTTCTGAGTTTCGAATTTCGCCGGACTCCTAGCATAATTAATTTCGTCCTATTTAATTCAAGTTCACGTCTTACGTCTTGAGTCTATAAAAAAAAAAAGCTTACTTTTGGAGTATAACGATTGTTTCATATAATTTCATAATATTTAGTCAATTTAAATTAGGTTTTAGGACTTAATTGTAACTATTTACAAAATTCAAACTAAAAATTATAAGAAATTAAAATTTGAGGACCAAAACGTCACCCAACTCATAGTTTGAGGGCCAAACGAGCAATTTAGCCTAAAATCAAAACCAAATATTTCGAAGGATGAATAGTCACATCACAATAGGTAATAGTTCGGATAAGTTTTATACATTTCGACCAAAAATTTAAGATAAAAATGCATGAAAACCCTCGCAACTTTATTACACACATCTTTTTTCACTGATAATTTCGCCGAATTTAACAACTACAATCACATATTAGCAAACAGAATTAAATAATTAGTATAAATTTAATACAATTTTTAACTTAACTAACTAAAAAAAATGAGGGTTATATTTCAAAACGTGTTATAGTTGAAGAGTCTAAAGAAGTATTGATCGACAAAAATGAAAAACCCAACCAAAAAAACAAAAAAAAAAAAAAAATTCTTTCTTGGAGAAAAATTAATTACGGAGAAATAAAGAACCTTTGAAGCCTCCGAGGAAAAAAGCGGAGCAAAAGGCGAACACAACGTAGGCGATTTTCAGCGGTTGATTCAGCGAATCCAACGGCGAGGATGAAGAGGGTATCGTCTCCATCATCACGGGGAGAGGAGAGAGAGAGAGGAGGAGAGAGAGAGAGCGCGGAGACATGCGAGAGCGGAGGAGAGAGGAGACGAGAAGAGGGAGAGAAATTATGGAGGGGAAATAAAAATAAAATTAATAATAATAAGGGGAAAATATTACTTTTATTTAATTAAAATTAATTATTTTATTATTATGAAAGAAGAGAAGTATAAGCAACAACATACTCTAATAATTGAAAAAGAAAATTGCTTATTGGAAAAATCAAAATTATGTATATATTTTATATTTTATTTATTTTAAAATTAAATAAATTTTATTCGTCACTGATTAGTAAAGAAGTTTTCCCTTCAGAATATATGGAGTATATGTCGTACACAAAAATTAAAGTATTTTAAAAAAATCCCTCAATTATAGACTATTTTAAAATGGTTCTCTCAAATTTTAATTTTGAGATGTTTGATTGTACGTAAAATCGTAAAAATAATTTTTATTAAAAAAAATTAGTAAAAAAAATATTTTATATTTTTTAGTGTTTGATTCGTAGAAAAAAATAATAATTTTTCATCAATATTTTTTGGGTTGAGAAAAAAAAATATTATATTTATTTGGTTCAGTAAAATTAAATAAATGAAGAAAACTTTCAGAACTTAAAGTTTTCATTCTCTATCAATTTTCGATGAAAAATAAAAACACACTATATTTTATACAAATAATTTTTTTTTAAATTATAGTTAAATAATAATAATTTTTTAAATCGAAAAATAATTTTTACTGTATTTTACGGCCAACCAAACACACCCTTAACTTTTGACCATTTTCGTTAGCTACGCTGCAAATACTTCTATAGTTGAGGGGGTTACCAAGCATTTTAACAACATAGTAGCAGAGGAATATTTTGTAATGTATACCAACGGTATGTTCTTTCATTTTTGTCGATTATGGAACCAGGGCTGATATTTTTAAGTGTATGTTCTTTAATTTTTGTCGATTATGGAACCAGAGTTGATATTTTTAAGTGTTTTATGCAAGCAAGTTGAGGTTTTTAAAAATGGAAAATGATAAGTGTACACTCCAAAAGAGTGTACATTTTACATCCTACTTATTTAAAAGTGGAATGAATTCTACTGATCACTTTGACCGATGGATAAACTCTCACTCATAAATCAGATGGGATATATAATGTACATCCATTTCGTAGTGTAGATGTAGCATTCCTAAAAATATTGCCAGCAGTAGTGGTGTATGCATACACTTCATGTGTGGTATCTTAATATTTTATGATTAGTATTTTAAAATTAAAGCAAAAAGCTTCATAATGTTGATTGAAAGCGCTAATTCAGACGCTTCGATCTGATTCAACTCATGTGAATGTTAGATTTATTATTAAGCTTTTTTGTTAAATTTAATTATTATAAACCGCAATTATATTTAATTTATTAGTATTTTAGATATGCTATTACGGAACGAAAAGTTTGACTTATTTTAACCAATAAATAATCAGTATTTCTCTTCTAACACCTGCATATCATTTGTGGATCGAAAGTACTAACCCACTATATCAAAAATATATACGGATAGAAAAAGCGCACAGTCATAACGCTTCACGAGTTTCGATAGTTTCGATCTGATTCAACTGATCATGTAAACATTAGGTCTATTATTAAGCCTCTTACCGCTAGATCTAGATCTATTATATATCATAATTTCAATCAACTTATTAGGTTCCTTAACTCAATCAATAAACTACGAGAGAGTTGAAATTCAAAGTTTTATGTGGAAGTTTGACTATTTTATATTCTTAAACATAAAAAAAAAAATTATTAACGAATGCCAACCACTTTTGGTGCACATTGAAAAATCAATTTTCAGCATAAAAAACATAAAATATATATAACACAACATATAAAATTTAAGTATTGAAAAGTAAAAGATATTAAGTTTTGAACACTAATTAATTATTTTAATGTTGGTTTTTGAAACTACTTGATATACGCTTAATTTTATTTTCAAAGCATATGATTCCACGATGGGGTATATAGTTGAATGGTTCTTCATAAATTGTCTTTATTTTTACATAGTCAACTTAGCTTAAAAATGTGGTCAATAAAACATGGTTAATGGTGTATTAATTTACACACATGAATGTATAGCAAAATATTAATTTCAAGGAATAATATTTTTGGATGCAATGCTACTTTCTAATTTTTTTTCCTTCATTTGTATAATGAAAAGCAGTTGTAGTTTTAAGTATTTGAATAAAATCACTCAATTTTTATGAAGCATCTAGTACACATGCATGCCCAATTTCTCCTCATGTTATTGTTTTTCTTCTTTCTTTTTTTTTTTTTTTTTTTTTTTTGATTAAACAGAAATATGTCAATTTGAACAAGAAAGGAGAGAAGATAATCAAAAAGGTAAAATCCTTGAGCAACAAAAGTAACAAAAACACCACCCGGTGTTGCATCATATATAAATTCGCAGTTAAGATGAGATGAGTTTGACTGTTCAGAAATAACTAGAAATAAATTGAACAAGAAAGTAACCGCAATCTTATGCCCCAAGTATAGAAATTCAAAACTTAATTGTGCTGACGACTCTTCTTTCGCAATCTTCATTTGGAATAAGATGATTATCAAATATTTTCCTCATGTATTTATTGTGATCATGAAGTCAATTGTGGTATATATATATATATATATATATATATATAATATATATGGCTAAATTACAGAAACTTTCTCTAATATTCCGCTTTTCTATTTTACCCCCTTGTCATTTAAAAGTCGACAATCTGCCTTCTCGTAATTTCAGAAATGTCTTTAGGGGGCAACACCGTTAATGAAGGGGGTAAAATGACCATTTGCCCTCTTCTTTTTTCTTTTTTTTCTTTTCTATTCCGAAGTTTTTCTTTTCTTTTTTTTTTTTTTGAAGGGATATTTTCCAAGGATATTTTGGGTATATGAAATTTATTTTTCAAAAAAATGCAACTGACGGCATTGTTATTGCATAATTCGGTAATACGAAGCAGATTGTCGACTTTTTAATGACATGGGGTAAAGTGAAAAAGCGGGATATGAGAGGAGTGTTTTCTGTAATTTAGCCTTATATATATATATATATATATATATATATATATATATATAATATATATATATATATATTCCTTTACTTACTTACATGTAAAGATTTATGTAAGCTACGCAAAGAACATTGTACTCTAATCTATACATATAATTAATTGAGAGTTGAGAAGGACTATTCCTTTACTTACGTGTAAAGATTTATGTAAGCTACGCAAAGAACATTGTACTCTAATCTATACATATAATTAATTGAGAGTTGAGAATGGCTGACGTGTTAAGCTTATATATTTTCAAAAGTACAAGTCTAAATGTGCTTGTGAATATTTTACCATTAGATTTTTATTTGAATTTGTGTTATTTACTTTTTATTTCTCTTTCTTTAGTTGACTTTACAAAAATTAAAATCCAATGCATATCTAATGACAAAAAATTTACAAACACATTTAGGCTTATATCTTTGAGAGTATATAAGCTCTACTATATATATATATATATATATTATCTCTACTATATTATATATATAATTTAATCTGAAAAAGTGCAACTTTTATTTTATATGATAAAACTTAATCTCGAATAATTTTAAACGGTATAATTTTTATTTCAAATAGTGCAACTTTAATTCGCTCACAGAGTGCAACTTAGTCTGAAACGGTATAGCTTTTTATTTTTGTGATGCAACTCAAATAATTTTAAATAATACAACTTTCATTCAATTATGTTTTGTAATTAAATTATAAATGTCAATTTAAATTAAAAATATGTGAAATTAAATTTAAAATCAGAATAAAAATATAAAATTTAATATAACTTTAATATAATTTGTGCTTGGATTTTAAATGTTAATTTAAATTTAAAATTCATGGAATTAAATTTAGAAATAGAATAAAAAAATAAAATTTTAAATTCAGCAGGAATAATTTATTATGAAGATTACAAACAAATATTAATTTTTTCTTATATTATTAAAAATAATTATAAAAAATATTTGCAGCAAAGCGCGGGTACTTTACTAGTATATAATATAATTGCTTGTTACTATGTCAACATTTGACTTCATACTTGAACAGATGGATTAAGCAAGATATTTAAATCAAATTATTATTATTAGTGTCTAATTTTTTATATTTTTAATAATGTACATGAGTTATCCATGATAAAGCACTTGCTTCACATTTCTGGCACCAATTGTAATTCGCTAATAATAATAACTCGTTGGTTCAAAATACGGTTCAAATACTTAAACTCAATTATTATTATTAGAATGTCTGGTCTCTTAAATTTTCAATTACAAATTATTTTTCATTCAATATAGGATTAATTATTGGGGCATTACCTTTATAATCCAAATCAAATTTGCTTTTTCTAAAAGCACTAAATTCAAAATAACTCAATCATGTTGCACAAATTCTATTTGCTTTCGATGGAGCTTCCAAATCGACGATCGACATCGTTAAATAAACAAACACCTCATATATATGCTATATCAAATTAAAATAAAATCTCTATTTTTATAAGTTTAAGATGAGAATTTGATCACATTGAAAATTAGTTTACCTCCAAAGAACTAAAAAGGTCTAACTAATTAAAACTTTTAAAAAATATAATAAATAGTATATTATATTTTTAATTCCTTATATAGGTAAATAAATATAACTAAATATCTCGTTAGTTCGTAATGGTAAGTGGTGTAACGGGCTTTCGGGTCGGGCCCGGGCTGGACTTGGACATGTCCAAATAAGTTCGAAACTTTTGAAGCGTGACCCATGCCCAAAGTTATAATTCAGATACTCAAAGCCTGGTCCATATATGCACCATCGGACCGGGCCTTGTTTTGTTTCATATCCAGTTCCACCTCCACATCCAGATCAGACATTCTAGTAATAATAACTTGGCTTAAGTATTTTGATCCAGTGATTTAGGTCCAATTGTCTATACGTGTAATTGGGTTTGGGCCTGACAAGGACGTCAGAATATAAACGGAGGAAGTATGTAACACTCCAATAGTCTCATATCATAGAGGACCACATACTTTAATAATAATAACTGAGTTTAAACATTTTAGGCCGGTAGTTTTGACCCAACGATCTATACGAGTGATTCGGTTTAGGCCTGACGATGACGTTATGGTCTAAACAGAGGCCTTCTAATTAGAAATATAATAAGAGGTCACACACACTATTAATAATAAGGAATAATTGCCTGTGTAACCCTGAAATCTGAAGAAAAATATCTGATTTACCCCTCTTATTTTTTTCTTTCCAATATATCCTTCATACGTCCTACCGTTATTAAAAATACCCCTACCGTTTCCCTTTGTTAAGTTAACTAGGGTTAAACTAGAGTTAAATAATAATCGGAGTTGAAAACTATCAGATATACCTAGGGTTTAGGGTTTAGAATTTTTTAGGGTTTTAGGGTTTAGGGTTTAGGGTTTTAGGGTTAGGGTTTAGGGTTTTTTAGGGTTCTAGGGTTTAGGGTTAGGGTTTAGGGTTTAGGGTTTAGGGTTTTAGGGTTTAGGATTTAGGGTTTTAGGGTTTAGGGTTTAGGATTTTAGGGTTTAGGGATTTAGGGTTTTAGGGTTTATGGTTTAGGGTTTAGGATATATTTGAAAGGGCAAAATAGTAATTACACACAGATAACGACAGTTCCAAACGGTACACTAACCGAGTTTAACTTCAGGGGTATTTTGGAAAGAAGTTGGAACGTAAGAAGGGTAGTTTTAATATTAGCCTTCTAAGAGAGGTAAATCTGAAAACAGGAAAATTTTTAGGGGTATATAGAAAATTGTCCCTAATAATAATTAGGCTTAAGTATTTTGGGCTTATAGCTTGAGCCCAACGATCTATACATGGTCGGTGTTTGGGTCAAACGATCTATACCTATGATTGGGTTTGGACCCGACGAAGACATCAAGATTTAAACCAGAGTATGTAACACCCTAATAGTCTTGTATAGAATGAAAAAGATCACAAGGGATTATGATCGATCCCACATTAAGTGGAAAAGAGTTTCTTATTAGAAATATAATGAGTCATATATCTTAATAATAATAACTGAGGTTAAATATTTTTAGTCACTGATTTGAACTCAACTAGTTGTTGCTAAAAAAAAAAAAAAAAGTAAATGTGGGGTCAACATGTCCTCAGTGCCGAGTTACTCAAAAAAAAAAAAAAAAAATTTTACTATAAACCTTTTCGCGATTTTTACTAAAGCAGTAGCAAAAGTAAAAACTTTTGACATGAGCGTAAAATAAATGCATATTTTAATTTCACGCCAGAGCAAAAGCTCTAGAATTATTTTTTTCAAAATATTTGATCATTAATTTGAAAAGTAAGCAAAGTATACAATGGAATTGGACTTTGGGAACCATATTTTAACACATTGCAGTGTGATGTTGGCTTCAACCCAAGCACTGGTAGAAACCTTTCACATTTGAACTTTAAAGAGAAGCCTAATCTTCATAAACTGGTAGATCAACCTTTCACATCTTGAACTTTAATTAAAGTTTGACTTAATGTTCTATAAATTTGTTTATAATCACCTAACAATTATATTAAAACTCCACAATATATATGTTTCATCTATGGAGAAGCTAGAAGCACTTTCTAGCGGAGCTAATTATAACGATCCGGCCCATTAGCAATAATAATTCGTTGGGTTCAAACCATAGCTCAAAACGTTTAAACCCAATTATTATTACTAGTGTCCATGTCTCATATAAACCCAATCACAATTCCATCCATATTCGATATGGGACTATTAGGGGCGTCACAGACTCCCTCCGTTTAAGCCTGACGTCCTCGTCAGTCCAAACACACACACAGCAGTCCAAGATCACCAGGCGATGTGAGATTCGTCTCGCTAGCCTTGTCATCTAGACTCAGGCTCAACCGAGACTCGCTCCACACTTCCGGCTGGTTATTGGCTCTGATACCAAATGTAACGATCTGGTCCACTAGCAATAATAACTCGTTGGGCCCAAACTACATATCAAAATACTTAAACCCAGTTATTATTACTAATATTCATGTCTCATATAAATCCAATTACAATTTCATTCACATCGGCTATTGGGAGCGTCACATTAATATATCCCACTTTTCCCCGAATCATTGACAAAATGGCTTTTATATTTTGGCCACTTCTAAGGCATTAGGTGTCATGTCTTAGTCTGGCGTTTGCTTCAAGTAAAATGTGAAAACTACTGCAAAAACATGAAGAGTCCCCTCATCTACAACTCAAATGTAAAAATTTATTCCAAGTAACTTAAACAAAAACATGAAGAGTCCCCTCATCTTTGTCAATAGCAGTGCTGGTTTCATGGGATACTGATTGTGCCATTGCAGCTATAACATCCCATCTTGTTTTGTTATTTCAAAATATGTGGTGTTGGTTATGTATTGGCTTCGATCGTATTAAATTTGAGTTGTAGTTTTAGCTCTTTTTGGAGTATATTACGTACAATGAGAAAGCGAGATAAAATAATATATTTTTTTGTTTCCGCAAATTATACTAATTTCGCTAAGATATATATAATCGGTGAAAACAATTATTTTGTATAATTTAATATAGTATCAAAATAGAAAGGCATATGTTCTTAAAAATACTGTTATTTATCCGACAGCTTAAGATTTTAAAAAATAACGATTATTTTATATTATTTAATATTTTCAAAAGGCAAAATAACAACCTAGGAGCTAGGATCTTGATTCATAACTTTTTATTTTTTGTGAAAATAGCATATGTTTGTCATGAAATTTGCTTTCTTAATCTTTACCCCAAAGAATTTCAAGCCAAATTGGAAGCTCTTTAAGTTGCAATGCCTTTGTCATGCACGTCCAAATCCATCTATAAAGATAGGTAACAAATAGGTTTAATCTATAAGCAATGCAATATATATCATATGCAATACTCATACCAAAGTTTCTATGTGTTCACAAGGAAGAGTTCTCTTAAAACATGCCTTGCTTTCCCCATGAATACCAAACCAAACTCCCTTGCTCCCACAACAAATCCCTACCCACTCTCATTAGAGATATAGCTTGTGGGCACTGCCATGGCTCCTGCCTCCGAAGCCCATCTTCGTCGAGCTCCGACGGCGACGTCGATGACTACGATTTGGATTTCGATACTAAACAAGTTCGTCCCTTCACCATTTTCTTGTAAATGTCTATATTTAGAGCCCGTTTGATCTTTACTGTGAGGTGCAGGTATTGGTTGAGCTCGTGGTGTTCTTGAATGCGCAGAAGCATTGAATTGAAATCTTAAAACCAACAGTGAAACGTTTGGCAAAGAAATGAAATTTTAGAGTACTCTTTGCTGTCGCTCGAAGTTGACATAAGATTAGAGCTTCTGCTTTTGTTGCTTTTGTTGCACGGAAAGGTGTTGAGGAATTTTGTTTTCTTGTGAAGTAGTCAATGAGAAAACAGTTATATAGCTCATCAAATAATTGTACTCGAATATGTAGCACTTTGCACCTTCTATTTCCTTTCCTGATCTCTATTTCTTCACACTTTCAGGTTATACTCATGGAGATCAGAAACCGAGCAATGAAAGCCAAGTTCATCCCCAGAGACTTCACTTGGTCTCTCCCTCCACCTGCAAATAGAAGTGATCTTATCCCTCCCAGGGAGAGGAGATTAATCGGAGACGATGACGATGACAACGACGAAGGCGAGAGCGGCGACGACGAGGCGAGCGAGGCCTTCTTCTCGGTGAAGAGCTGCTTCTCGCGGTGCTCGAGTCGGAGCACGGCTTCGACGGAGACGTCGGCAGGAGCGGCAACGAAGGTCGACGCGGTCCGTCCGCATACGTTGGAGGAGCTGATGAGATGCGAGGGCTGGCCTTTCGGTCTCTTCCGCCGCTCGGAGGCGGCTGCGGCAGCGGTGCCGCCACTGCCGAGCACGCCAGCGGATTCCTGGATGTGGCACAAGAGGAACCTTCTGCATTACAGTACTCATTGAGAATCAAAGGTTTGTTGAGCACCAAACTACTAGTAGTCCAGTAATAAAGTGTTCAGTAGCCCCATATTGAGTTTAGAAATTTGAATATATGTTTGTATTCAAATTTGAAGCACGAATTCTCCTCTGATTTTGAATTTAGTATATATATATTAGATTTGTAAAAAAGATTCACACGTAAGTTTTCTCCTCAGTATGTGATAATTAATGGCTTGTACAGTAGTAATTTTTACAATTGATTTGTATATATATATATATATGAAACTATCAAATTTTTTTCTTTTTTATAGAATATGATTACTTTTTTTTGGATGAACGAAACCTTGGTGAATTATACACCCTTCGCAAAAATATAAAAATAAAATGTTGGATATGTTTCGAATTCTCAATCAGCAATGTTTTCAAAATCATCCCATCTCGGATGAAAAGATAAAAAAAACTGTTAATTTACAGTATGAGAAACCCTATAAGGCGCCGGAAATTTGTTAAATCTTTCTTTGAGGGTTTCAGAGAACATTAATCAGACTCTGATTACTCTAATCCTAAAATTTTCTAAACCTGAAA
This sequence comes from Tillandsia fasciculata, assembly GCA_029168755.2. Taxonomy (NCBI): domain Eukaryota; kingdom Viridiplantae; phylum Streptophyta; class Magnoliopsida; order Poales; family Bromeliaceae; genus Tillandsia; species Tillandsia fasciculata. The sequence continues at coordinate 3,276,850 of CM054943.1, read as the reverse complement.
TGATGACACACTTCATGCCTATATCATCTCTATGTCACAAAAATATAAAAGTAAAATATTAGATATGTTTCGAATTCTCAAATCGTAGTCTATTCTCTTTTAATTATCCTATTAAGTTAAGTTTAGATTATATCTATTATTTTTAATCTCAGTAAATTTATTCTATTAATATATGGATGTATTATTTAGAATTAAAATTTTATTAAAAAAAATATATTTTGTACGTTATTTTAATTATAATAAAAATTTTCGTCTATGTAGGTTAAAAATAAATAAAAAAATAAAAAATAAAAAACAAACAAACACACAAGAACACAGAATTAATGGGTTGGGTTGGGTTGGTTTAGGTTGGCCCAATTAACCTACCATGGAATTGGGCCCCGCTAGGGGCGCGTGCATACTTACCCAACATCACACATATATTTACAAAGAAATACCACAGGAAATTTATTCGAAACTTGTTTTACCATGCTGTAAATTGATAATGTTGGCTATTTTTTCACGCGCTAAAATTATGTTTAATTCTGTTTTGTGACAATAACTTCAGAAATTAATAAGTTGAGTGAGATTATGATCCATAATAGATTTAACGGCAAGAAATCCAACAATAAACTTACGGCAAGAAATCCAACAATAAACTTAACATACAAATAGGTTGAATCCGGTCGAGATCAGTGGACACTATGTCCGTATGTTTTGAGTGAATTGGATATCTATTTCTAATTATTTCGAGTTTTTTTAGATTAGCGCCAACGATCCGACACCTTATAATATTATTTAATAAAAAAAATTAAAAAAAGTGCAATGAAAAAACTAATAGAAAGAAAATGTTACAATGAAATACAATTGAACTAAAGTTCAAGATGAATCCGAACTTAAAAAAAAAAAAGAAAAATGCTAGGATTTTCTTAAAAGTCTCCAATTTATTATTCACTGTGTGTCCATCTTAAAATTCAAAGTAAATAAAAATTAAATTTTCGGTCGGAACAATTGAATTTTTGGCCCCATCCGGCCCATAAATACCCACCTGCTACCCTGTCTAGAGATTTTTTAAGAGAGAAAAGTAATATTATGCCTGTTTTGTTTATTTTATTAAAAAATAAATTTAATTACAACTATTAAAAAAAATAAATTTTTAATATAGAATATCCAGCTGAATTTTCTTTAAAAAAATTATTAAATAATTTTTTAAAAAAAATTAATAAAAATTATTATATAAATCAGCATCTAATTTTATAATTTTTGATAAATAAATCTTCTAAATGATATAAAATGTACTACTGCTGCTGCTGCTGCTGCTCAGTAGTCAGTACTCAGTGCTCACCTGGAGCTATAAAGACGAGCACGAATGGCGTAGCGATCGATACTCCGAAGCATCTTCTTCTTCTTCTTCTTCTTCTTTGCCAAGAAACCCTCCTCCTTTTTCCTCCACAATCCCTCCAAGGTCACCAAATCCGCCATTAATGGCCTCCGAAGGCGCCGCCGATGAGGTCGTCCTCGACGCAGCCCCCTTCTTCCGCCTCTACAAGAGCGGACGCGCCGAGCGCCTCCACTGCACCTCCATCGTCGCCCCCGGCCTCGACACAGACACCTCCGTCCTCTCCAAGGACGTCTCCCTCCACCCCGACTCGCCCCTCCCATCCGCTCGCCTCTACCTCCCCCAAACCCTAGACGACGATGAGGTATCCGAGACGAAGCCGAAGCCGAAGCTCCCCGTCCTCGTCTACTTCCACGGCGGCGGCTTCGTCGTCGAGAGCGCCGCGTCCAAGACCTACCACCCCTACCTCAACGCCCTCGCCTCCAGGGCCCGGATCCTCGTCGTCTCCGTCGAGTACCGCCGCGCCCCGGAGCACCCGCTCCCCGCGGCCTACGACGACGCGTGGGCCGCGCTCCGGTGGGCGGCGGCGCGCGCCGACCCGTGGATCGCCGAGCGCGGCGACCTCGCGCGCGTCTTCCTCGCCGGGGACAGCGCCGGGGCGAACATCGCCCACAACGTCGCCATGAGGGTCGCCGCCGAGGGTTTAAGAGGCGACCAAGGGGTCGGGATCGAGGGTTTGATCCTGGTCCACCCATGGTTTTGGGGGAAGGAGCCGATCGGGGAGGAGACGAGGGATCCGGTGCGAAGGGAGTGGACGGCGAGGCTATGGACGATCGTGTGCCCGGGGACGGAGGGAATCGACGATCCGAGGATAAATCCCATGGCGGAGGGGGAAGCGGGGTTGGAGAGGTTGAGGAAGCTCCCGTGCGCGAGGGTGATGGTGGCGGTGGCGGAGAAGGATATGTTGAGGGAGAGAGGGAGGGGGTACTGCGAGGGGTTGAAGAAGAGTGGGTTTGAGGGGAGAGTTGAGCTCCTGGAGACGGAGGGGAAGGACCATGTTTTCCACCTCCAAAACCCTAACTCCGACGAGGCGAAGGAGATGATGGATCGCGTCGTCGCACTCTTCTCCTCTTCCTCTCATTAATCCCAGGTTACTTCACTACGCTGATATTCCTTTTTTTTTTTTTATGATTAAAAATTGGAGTATTAATTTGTGTGAACAAAATTAGAAGCTAAATTGTAATTTCTAGTGATGTTAACTAGTGAATTATGGAAAGATCGATCCAATGCTTCTATTGCTCATTTAAATTTAAATAATGAATAATCCTTTGTAATTGTGTATTATTTAGACACTTCATTGGAAAATGTTATTGGGTATTACTTAGAAACTGTCTCCAGCAGATTAGCCGCGTGCATAAGAATGCATTCTGCAAAATTCATGCATCTCTATCTCCCAAGAATATAAATACACATAACAAATCCCGACTTTGCCAATGAACAATATAATATTCGAAATAGAAAATACTAATTACTACGCTATCTCTTTATTTCGATCGACATTTGCTTGAAAGATACTAAGAAATTAATCATATGAGGGCATGAGAACTACAAATGAGTAATTTTTAGTAACTACGGTCGGCGACATTTATGATTTACTCACTAGATCTACTAAAAACAAAATATAATAAATAATCAAACTACCAATTCACCTCGTCTATCATGTCTCTAAACTAAAACTCCAAAGCTGCAAATAGTTCTCTAATAACTAACAGCTTATCATGCCCTAACCACATATACTAACAAACAACAAAAACTATCTTATGCATTAACTAAGATAATCATGATAAATGTGAAGTGTAAATCAACCATATTCTTCAATCATATTCTGACCAACTCAATAGTCCAATTAAATTTATGTTGTCTTGTGTCAACCACCATCATCCCCTGAATTGAGCCTCGCTACGTGATCCTATGTTAACTGTTTATTTGATCCATGTCAATCGCCACACTTCTAGAAGCACACTTCTAGAAGGATACTTATTAAGAGACACGATGCCAGCGAGTATCATAAATCGTTATTATTTATCAAACTTAATATGACTAGCAAACTATAATCAATATAATAATTAAGCAGACCACAAAATGCTAACACATTGCCCAGGCACAATCATAATATCCCACTGTCCCATGGCACAATCATGCCAGCCCAAAAGCATCAACAGATAACACACTATACTTCTCTCTCTCACCCAAAAAAAAAAAAAAAAAAAAAAAAAAAAAAAAAAAAAAACTATACTAATGTACCCTATCTAATAAAATACTTCCACGTAATCATATATATATTTTTCACAAAACATTCACAATAACATAAACCACAAATAGCATCACAAAGAATATAGGTCCCTAAATTAAATTATCCAGTATCTACTCATAGCGAAAAAGATCTAATTTGTTCGACACAAAAATATCAAAAAAGAAAATTGGAAAAGAGAAAAAAAAAAAATAAAGCATACAAAATTTATGTGATTCGACCACTGACCTATGTTTACGGACGAAAACGAAGCAAAAATTTTATTACTGTCGAAGACGAAATAGAAAAAAAAATCTCTCTCTGAAAACTCTTTCTGAAAACATGAAGCATCAAATACACGCGATATATCCCAAAAAAAAAACCAAATTAATTAGAATTTTAAAGTGCAACATGCGCTGCTACTCAGTACCTTAGCCTTTAATTATAGCACATCGCTAATTATAGCTCCAAAAAAAAAAAAAAAAAAAAAAAGACTCTGCCTGCTCTTTACGTAATGCTGTCGCAGCTGTGACGATAGGCGGCTGCTTCGTGACGACCCACACCCAAAGAATAAGAAAATAACTTGCAACTTGGATCTAATTGAAAGCTTGATCTCCTCTAATAAAGTCATAGCACGTATATATAATATAGGACTCCGAATTAGAATTTAATTAGACTCTAATTTAATTCTAATTGAATTAGACTCCTACTAACAATCCAAATAGTTCAAAATAAATTCAAATTATATCTTATCCTAATTAAATTAGGATTTAATATTAATTTAGATAACTATAAATTTAAACCAAATTATAATAATCTCCACCTTTATTTAATTTGTAGTTATTAGCCGTTGTGTTGAGCCCGCCACAAAACTCCACCTTGACTTGAATTTTCATCTTCTCCACTAAAATCTCAAAGAGGTTCTCAAGTGCTGCTGCACACACCAACCAAGTTTATGCAATGCTTGAACTTAGTTATCGAAAGAGACATAGTCAATATATCCGCTGGATTGTCTGCCGTACCTATCTTCACGATTATATCATCCTGTGCTATCACATCACGAAGAAAATGATACCTGATATCAATATGTTTTGTTCTCTCATAAAACATTTGATCTTTAGAAAGATGTATAGCACTCTGGCTGTCACAGTGAACGACAATAGTCTCCTGACTAGAAGCAAGCTCTTCATATAAGCCCCTCAACCAAATAGCTTCTTTTACAGCCTCTGTTATAGTAATATATTTTGCCTCAGTGGTGGATAAAGCAACAATAGGCTGCAAAGTAGCTTTCCAACTAATAGAACAACCACCAAGAGTAAATACATATCCTGTAAGTGACCCCCGTCTGTCCAAATTGCCTGCAAAGTCTGAATCAACAAACCAACTAAAGGGTCATTAGATCTACCAAACTCTAGATGTATATCTGAAGTTCCTCTTAAGTATATGAGAATCCACTTCACAGCCTGCCAATGTGTCTTGCCGGGATTAGCCATGTATCTACTCACAACACTGACTGCATGTGAAATATCTGGACGAGTGCAGACCATTGCATACATAAGAATTCCAAGTGCACTAGAATAGGGAACATGTGACATGTACCTCTTATCTTCAACTGATTAAGGTGACAAAGCAGCTGAAAGCCTAAAATGAGCAGTAAGCGGAGTACTTACAGGCTTAGCATTTTTCATTCCAAAACGCTCCAAAACTTTCTCAATAAATTCCTTCTGAGTCAAATACAATCTCCCGGACTTTCGGTCTCTAAGAATCTCTATACCGAGAATCTTTTTAGCTGCTCCCAAGTTTTTCATCTCAAATTCGTAACTTAGTTGTGTTTTTAACTTATTAATTTCAGACATGTCTTTTGAAGCAATAAGCATATCATCAACATAAAGCAACAAATAAATGAAAATATTATTATCAAGCTTCCCGAAATAAACACAACTATCTCGCTTACTCCTTGAGTAGCCACAACTAACCATAAACGAGTCAAATCGCTTATACCACTGCTGGGGAGACTGTTTTAAGCCATATAATGATTTCTTTAATAAGTAGACATGATCTTCCTTACCCTGAATAACAAAACCCTCCGGTTGTCGCATATAAATTTGTTCTTCAAGCTCGCCATGCAAGAAAGTTGTCTTCACATCCAGTTGCTCCAACTCCATGTCATGAGTAGTAACTAAGGAGAGCAACATACGAATAGAGCTATGTTTAACAACAGGTAAGAAAATATTATTAAAATCAACACCCTCTATCTGAGTATGGCCCTTTGCAACCAATCTTGCCTTATATCGAGCATCTTCAAAACCTGGGATACCTTCTTTTCTTTTGAAGATCCATTTGCAACCGACGATTTTCTTTCCTTCGGGTGATTTCACCAACTCCCATGTGTGGTTCTTATGAAGAGACTCTATCTCTTCATTCATTGCAACTAACCACCTGTTAAAGTCGGTACTTGAAATTGCTTCTGTATATGTGGAAGGCTCACCAGCATCAACTGTCTTCGTAGCCACCGATAAAGCATAGGCCACTATGTTTGTATATCGTTGTAGAGGTTTTATCTGCCTTCTTTCTCTACTTGTAGCAATATTATATTGCTCTTGCGATGGAGTTTTTCCTGCTTCGGAGTTGTCATGTACCTGCACTGGATTAGAAATAGGACCTTTCTGCAAAGATACTGAGTTATCATTCTCAAGCTCTACCTGCCTCTTAGCATCATTCGCTTTCTCTAAAAAAAAGATTCAAATTTTGGGTTAAGCATAGCAGATTCATCAAAAGTAACATCCCTGCTGATAAGAAATTTAGATGCTTTAGGATCAAGGTACCACAATCGATAGCCCTTCACCCCAGATGCATAGCTTAGAATAATACATTTTAGAGGTCTAGGTTCTAATTTACCATTATTAACATGAGCATATGCAGCATCCAAATACTCGTAAAGTAGAATAATCAGTAGGTTTACCAGACCATACCTCTTCTGGAGTCTTACACTCAATGGTTGTATGCGGAGAACGATTCACCGAATAAGAAGCAGTAGAAATTGCCTCTGCCCAAAAGTCCTTTGATAAACCAGCATTCAAGAGCTCTTTTTAAAAGAGTCCTATTCATACGTTCCGCCACTCCATTCTGCTGCGGAGTATGTCTAACTGTTCTATGACGAACGATACCCTCATTTTTACAAAATTCATCAAACTCAATTGAACAGAATTCTAAACCATTATATGTTCGAAGTCGCTTAATTTTCTTCCCGGTCTGATTTTCAATCATAGCCTTCCATTGTTTAAAGTGCTTAAACACCTCATCTTTGTGCTTTAACATAAACACCCAAACTTTTCGGGAATAATCGTCGATAAAGGAAAGCATATATCGAGCACCACCTTTAGACGGAACACGTGAGGGCCCCCAAAGATCGGAATGAATATAATCCAAAGTGCCTTTCGTTTTGTGAATTGCAGTACTGAACTTTACCCGTTTCTGCTTGTCAAATACACAATGTTCACAAAACTCCAATTTTTCTATACTCTGGCCACATAGGAGACCACTCTTACTTAATTCAATCATTCCACGCTCGCTCATGTGCTCTAAACGCATGTGCCATAATTTTGTAATTTCAGAATTTGAAACGGAAGACGAGGAAGCAGCCGCAGAACCAGTGACAGTAGATCCTTGCAATATATATAGATTTTCAACCATCTTAGCTTTCATCAGAACAAGAGCACCTCTACTAATTGTCGTAACTCCACCTTCAGCAGTATACTTGTATCCATTAGCATCAAGGAGACCTAACGAAATAAGATTTTTCTTCAAATCCGGAACATGCCGAACATTAGATAGAGTCCTCACCATGCCGTCATGCATCTTAATTCGTACTGTTCCTATCCCAATAGTTTTGCATGAAGAATCATTACACATCAAAACCACTCCACCTTCAATAGATTTATATGTGGAAAACCAATCCCGACTGGGACACATATGATAGGAGCAAGCCGAATCCATAATCCAATTATTACTAAGTTTATTTTGATCAGATACTGTGAGAACATATTCCGAACTATTAGATCTGCCATCAGCAACGCTAGCCTCTGCTGGGTTGTCCTTTTTCTGCTCTTGTTTATCTTCATTCATTTTCTTTAGCTTAAAGCATTCGGATTTGATATGACCTTTTTTCTTACAAAAATGACATATCAAGTCCCTATGTTGTGACTTCGACTTTGATTTATGTCTACTGATGGTAAAACCCTTTTCTTTGGGCCTCCCTCTTACAACAAGACCTTCTGCAGTACCTCACTCAAATTACCATTAATCTGCCGATCAATCTGTTCTTTTGAAAGTAGAGACGACTTAACATCTTCAATAGATAGAGTATCTCTACCGAAAAGAAAGATTTCTCTAAGGTGCTTGTACGAGGAAGGTGAAGAATATAACAACAAAAGGGCTTCATCTTCTTCCTCAATTTTTACATCTATTAATTGTAAATCCGTAATAATCGAATTAAATTCATCAAGATGAGATTTGATAGATGTACCTTCCGACATGCGTAGCATAAATAATCGTTGCTTCAAATATAATTTATTTGTGAGAGATTTCGTCATATAAAGATACTCGAGTTTCAACCATAGAGCCACGACGGTCTTCTTATTAAGAACTTCACGTAGAACCTCATTAGAGAGACATAATTGAATCGCCGTAAGAGTTTTGGCATCCAAATCCTTCTTGTGCTCCTCTGTCAATATGCTGGACATCTTCTCTTTCCCCAACAGTGCCTTTTGCAATCCATGTTGCGTCAGAACTGCGCGCATCTTAACTTGCCACAGTGCGAAACTGCTGGAGCGATCAAACTTCTCGATATCAAATTTTGTAGACATCTTGAACACCCAAACGAACAATCCGACTCCTATACCAGTTTGTTATGACAAAAGCGGAAAAGATCTAGTTCGTTGGGCACGAAAATACCAAAAGAGAATCGAGAAAGAGAAAAAAATAAATAAAACACCCAAAATTTACGTGGTTCGGTCACTGGTCTACGTCCACGGACGAAGACGGAGCAAAAAGTTTATTACTGTCGAAGACGAAATACCAAAGAAATCTCTCTCTGAAAACACGAAACACCAAATACACGCGATATGCCCCAAAAAGAAAACCAAATTAATTAGAGTTCCAAAGTGCAACATGCACTGCTACTCAATACCTTAACCTTTAATTAGCACATCGCTAATTATAGCTCCGAGAAAAAAAAAAAGATCTGCCTGCTCTCTCCGTGATGCTGCCGCGGCTGTGACAATAGGCGGCTGCTTCGTGACGACCCACACCCAAAGAACAAGAAAATAACTTAGATCTAATTGAGAGCTTGATCTCCTCTAATAAAATCGTAGCACGTATATATAATATAGGGCTTCGAACTAAATTTTAATTAAACTTTAATTTAATTCTAGTAGAATTAGACTCCTACTAACAATCCAAATTGTTCAAAACAAATTCCAATTATATCTTATCATTAGAATTTAATATTAATTTAGACAATTATAAATTTAAACCAAAGTATAACAACTAATAACCCAATCAGTTAAAAGTACCACGTAAGTCTTCTAATAACAAATTATTAATTTTTTTTTTTTTCCGTCCATGAGCTATGCTACATGTATATCCTATTTGGGGTGTACATTCTACATCTAGCCCATTCTAAGATGGGCATTCATCCATTCGTCACTTCGTAGTGACGAATGAAATTCACCCCATCATAAAATAGATGGGGTGTAAGATGTACACCTCAAATAAGATGTATATTTAGCTTTTTCCTTTTAAGTAATCCAATACATTCACACACCAACAAGCAGATATAAAGAATACTATATTATTTTTGGCGACACAAAATCTATCTGAATCGTTAATTCTGAAAGAAAACGGAAGTGGGGATGATAATGCGTTCCGCAGCAGCTTCCACACCCGTACGACACCTACCCACCAAATTCAACAGTAAGAAAATTGACTGCGCGACTCTAAAATCCTGGTTTTCAAAATCAAGTATAATTCAATCTCTAAATCTCAATTTTACCAAAAAAATTCACAAATCTAAAACATACTGTAAATTTCACGCCTCAAAAATTTCAATCAAATAATATAATAATCAGTACCAACCTCAAGAACAAGGGCGCGCGTGCAGTTGACTAACTCCTCCAATTGCCCCCACATGTTCTCCTCCACTCCCTCTCAATCTCTGTCACGTTCTCCCTCTTCCTTACTCTCGCATAAAAATTTATAAAATAAATTAAAAAATTTTTATTTTTATAGTCCAGTTTTTTTTCTCAAAATAGAAAATGTGAAGTTGTTCCACTAATCAGGTGAAGATGCCTGGATCGGCGGATCGGTGGTCGGGCGGCCAATCCGAATTTTTTTCAAATATAATCAAAGCGGACATGTTTTAGCGGCGAATACACCGAGCAACAGTAAAAATCATGTTTTATTTTAATTTTCTTAAAAAAGTTTGTGAATAAATGGTTTAATTTGTTTTACCAATTATTTGAAAATAATTCGAATTATTACACATGAATTAAGTAACTATATAATAGAATATTTAGTAGTACTAAAGTGTATATGATATTTTATATTTTTAAAATTATTATTTTTGTGGTGCATGCAAAATGTACCTTGCTTATACGCACTCTAATTGCGATAGTCAAATTATCATTTATTATTACTAGCTACAGCTGCTTGGTACTCGGTGCTTACCGCTATCTATAAAGACGAGCACAATGGCGTACCAATCGATACTCCGAAGCGTCTTCTTCTTCTTCTTCGTCTTCTTCTTCTTCCACAATCTCTCCAGGGTCTCCAAATCCGCCATTAATGGCCTCCGAAGCCGCCGCCGACGACGAGGTCGCCGTGGATTTCTTTCCCCTCTTCCGCCTCTACAAGAGCGGCCGCGTCGAGCGCCTCCTCGGCACCTCCGTCGTCGCCCCCGGCCTCGATCCAGACACCTCCGTCCTCTCCAAGGACGTCCCCCTCCACCCCGACTCCCCCATCCCCTCCGTTCGCCTCTACCTCCCCCAAACCCTAGACGACGATGAGGCATCCGAGACGGAGACGGAGACGAAGCCGAAGCTCCCCGTCCTCGTCTACTTCCACGGCGGCGCCTTCGTCATCGAGAGCGCCGCGTCCCCGACCTACCACCACTACCTCAACGCCCTCGCCTCTAGGGCCCGGATCCTCGTCGTCTCCGTCGAGTACCGCCGCGCCCCGGAGCACCCGCTCCCCGCCGCCTACGACGACTCGTGGGCCGCGCTCCGGTGGACGGCTGCGCGCGCCGACCCGTGGATCGCCGAGCGCGGCGACCTCGCGCGCGTCTTCCTCGCCGGGGACAGCGCCGGGGGGAACATCGCCCACGACGTCGCCATGAGGGTCGCCGCCGAGGGTTTAGGAGGCGACCAAGGGGTCGGGATCGAGGGTTTGATCCTGATTCACCCGTGGTTTTGGGGAAGGAGCCGATCGGGAAGGAGACGAGGGATCCGGTGAGAAGGGACTGGACGGAGAGGCTATGGAGGATCGTGTGCCCGGGGACGGAGGGGATCGACGATCCGAGGATGAATCCCATGGCGGAGGGAGTGGAGAGGATGAGGAAGCTCCCGTGCGAGAAGGTAATGGTGGCGGTGGCGGAGAAGGACGGGTTGAGCGATAGGGGGAGGGCGTATTGCGAGGTGTTGAAGAAGAGTGGGTTTGAAGGGAGAGTGGAGCTCCTCGATTCGGAGGGGGAGGACCATGTTTTCCACCTCCAGAACCCTATCTGCGACAAGGCGAAGGAGATGATGGATCGCATCCTCGCACTCTTCTCCACCTCCTCCTCCTCCTCCTCCTCCTCCCATTAATAACAGGTAACGCTCCTGGATAGTAATTAATTACTTCACCATGCATGCTGATATTTCAATAAATCTTATGCCCGAGTAAAATAGTTGTTTCAAATTGAAGATCAGAATCTCTTTTATGATTAAAAACTGCAGGATCTAAGCTCATTTAAATTTAAATAATGAATAATGCTTTGTTATTGTGTATTATCTTTTAGACGATGCTTTAATTCAGAATCTTTACTGTGATTGAAAGGTGTAATGAATTCTGTTCTATTGCAGCATGCATGTAAACAAGTTTTTAAATTTTGCCATTAAAAAAAAAAAACAATATTATTAATACACTCCAAAGTGGTGTGGTATGTTCCATCCATTTCATTCAAAATTTATTATATATATCTTTATTTGTCACATTAATTTTTGTTGTTGTTTTTATTAAAAACTATTTAAGTTTTTGTGAACTCTAAAATGAGAGATGTAAGATCTATACCCTTTTGAATAGTATAAGTAGCATTTTCTTAAAAAAATAAGAAAATTTTCGTCAATGCTCTTCAAAAGATATGTATTTTATAGAAATTCTATAAGACAACATTTGGTTCGGAAATAAGATTCGGAATAAATTTTTATTCTAGTCTCGTTAGTGATGAGATTAGTAGTTCTCATTTTTATAAAATAAATTGGTATAAGTCTGAAACTACTATTCTACCATTTCTCCTGAAACAAGCTTATTCTCACTTGACAACAAAATTAATTAAAGTAAATATAATTTTAATTATTATATTAAGTTTTTTATTAATCTAATATTTTAAATAATCTAATTATTTTATTAATTAATTATCTAATTATTAAATAATTAACTAATTAATTTATTAAATTATTTTATAGTTAATTAAATCATTAATTAATAATATTTATTATTAATTATTTTACTAATTAATATTTAGAATTATCATGCAATAGTTAATTAAATAATTTAAATTATTATTTAATTAATATTTTTATATTAATTAATTAGATAAAATATTATTATTTTAAGACTATAATTATTTGTATTCTCACTATTTCAATTTAACCATCCAAACATTATTTTTCGTATTTTCGAGAACAATCCAATTTTCTTTCGAACCCAAAATTAATTTCGAATAATTCAATAATAATCGGTTCTTATTTATATCCGAACCAATTACAACCTAAGTGAGAACAAACAAAATAGTTTAAAAAAATAAATACTATTTGAGTGTAAATTTTACATCTCTTTCTATGTAAGAGTGTTTTATTTATCACATGATGTGATTGATAAAATATTTTTTACTATATATTTATTTTTTGAGAGAAATACAGTATGCTATCCGTTTCATTTATTTTTAAAATAAACTTAGTTGAGAGCAATTAGATTTCGAACTCGGATCTCGAGTATCAACCATCAAGTCTTTTGCCACTTACGTTAGGAATGGTTAACATTTTTTTTTACTATATATTGAGTAGAAGGGATATAGATCATACACTCGAACAAGAAGTATGACTAGCATAGCTCTTAAAATAAATTTTAAAAATTTATTTTACTATGACTATGACCTTCAGGCTGTGGAATTGACATTTACTACGGATGCTCCAAGATTTTATATTTTTGAGAGAAATATGGTATGTTATTCATTTTATTTATTTTTAAAATAAATTTAATTAAAAATATAAAATAATTAAATTTTGTACTCGGATTCCGAGGCTCTTTGTAACGGTTGATGATGCTTTGAGACTTTTCTTTGTTGTCTTTTTCGATAGCAGAATCGGATTGTGTGCTAAGGTTTTTATATTACAGAAAAATTCAGAGTTTTTCTCTCTTTCTGGAGCTTTGCTGGTGTAACAACAACAAAGGCCATTTTCCATACACATCATATAGTGTTTGCTACCATAATTGCCTACCAATGTGTGGTTGGGTACCGTTTATCTACAGAAAAAAAATGTTTTGGATTTTTTACTATATTATTTTTATTCAATTAATAGATTGGCGTCTATAATATAATATAATTGATTGTGATTGATTTATGCACACCACTGTATGCCTGATATGGACTTGGATTTTCCAAGTCAATAATTGTCTACAACCATACACTTGGTTTACTTTTTATCTTAAAATACTTCGAATATTTCATTATGTTAATTTTATATGCTATTAATATATTAATATTCTGATATTAATATTTGTGATTGATTTATTGACGCATGTTCTATGTGTTACATGAATTTGTCTACATATATATCAATGATGTATAAAAATAATATTATTTGTGAAAGAACTGGAATATTATTGTTATTTTTAAATTCCGTGCTCTATCGTTCTAGAAGTATACTTTAGCTTTAGCTGAATATAAGTTAAAATTATTTATTTTAAAAATAAATTTAAAAAATAGTAAGATTAAGAATAATTATAATTTTAAAATAATAATATTTTATTTAATTAATTAATATAAAAATATTAATTAAATAATAATTTAATTGCTAGATAAGATAAGTTTAAATATTAATTGATAAAATAATTAACAATAATGATTATTATTAATAAATAATTTAATTAATTACAAATAATTTAATAAATTAATAATTTAATTAGTTAGTTATCTATTATTTAGATAATTAGTTAATAAAATAATTAGATTAATTAAAAAATTATACAATAATTAAAATTATATTTATTTTAATTAAGTTTATTTTCAAGTTGAAACAAATTTATTAAAAAACAAAAAAAAAAAAAAAAAGAAGATCGAAATAGTAGTTCCAGTCTTATACTCCACAAAAGTTTTTTCAATTAAGCCTCTAAACTTTCAATAAACTTTAAGCTAGTTTTTGTCTTAAATTAAAATCAAACAAAAAAATAATATAAACCAGATAGGCATTTAATTTGATTGTAGTGTTAGATATTATTAATTAGTGTGAACAAGTAGACAAACAAACTAAGAAGCTACCTAGATATAGATATCAAACGATGAATATATAATTTTAGCTAAATTATAGAAAATTTTCTTGTAATATTTTGCTTTTTTATTTTGTCTCCTTATTTTTTAAAAGCCTACATTTTGTCCCATCGTAATTATCGAATTATCTTAGAGGGCAACGGCGTTAACGGAAGAGGTAAATTGACGAAAATGTTCTTACCTTATATTAGAGGGAAAAGGTAATGGAGGGAAGAGAAAGAGGTTTAGATTTATTTCTCGCTATTCTTGAAGGGTATTTTGGGTATATCCAATAATATTTTTTTAAAAAACTGATGGCTCATTCATGGAATGGTGACGACAGGGGTAAATATATATTTCGGTAATTACGAGTATGGGTGTCAACGAGCCGAACACGAGCGAGCTGGGGTCGGCTCGTGTTCGGCTCGTTTAATAAACGAGCCGAACACGAGCTGGCTCGTTTAAATATCGAGCTGAAAAATTCGGCTCGTGTTCGGCTCGTTTATTAACGAGCCGAACACGAGCTGGCTCGCGAACAACAATTTGATTTTTATTCTTACTATTAAATTAAAAGTTGAAAAAAAATTAAAAAATTAAAATTTTAATATAATAATTAAAATTTACAAAAAATTAATGACCTAAAATCTAAATAGTAATATATATATATATATATATATATATATATATATATATATATATATATATATATATATATATATATATATATTCGAGCTGTTATCGAGCCGAATACGAGCGAGCTGATCCCAGCTCGTGTTCGGCTCGTTTACTAAACGAGCGATTCGATCTCGAGCTCATTTCGAGCCGAACACGAGCTGACTCGCGAACAGCGAGCTGGATTGCCACCCCTAATTACGAGGGGACAAAATGTAGGCTTTTAAAAGTTAGGGGAACAAAATAAAAAATGAAATATTACAGGAGAGTTTTCTGTATTTAGCCTATAATTTTTTGTGATTCAAATTTTATTTTTATAATCGCCTAGCAAAAGTGCAAAAGATTTGGTATTGATATTCGAGGTTTTGAGTTCGAAACTTAGTTGCTAAATTTATTTTAAAATGAACGAAGCGAATAACATGCTATCTTTCTATCAAAAAAAAAAAAAAAAAAAAAAAAAAAAAAAAAAAAAAAAAATCTCTTTTATTTGTATAAAAGTTTATTTTAATTAAAAATTATAATATTTGTCATGAATCAATTGTTGGTGTACCATTTACGATAATAAAAAACCTTCACTATTATCCGTTCCAGTATTTTTCTTAGTTATAATTATGGTATACTTTTCTTCGTGAGAAGGTTCGGTGATCATTTCATCAAGATTGGGGCGTAGGATTCACTGATGAGCCTCTTCGTTTGAGAAAAATGAAAATCAAAGAGCACTTCATATCGTCCTCCTTTCAAAGTGCGGAATGATATATAGAGACCGAAAATTGGCTTTCGCCAGAACTAAGCTATAGGGTTCCAAGTGGCTTTGCCCTTTAATATGGCCCGGTAACGGAATAAAACAGAACTAACTATTCTAGGGATAAGTATAAAGTACGGAACTAGTGTAAAAAAGCGTTTGGGATGGTTCCAGGGATAAGAGATTTTATGTTTGGTATAAGAATGAGGAATAAGAGGAATAAAGAGTTTTAATTAAGGTAAATTATCTTTTTGCCTTTAAACTTTATTATGTAATAATGAGGTGAGAGATGGTGTCTCGGTAGACGTGGGAGGATATTAAAAAAAAAAAATAATAAGAAAGTGGTTAGGAAGAGTGAGAACAGTAATTCTTACTTATTCTAGTTGTACCGGAACAAGCTATACCGATTGATTACTGATGCGTTTGGAATAATAAGAGGGATATCCCTTTTATTTTCCGTTCTATACCGAATCCAAATGGGCAACTTAGGCTTTTGAATAGTCCTATTGGACTGATTAGTTTTTCTTTGCTAGATAGTACTAACTAATAAGCTTTCAGAATGAACTGACTCATTCTTGCTCGATCACTCTCAATGGCTCTTTCTTTAAGCGAATCGCTGGGTTCAGATTCAATCTTGCTCATCTCATTTCGAGCACAAAAGACTGACTTATAACACAAATAAAGATCGGTAGACAAAATACAAGGGCTTCGATGAATTGAATTTTCTCTCTTCGCCGGGGGATTCTCTTCTTGGTCTGTCTTAAAAGTTTTCATTCTGATTCGAATCGAACATGTATTTATATAAGCATGAAAATCACGCTCCTTAGAGGGCCTCGATGATATCGTGATATACAGCGTAACTAAAGACCGACGGGACTAACTCATCGAGACTTCGACCCAACCTCGTTATCCAACGATTGCGTGATGGTAACTCCGTCTTAGCTACCGGACTACAACGAATCTTTTCTCATAGATGTGGGGCCCATTTTATGTAGATGTGGATCCACAGAAAATAAGCTCATGTCTGAAAGTATTCGTATAACAGAGAAAAAGAAAAAATACAATCCATCAACTAGTTAAAAAGAGGGACGGGGCGAGGCATAACAAGATCCTAAACGAGTGAATCTTCGTCCCCGCGAAGAAGGCAAAGACTCGCACAATCTCCTTTGTCCAAATAAGCTAGAGATGTGCAACATCGTGTAAAGCGGGATGACAAGCACCTTTAGAAAGAACAGAGCACGGTGCGAGACAGAAAGCGAAACAAAATGCACACTACCTTCATCCAACGAGCCATGGGATTGAATAAAACATGACCCGGATGAGAGCCAAAGGATGCGTCTACTAATAAAGATTTTGTCATTTACAAACTTATTTATAACATAAATCATGAATAGTCTACTAACAACATTAGACAAATTTATAAATGAATTAGTAACAAACTTGTTATTTCTAATATAAAATATTTATTATTGGTTAATTACGCTTCTGTCGAAAATCGATCATATCTTAACCACATTAATTAATAGATACAAACTCTGAAAAAGAGTATATACGAAAAAGTATTTTCCCTATTTAGTCATTTTAATTTTGATGTGGAGAATTTAAGAAGGCCACGACGCGATCCATCATCTCGTTGGCCTTGTCGGAGTTCGGGTTTCGGAGGTGGAAAACATGTTCCTGCCCCACCGACTCCAATAACTCCACGCTACCCGCAAACCCGCTCTTCTTCAACCCCTCGCAGTACCACCTCCCGCACTTCAGCAACTCGTCCTTCTCCGCCACCGTTACCATCACCCTCTCGCACGGGAGCTTCTTCATCGTCTCCAAACCTTCCACCATGGGATTCATCCTCGGATCCTTCGCCATCTCCGTGCCCGGGCTCACCACCTCCCAAAACCCATTCATCATCCTCCTCCTCCTCTCCGCCTCCTCCTCCGCCCCGATCGCCTCCTCCGCCAAGAAAAACGGGTGGATCAGGATCAAACCCTCGATCCCGACCCCTAAACCCCCCTCGGCGGCGGCGACCGTCACGGCGACGTTGTGGGCGATGTTCCCCCCGGCGCTGTCCCCGCCGAGGAAGACGCGCGCGAGGTCGCCGCGCTCGGCGATCCACGGGTCGGCGCCCCCAGCCGCCGCGGCCCACCGGAGCGCGGCCCACGAGTCGTCGTATACGGCGGCGAGCGGGTGCTCCGGGGCGCGGCGGTACTCGACGGAGACGACGAGGATCCGGGCCCTAGAGGCGAGGGCGTTGAGGTAGGCGTGGTAGGTCGGGGACGCGGCGCTCTCGACGACGAAGCCACCGCCGTGGAAGTAAACGAGGACGGGGAGCTTCGTCTTCGTCTTCGTCTCCGTCTCGGATGCCTCATCGTCGTCTAGGGTTTGGGGGAGGTAGAGGCGAACGGAGGGGAGGGGGGAGTCGGGGTGGAGGGGGACGTCCTTGGAGAGGACGGAGGTGTCTGGATCGAGGCCGGGGGCGACGACGGAGGTGCCGAGGAGGCGCTCGACGCGGCCGCTCTTGTAGAGGCGGAAGAGGGGAAAGAAATCCACGGCGACCTCGTCGTCGGCGGCGGCTTCGGAGGCCATTAATGGCGGATTTGGAGACCCTGGAGAGATTGTGGATGAAGAAGAAGACGAAGAAGAAGAAGAAGACGCTTCGGAGTATCGATTGCTACGCCATTTTGTGCTCGTCTTTATAGATAGCGGTGAGCACCGAGTACTAAGCAGCTGTAGCTAGTAATAATAAATGATAATTTGACTAGCGCAAGTAGAGTGCGTATACGCAAGGTACATTTTGCATGCACCACAAAAATAATAATTTTAAAAATATAAAATATCATATACACTTTAGTACTACTAAATATTCTATTATATAGTTACTTAATTCATGTGTAATAATTCGAATTATTTTCAAATAATTGGTAAAACAAATTAAACCATTTATTCACAAACTTTTTTAAGAAAATTAAAATAAAACAGGATTTTTACTGTTGCTCCATGTATTCGCCGCCAAAACATGTTCGCTTTGATTATATTTGAAACACCTTCACCTGATTAGTGGAACAACTTCACATTTTCTATTTTGAGAAAAAAACTGGACTATAAAAATAAAAAAAAATTTATTTTATTTTATAAATTTTTATAAAATTGAGCTGAAATGTTATTAATAAAAACGCCAACTACTGCTAGGTGGAGATTTTTTCTTTAATCGTTTCTTATTATTTTGTGGAGGGAAAAAATTTATCACTAAATAAATAAGATATATCATATATTTTATATTATATATATATATAGAGAGAGAGAGAAAGTTCGGAAATATATTTTTTTATTATTTATAAATTTTTAACCGTTAAATTTATTTTTTTAATTAATTTTATCTTTTAAATTATTTTATTTAACCAATTAATCACTTAATCCAACTAGCTCACTATCAATCTAATCATATATTTTTTCATTCAAAAATAAAAAATTTATCAGCACTAATTATTTAATTTTTTTAAAAATATAAAAATTTAATAATATATAAAATTTATTGTACATTTAAATCTTAAAATTTTTTTTGAATCTAAAATGTTTTCATCCGAATTTTAGTACTGTCTTTAACAATGAACTTAAAAAGGGTCTATTAAATTTGAATGAGCAGCTTCTCACTAATATTTTTTTATATATTTTGAATTAAAAATTTAACTATAAATTTTAAAATTATTTAAAAATAAAATTAATATTTCAAAACTTAACTGGTATTAAATTAGTGTTGCACTGGGTAGAGAATAACACTTCTTAATTATGATATGCAATGCTATTGGTATATTTCAAAAGAGTGTAATATATATATTTCATTCATTTAAATACAAAATTATTTTTATTAATTATTTAAAAATAACTAACAAAATTTATTTTTTTTTAAAATAAATAAAATATAAAATACGCTGTACCAAAAGCATTTTCCTACCTTATAATACTAGAGGGCCTTACATAATATTTTGATATGATGTCAGGTAAAAAGAAAAAAAAAAAAAAAATGCTAGGTGGGGTGTACATCCTACATCCCATCCATTCCTGGGTGGATATTATTCTATTCATCATATCGAGTCATATCGAGTAATGAATAAAATTTATTTTATATCAGAATGAGGTGGGGTATAAGATATACACTCCTAAAAAAATGTATATTTATATATACCCAATATATATATATATATATATATATATATATATATATATATATATATATCTACCCTTCTAGACGTCTTGTGATGTCACCCAGAGAAAATAGCAGAAAGAAAAAAATCTGTAGTCATATATTGCTGTCATAATATAAAATTCAAGATATATATGGCTGTCATTGAATTGGTTGAGATGTATGATGTATATTTTTTTCGGAGTGTATATATAGCATTGCTCATATTCAGCCGGTAATTAGTTTCAAACAATAATTCAAAATATTTATTTTATTTTTATCTGATGTGAAATTATTAGAGTGTTACGTAAACAAAGAGGGAGTGCCGCAACTAATATTTTATGATCTCTAAATAAAATATCAAGCAAGTAAGCCTATAAGTTAAAAAAAAAAAAAAAAAAAAAAAAAAAAAAAAAAAAAAAAAAAGAGAAAAAGAAAAAAAAGTTTGAATCGAAAAGTCCAGGAAAAGAATGTTAAAAATGAAAAATATTAGTTTCATATTGAATGCAAGTGAAAATTCTCATTTATATATATACAATAAGCAAAAAAAAAATCACCTATCACCTATATGAATTTTTTTCCTTTGAATATTTATAGTTATAATATATATACTATACACTATTAAGAAGTCAAAAACCAAGGAGAAATCCATCACTGATTGATGAGAGTACACTAAAATTTTAAAATTTTATATTTGTTTAGAGATATATTTATAAGTCTTTAAAGTTTGTAGAAATATATTAAATTTGAGACTACTTATTAACTAGCCAATTGTAAATTCAAATTTTAAAAAGTTCTGCTAGTTTAAATTATATTACTGGAGTAGTATATACATTTGTGAGATAAGAAGTCAGAATTTAGAATTAAATATTATATTAAATCTTTAATTTTTTTTTGAATAAAATAATATTATATACTATTCTACTAAATTATGGATGCTAAGAATTTACTAGAACTAAAATCAAACTAGTTTCTTACTATTGCACTAAAAAAATTCTTGCTTTTAAATTGGACTTTAGATTTACACTCAATTAGAAGATGAACCAACGACCACAACAAATTAATAGAAAAGAAGGAGATGGGCTCCCAATGAAGTTTCAAGCCCAAAAGTTTTAGCCCATGGTTTAAAATAATAATAATAATAATAATAATAATAATAATAAATAATAATAATAAAACTGAAGCAAAGAGAGTCCAGCCACCTAATATGGACATATGGCTTAGTCTCATATTAAATACAAATAAAAAATTTTGATTTATATACAATATGAGAGTTTTTATTTTTATTTTACCTATCACCTATCCAATACACTTTAAGAAGAATATATATCTTACACCCCACTTATCCATATAATAATAAGTCAAATCTTTTTATAATATATATATATATATATATAATTAGGCTAGAATACTATCGATAGCACCAAGTCATTGGTGCTATCAAGTTTTTAACCGTTGGATGAAAAAATATGCGTTGGGATTATAATGGGTCCCTAGGGTTTACTAGGTGGTTGGTTGAATAGTAAAAATCTTAGGGGACCACTATAATCCCAACCGCATATCTTTTCATCCAAAGGCTGAAAACTTGATAGCACCAATTCTTTGGTGCTATCGATAGTATTCTAGCCGGACTATATATATATATATATATATATATATATATATATATATATATATATATATATATATATATATGCTGCAGCTGGTACATTGCGGATCATAATAAGAATAAAATAGTTAGTATTTATCGATTTTTATTTAACATTTAGAAAAAAAAATTATTTGGAGAGAGCTTAAAAGAGTTGTTAGTTTCAAATCCGCACACACTTTAATTTTAAAAAGGACACAAAAAAAAAAAAAAAAAAAAAAATTAACAAAAACATTATGTCCCACGCTTAATTTATCAATTCTAGAACTATTTTAAAGAGATTTAATTTTATTATAGTTTTTATATAGTATTAATTTTAAAAAAAATTAATCAAAATCGATTTTGTAGAGAAGTACACTCCAACCCGGCTTTATTCACTATATAATTCTGATTCAATCAAAATTTATCATATATTTTTGATTGATGAATAAGATAATTTAACTTTTTAGAAAGTAATATAAAACCATTTCCTCGCCCCACCTCGGCGAATACGGAACGATAGGTGATAATTTTGAATACGGAAATGTCACAAGACCGTTTCTAATTGGCCGAAACGATAAACTAAGAAGAAAAAAAAAGAAAGAGGAAGAGGAAAAGGAAACCCAGGTCAACATCTAAAACCAGATCTCAAATCCCATCTCAGATCTGCTGCTGCTGCTTCTTCTTCCTCTCCTGCAAATCGAATTCATCATCGGCGTGATGGATTCCGATTCCGGCGAGGACGAGATCGTGTACGAGTCGATGCCCTGCATCCGCATCTACAAGAGCGGCCGCGTCGAGCGCTTCTTCGGCTCCGAGTTCGTCCCCGCCGACCCCTCCTCCTCCGTCGACGCCTCCATCGACCCCGTCTCCGGCGTCTCCGCTCGCCTCTACCTCCCCTCCCCATCGCCATCGCCATCGCCATCGGAGCCCGAGGTGGGGCGAGGGAGGAAGCTCCCGATCCTGGTGTACTACCATGGCGGGGGGTTCTGCATCGGCTCGGCGTTCAACCCCGTCTTCCACGGCTACTTCAACGCGCTCGTGGCCCGGGCGAGCGTCCTCGTCGTCTCCGTCGAGTACCGCCTCGCCCCCGAGCACCCCGTCCCCGCCGCCTACGCCGACTCTTGGCTCGCCCTCCAGTGGGTCGCGTCGCACGCGCACGCCCACGCCCCTTCTCCCCCAACCCTAACCCTAACCCTAGGCGACGGAGGAGCGTCGGAGTGGCTGCGGGAGCGCGGCGACTTCGGGAGGGTTTTCGTGGGCGGTGAGAGCGCTGGCGCGAACATCGCCCACCACATGGCCATGCGCGCCGGGGCCGAGGGCTTGGACCGCGGCGTCTCCATCCGAGGCCTCCTCCTCGTCCACCCCTACTTCCTTGGCACCAAAAAGGTCCATCATCTTCTTCAACTCTTTTCGAATCATCATCATCATCCAATAATCCAGTTCATCAAATACTGCATAAAATTGATTCAATTCAATCCTTTTAAACCCGATGTAATTTAGTCAACACTTTATCATCAATCATCAAAAAAAAAAAAAAAATCACATAAAACATAACAACATTTAGTTTTGGAATTGATTATAGCTTCGCATTGTACCAGTTGCTATTTAACTTTATAATATATTTTTAGCATAAAATTGTATTTGAGTAGCAGTAAAATGCTATGCTTAAGTGCAAAATGAGGTGCACCACAAGAAACATGTTTGCTCTTGTTTATTTATTTTTGAGAATAGGATTTTCAATTCGATGATCGACAAAATTGAATATGATCTAATCCACTAAAGTTATTTAGAAATAAAATTTTAAATTTTTTCGATATTATTGACCAAATTATGGAAAAATTGTAGAATTTGTAATTTTAATGAGGTATAAAAAAATTTAAATTAATTAAATTTTGATTAGAAATTTTTTTAAAATTACTTAAAATAATATCTATATTTTTTATCTTGATTACAAGATTGATATCGTTATTTTTTAAAAAATATTTATTTTCAGTTGTTCATTTGGTAAATAAAAAAATAATATCAAAAAAATATAAAATTTAATTTTTAGTTAATTTAAATAATTTAGATCAAATTTAATGATGCTGATCGTCATTTTGAAAATTTTATTATCGAAAACAAATGAATGATAAAATAGTCCCGTTTGCAACCCGGTCATATATGAACAAATTCAAAATTCCGCATCTCTAAAATTTTGGATTATTTTTGGAAAAAACAGGTGGATTCAGACGAGATGGACCCTGCGGTAAGCGAGAGCCTAGCGAGCCTGTGGCGGATGATGTGCCCGACGACGACAGGCTCCGACGACCCCCTGATCAACCCGCTGGTCGACGGTGCGCCGCCGCTGTCGGGTCTCGCGTGCGGCCGCGTGCTGGTGTGTGTGGGAGAGAAGGATGTTTTAAGGGACAGAGGCAGGGAGTACTACAGAAAACTGAAGGAGAGCGGGTGGTCCGGCGAGGCCCAGCTGAGAGAGGCCGTCGGCGTAGGCCACACCTTTCATCTTCTCAACCCGGCCTGCGACGAAGCTGTGGCCCAAGATGAGGCCATTAGTGAATTCCTCAATACTTAAATTTGAATTTTGAATTTGTCACGTCCCGATAGGCTTTCCATTGGGATCCGATAGTGAATTTATTGAATTTGTTGAAATGATGATCAGATTTGATGAATCTCTTCGTTAATGTTAAAATTAGTTCTGCTTATAAAATTTACACTAAGGTTTGGAATAAGAATAGCACGCATAGAAAGAATGAAGATTATGTTGTATTTTATTTGATTTCTCAAAAATATACTTTGTTGTTGTTTATTTAGCTCTTTCTTATTAATGTGATTTACGGAGTTGTCGAGATTATATTCATCCCCTTGTTGCTTAATGTATTTTTAAAGGCTAACGAACACATAAATCTAAAATAAATTTTACATACACTTTTAGTAAACTTTCAATTGAGTCTCTAAACTTCCAAAAAATATTTTATTTTGGTATTTTACTTTCAATTGAAAATTATAGCTTGCACATCGGTGCACTATAAATTCATCAATTTTTTTATCCATATCATATTATTAATTTTAAGTTCTATTTTTTTTAAAAAAAAAAATTGTACTCACAAACTGATAGAGTTAAATTATGTGACAAAATAAAAGTCCGAGTGCTCAGCGCATAAATGTATGTATGCAAAAAGTACAAGCAATAACAATCCATATATATATAGATTGAATTTCTATAAAGTTATAGGTACTTATAGATTTTTAATTTTTAGATAAAAAAATATACAGTTAGGATGATAATGACTTTTTTAAATTTAGTCGGTAGTTAATAAAATAATATAATTTAAAAAATAAAATTAGTCAAAAAATTAAATCTAACGGTGAAAATTTATAATAGTCGGATGAGTTCGGCTACTATGGTATCGATAGCACCAAGCACTTGATACTATCAAGTTTTTCACGTTAATTAGATCTATGTATTGATCATTTCATCCAATAGATTATATTATTTGTCCAACCATCCACTAAATCCTACGGATTCACTATTTTCCTAACTGCACATTTTTTCATCCAAGAATAAAAAACTTAATAGTATCAATGACTTGATGCTATTAATAGCATAATAACCTAGTAATATATATATATATATATATATAGTCCGGCTAGAATACTATCGATAGCACCAAACAATTTGTGCTATCAAGTTTTCAGCCGTTGGATGAAAAGATATGCGGTTGGAATTATAGTGATCCCCTAAGATTTTTACTATTCAACCAACCACCTAGTAAACCCTAGGGGACCACTATAATCCCAACCGCATATTTTTTCATCCAACGGTTAAAAACTTGATAGCACCAATGACTTGGTACTATCGATAGTATTCTAGCCTAATTCTATATATATATATATATATATATATATATATATATATATATATATATATATATATATATATATATAATTGAACTTCTATTTTTTTTAAAGTATCAAATCATTGGTACTTACAGATTTTTAGCTTTTGGATAAAAAAATGAGCGGTTAGAATAATAATGGAATTCTTGGATTCAGTGGATGGTTTGTGGAATAGTATGATGTAAGGGATGAAATTAATTAAAGGGATAAATTTAATGTTAGAAAACTTACGAACACCAAGCTACTATACTATTGATAGCTCCAAGCACTTGTTGCTACCAAGTTTCTTGTCACGACCCGGGACCGAAAATTTTTGCGGTTCGGGCACGCCGACAGACCCGCCAATCGGGCACGACCTCTCGCCACCCGAAAGGAACGGTAACATCCATCTCGAATCAGAACAATGTGTATGATGAGATATAATATCAGAGTAAGATCACTACTAAATTAAAACTTTCATTCAATAACAAGTAGTTAAAGCGGAAATGAAAGCAGGATAAGAATGAACCATAATAAACTTTATTACATTTTACATCTCTCAACTTACAATTACATAATATTACAATGCTTTTCCTCACAATACATGGTTCACTCGAAGCATAAAAGAAAGGTACCTCTGCTAGACCCTCTAGGTCACTATGCTGCTGGGCTCTTGCCCCTGACGTATGCCTCGCCGTCTGCATCTGAACCGTCTCGACCGCTGCATCCAAAGCTGAACCTGTGGGGGGGGGGTCACCCAAGGGGTGTGAGAACTTTCGAGCGAGTTCCCAGTGAGTTCATCCACCGAGAAGAAATGTCCTACACCACTTGGTCCAATGGAAGCAATAATAATAGTGCTAGGAAACTATCCTCAAAATAAAAATGCTGATATGCACATACTAGGTCACTACACTATCTGTGTATACTCATCGGCCCAGCACTAATCCAACTAGCCACACTAGGCTGCTAAGCACCAACTCGGCCACTATGCCGCTGAATACAGGGTTCAACTAACCCGGCCACCTTGGCCACCCTATTTTCTTTATTCTTTAGATTCTGGTGCTTTAGTTCAAGTTAACCCTCAGAAATTCTTATCCAACGGGCCCGAGCCCGGTAGTCCTGCTACCATAAGATAAGGTTTCTAAGGTTGCCGATAACACCCGCGAGTGTTACCCCGTCCTACGAAGTAAATGTGTTCTTCGGACCACCTTCATCGGGGAGGGGGCTTCCCTCGTGTCCGGAATGGTGCGCCCGGGGAGAGGGCAAGCCCTTTACGTCCCGCAGAACCACATTTCACCTTCGAAGGCACGCCCATTTTATTATCTTTGTATTTCAGTTGCTTTGTCCTACGGCTGAAGCGTCCCGAACGGGCCACTGCCCGGGAGAGGGATTAACCGCCCGTTCCTCCAACCTGGGTTGGCTTCACCGAGGATTTTCATGTTCTCTTTCTTTTCTTTTCACTTTAGTTCTTAGCCTCTTTGCTTTTGAACACTTGCTTTACTTTTCTTTCTCACTCGAGCCTTCAGCTCACATTGCCACTGGCAATTATCACCGCTCTTTCCTTTGAGCATTTAGCACTTTGCTTTCACTTTAAGCCTTCCGAAAGTACCTCATCCGACGGGTCACTGCCCAGGGAGTCCTGCTCCACTTGACGAGTCCCAAATTCGAAGGCGCCATTTACATTCTCTTTATCTTAAGCAATTTGTTTGTCTTGCTTATTAACCAAGTTTTAGCTCTATTCTGAGCAATTTGCTTGTCTTACTTATTAATCACTTTTTCATTCCTTACCCTAGGTCTTGCCGCACAGGTAACCAGAGTCTCCTGGACTCATTCACATTTTTCTTTCTTTGTTTAACTTAAATTGAAGTTAAAGTCATTGTCCATTTACCCGGACACCCTATGACTCTCTCTAGGGTTGTATTTGTTGATTCTTTAACCTTGGGATCTCATCCCACTTTCCCAGTTCCTTACTGAATCCTAGAGTTAACTTAACTCTTTTTTCTGTTCCATTTTAACTTAGAGTTGCGCTGACTCTAATTTCCTGTTCCACTTTTATCTTAGAGTTACACTGACCCCATGTTGATTACTAGTTCACTTTAGGTTCTCTTTACCTAAGTGTCACATCATACTCATCCTAGAGTCCTTGACTCTATGTTGATCACTCTATCCAGTGTCCTTAGGTTATCACCTAAGACAATGCCACTCGTTCAACCCTAGGATAATTCCTAAGTTCTGATGCCACTCAGTGAACCCTGAAACTAGGTTTTCTCCTAGTCTTGCTACCAACATGTTCCCTTTCCTTATGTCACATGATTCCTAGGGTTATACCCTAACATGATCACAATCATAGATAGCTAATCATTTTCATGCATGCCATTATTTTCATCTCATTCATAAAATAATAATTACTCCCACGCATGCATATTCATCAAATATCTTGGGCAACCAACAGTTGCGCTTTTCCTCTGTGTCCATCTACACAGGCACATTTATTCCTCTATCTCTGGCAACCAACAGTTGCACTTTTCATCAGTATCCATCTACACAGGCAATCATAATCATAATTACCTAACGCCTCTAACAGGCTACTATCATGCTTCGAATTGAAAAGCAAAGGAGCAAGGGGAGAGGTCACCCCTTTTCGGCAGAATTCCCCACCTTGTAGTGTACCCAATTGCTTGTAGACACTTGCAATTGGTCTCCGCGCGATTCCACTTGTTCCCTCAAGCTTGCACGCAAAACGGTGCACATCCCTTGAGCCCGCACGCAAAACGGTATACGTCCACCAAACCTGCGCGCAAAACGGTGCACGTTATTAAATTAATAACCCACACGAAGAATGGTGCGCGCCACTTTAACCGGCACGCAAAACCATGCGCGACAACACGACCTGCACGCGAAACGGAGCACGTACCTCAAATCTGCACGCAAAACGGTGCACGTCTGACTGTAGGGTTGCACGCAAAACGGTGCACATATTTTTCCTAGCCCTGTATTGGCACACAAAACGGTGCACACTCTAATATAGGGTTGCACGCAAAACGATGCACATTTTTTCGGCCCTCGGGTGGCACGCAAAACGGTGCATGTTCCTTTTTCAACTTTGCACGCAAAACGGTGCATATCTTTCGAGCCTACGCCCAAAACTGTGCATACTTGTCGAATCCGCACGCAAAACGGTGCATATCACCACGAGCGGCACGCAAAACGAGGCGCGCCCAAAATGCCCGCAAAACTCGCGTAGTAAAACGGCACAGTAAAACTTGGTCCCTAACATGCACATAGGCAAAGGGGTCAAATCCAAAATCCAAAAGGAAATGTAGAAACTGTGCCAAAAATACCGCAAGAACGACAAACGGGCCTACCTCGACAATGCCGTGACGTCCATCGCGTCCAATAGGCTCTTTTGAAACATCTTGCGCGCTCCACGGAGTCCACGGCGCGCTCGTGCGCCCTCGAAAACCCTGGGCGAAATCGCCCGGTTCTCCTTCCCGTGCGCTCGGGTGAAGCCAAAAGGGGAAAAGGAGGAAGAATGGGGCGGTTTTGGGCCTAAATAGGCCATTTTCGGACTTTCGGGCGCACTTTTCGGGCGCCCGAAATCTTTCGGGCGGCTACAGTAAAAGCCCCGGCCGCGGTCCACGCGTCCACGCCGCGCCAGCTCAGCGCCACGTCACCATGCTCGGCCAACGATGAGGCGACACGTGTCCCTGGACCCGTGCACCGCGACCAACGAACAGCGGCGGCCAATGGGAGGCCGCCACGTGGACCGCACCCACGCCTGCTCTGACGCCCGGTCGCAGCGTTGCGTCGCGTCGCGCTGACCCGCGAATGGGAGGCCGACACGTGGTCGTCCCCGCTGACACGCGCCAGGCGCGTCGCGCCTTCCCCGCGCACGCCCACGCTCCCCCGGTCAGAGCGACCAGTAAGGAGGCGACACGTGGCCTTTCCCCACCTACCACGCGGCCTCGGGACGCGCGCCACAGCGCGTCGCGCGGGAAAGCTTGCCTCGGGATCCGCGCCCGCTGCCTCGCGATCCGTGCCACTGCCTCGGGATCCGTGCCCGATGCCTCGGGATCCGTGTCACTGCCTCGGGATCCGTGCGCTACAGTGGATTTCCGGGCGCGCACAGTAACTTTCGGGTGCATCGAAATCCGAACCCGGCTGCTACAGTAACCGGTTCGCTACAGTGCCCGAACCCGGTTCACTGCAGCCCGAAAAGCCCACTTGCTACAGTATTTTCCGGGCGCCCGGAACTCACTTTCGGGCACCCGAAACTTGGGCCCAAGTCCAGTTTCGCCCGTTTTCGCCCGTTCTTCGCCCGTTTTCGCCCAAATTTGACGGGCAGCCATAGTTTAACTTGATTTACCTCATGGTACTTAAACTTTTCAGTTTGGACCCTTTTTGATTTGCCAAAAGTCCCACTGTCTTTAAGTTCGCTGGCGGAGCCCGTTCTCTCAATCCGGGTGTCCGATCAACGCGAAACTTTTACTGTGGCCTTAAAACATATTTACGGAGCTCCCGTAATTTTCTCAGAATTTTCCGAGACTGTGAATTTTTCACTTACAATCTGGGCCCACTTTCTCATATAAGATTCCAGGTATCTTATTTTAATCCCGATTTGGGCCCAATTCATTTCCAGGTCATCCTGTACTTTTCTAGCTCAATAAAATAGTATTTCATACCATTTTATTTACATTTATTTATATTCCAAATTCCGGTTCACTACATTTCTGGCGTTAGATTAACCCTCTTGATCATTTTCACCACTTAGATCATGTTATTTTTCCAACTACGCACTAAACCCAAGGGGTTCATTATAATCTTAACCGCACATTGTTTAATCCAATGATAAAAAACCTAATAGCACCAAGAACTTAGTGTTATCGATAACATAGTAGCCTAATTATATATATGCTATCGATAGCACTAAGTCCTTTGTGTTATTAGATTTTTTACCCTTGGATTAAGAAATGTGCGGTTAGAATTATAACGGACCTCTTGGATTTAGTAGGTGATTAAAAAAATAGTATGATTTAAAGGATGAAAATGATCGATGGATTAAATCTAACAGCGGAAAACTTGTATTACTAAGTATTTCATATTATCGATAGTATAGTAATCGAACAATATATATATATATATATATATATATATATATAATATATATATATATATAGAGAGAGAGAGAAGAGAGAGAGAGAGAGAGAGAGAGTCTGGCTAGAATACTATCGATAGCACCAAGTAATTGGTGCTATCAAGTTTTCTGCCGTTGAATGAAAAGATATGCGGTTGGGATTATAGTGGTTCCCTAAGATTTTTACTATTCAACCAACCACCTAGTAACTTGATAGCACAAATGACTTGGTGCTATCGATAGTATTCTAGCCTAATTCTATATATATATATATATATATATATATATATATATATATATATATATATATATATATATATATATATATATTTGTTTGATTACTATACTTTTATGAGTATAGGCTTCTTTGTACTCATAAGTTTTGGGTCATTGGATGAAAAAATATGCAGTTAGGATTATAGTGGTTCCCTATGATTTATAATATTTTACCAACAACCTACTAAACCCTAAGGGTCCACTATCATCCTAACCGCACATCCCTTCATTCAAGGGTGAAAAAGTTATGAGTATAAAGAAGTCTATACTCATAAGAGTATAGTAACCCTACGCATGTATATATATATATATATATATAGGGATAATTGCCTGTGTACCCCTGAAATATGAAGAAATATCTGATTTACCCCTCTTATTTTTTTTCTTTCCAATATACCCTTCATACGTTCCACCGTTATTAAAAATACCCCTACCGTTTTCCTTTGTTAAGTTAACTAGGGTTAAACTAGAGTTAAATAATAATCGGAGTTGAAAACTATCAGATATACCTATTTTGCCCCGGTTTAGGGTTTAGGGTTTAGGATTTTTTAGGGTTTTAGGGTTTAGGGTTTAAGGTTTTAGGGTTTAGGGTTTAGGATTTTTTAGGGTTCTAGGGTTTAGGGTTTAGGGTTTTAGGGTTTAGAGTTTAGGATTTTTTAGGGTTTTAGGGTTTAGGGTTTTAGGGTTTTAGGGTTTAGGGTTTATGGTTTTAGGGTTTAGGGTTTAGGATACATTTGAAAGGGCAAAATAGTAATTACACACAGATAACGGCAGTTTCAAACGGTACACTAACAGAGTTTAACTTCAGGGGTATTTTGGAAAGAAGTTGGAACGTAAGAAGGGTAGTTTTAATATTAGCCTTCTAAGAGGGGTAAATCTGAAAACAGAAAAATTTTTAGGGGTACGTAGGAAATTGCCCCATATATATATATATATATATATATATATATATATATATATATATATATATATATATATATATATATATATATATATATATTTATTATATTATTATATTATATTACTGGAATACTATCGATAGCACTAAGTTATTGGTGCTATCAAGTGTTTAGCCATTGGATTAAGAGATGTGCGGTTAGGATGATAGTGGTCCCCTAGGGTTTAGTAGGTGGTTGGTTGAATAGTAAAAATCTTAAGGGACCACTATAATCCCAACCGTACATACTTTTATCTAAATGCTAAAATCTTGATAGCACCAATTGATTGGTGTTATCGATAGTATTCCAGCCGAACTATATATATATATATATATATATATATATATAGATATATATATATATATATATATATATATATATAGTCCGGCTACTATACTATTAATAGTACCAAGTTATTGGTGCTATCAAGTTTTCTATCCTTAGATCAAGCTCTTTGATCATTTTCACCCATTAGATTTTACTATTTTTCCAACCACCTGTTAAACCCAAGGGGTCCACTATCATCTCAACCATACATCTTTTAATCCAAGGGTTAAAAACTTAATAGTACTATCTAGCTCTCTCTCTCTCTCTCTCTCTCTCTCTCTCTCTCTCTCTCTCTCTCTCTATATATCTATATATATATATATATATATATATATATATATATATATATATAAGCTTATATGTTTTAAAAAGCACAAGTCCATCCAAGTTGTGAATTTTTTATTATTGAATTTATATTCGGATTTGTGTTTTTTATTTTTTCTTTCTCTCTTTTTCGTTGACTTTATAATAACACATATCCCAATACAAATTTAATGATAAAAAATTTACAAGCATCAATTCGCTTGTGCTTTTAAGGCAGCGTTTGATTGGGGGATAAAGGGGGAATAACCCCCTTTATCCTCCTATTCTTGCCAAACACCAAGCAAAAAAGACAGGGGATAAATTTTTTTTTATCCATTCTTAACGGGTTATCCTAGGATAACCCGTTAAGAATTATCCCAAGGGGGAGTGGGAATAGGGGAATAAGGGGGGCAGTGAATGGGATTAATTTGAACTTGAGGTTAATGTGATTTACTTTGAACTTGAGTCTATGTGAAACTGCATTATCATTGAACTTGCGGTTATGTGAAACTGCATTATCTTTGATCTTGCGGCTATGTGATTATCATTGAACTTGAGGCTATGTGACTTACACTGATATTATTATTTACTAAAATATACAATAAAATAAAAAATATTATTTTTTTAGATAAGATATAATTTATTACTTATAATTAAATTGCTTCAAATTTAATATAATAATTAAATTAATTTTTCTATAAAAAAAGATAAAGGCAAAGTTGGCATTTTGTAAAAAATTCTATCTTCTTTTTTCATTATCCTTCACTATTCCATAATTTTAACCAAACACAATTTTAACTATTTCAGAGAATACCAACTTTTCAACCAAATGCAATTTAATTTTTATACTTCATTATCCCGGAATAGCAAGCTATTCCAGATATAAAAAAATTTATATCTCTTAAATTTATTCCCGAACCAAACGGAGCCTAAATTTATATATAGAGGAGTAGAGCTTATATACTTTTAAAAGCACAAACCCAATCATGTTTGTAAATTTTTTACCATTGAATTTGTATTAAGATTCGTATAATTGTACTTTTTCTTTCTCTTTCTTTAGTTGACTTTATAATTTGCATAAAACTTAATACAAATTTAATAATAAAAAATTCACAAGCATAATTTTATTTGTATTTTTTAAAATATACAAGCTCTACTCTCTCTCTCTCTCTCTCTCTCTCTATATATATATATAAAAGGACAAATATAAAACTATGATCAAAATAAAATTTAGTTGAAAGTTCGAAAATTACTGGTGCGATTTATCATAATTTTTTTTTTTCCCCCTCAATCATAATCATATCATATGATGATTATTAGTGTGAATGGTAATAATGTAGAGCCATATTTTATGGAGTTTTATTGACCAAGAATTTGGATCAACATATATAAATGGCATGACATTAGCATAAAGAAATTGATTAGTACCTTGTAACCAACCAATGCAACTAGCCCACCTATCACACCACATATATATACATGTCCAATTTGACTTTTCTTGATTGTAACCCACCTCTCCCTCTCTCTCACATGTTCTCAATGATTCACTAATAAAATAAAATAATTTTTTTTTTTTTTTGTAAATTTTAAATTTGTAAGAGCACTGATTGATGGCATGCATTAAAAAATTGAGATAATTATCCATATAGAAAAAGGAGAAAAAAAAATTATTATTTACAAAGCGAATATTGGTTTAGCTAAGTAATATGTGACACCAATGATATTATATATTTTCAACATCCATATTTTTTTGAAAACAAGAAATTTAATTGTTGATATTCGAAGTTTAAATTCAAAATTTAATTACTTTATATTTTTTATTAAATTTATTTTGATAATAAATTGAATAAAATGAATAACTCTATATTTTTTGAATTTTTTTTTTTCCTTAAAGAACAACTAAAAGAAAAACACACCACCTAAGTCTATGTATTGACTTAATTTTTCGAGCTCTTGTCTTAATCCTGAAAATTTGGTGCTCGACAAAACATGTTATATTTATCTTAAAAATAAATTGAAATGATGTTGACTTAATTTTTAGTTGTCTTAATCCCTCATGTCTTATCATGGAGAATACAACTATTTGATAAAATATGTTATATTTAATTTTAAAAGATATAGAAAAGAAGGAAAAACATGTTACATTGTACTGAAATGATTTTATATGAAACTGTTTTTCAAAATATGTCTAGAGAATTTTTCTTTTTTTTTTTTCAAAATCTTTCAATCCAACCAACATTAGCATTAGTTTGTATTTGGCTAGATATATATGTTACCTAAATAAGAGCCCTCTAAAGTTATAAGTTCGAGCTAAATTGAGTCTAATGGGGCTTTACTTCGAGTTAAATTAAACTTTTTATGCTCTAAATAAATAGTTTGATAAGTGTTGGCATAAAAAA
Organism: Tillandsia fasciculata; assembly: GCA_029168755.2. Lineage (NCBI taxonomy): Eukaryota > Viridiplantae > Streptophyta > Magnoliopsida > Poales > Bromeliaceae > Tillandsia > Tillandsia fasciculata. The sequence continues at coordinate 3,241,988 of CM054943.1, read as the reverse complement.
AATGATATTCGGTGGTAGACGATCCGAATCAGGTGCCAATAAAAACACGTGATACAGTAAGAACTGAAAAAGAACATATATGAAGATAAAGAAACTTTAGGTGAAAATGTGAGACGTAATTTTCGCAACCAGTAAAGTCGTTGCTTTAACATTTTCTCACTACGTGAACCAACTGGTAAAGCAGGCCGACAAAAATACTATAAATAATATTTTCGAAATTTATAATAAGAATCTTACACACATACAGAAAAGATCACTTTTATTAATTTTCTACAATTGTCTAACTTGTAGCTTCTATTTTTTCTGAATTTATAGTTTTTTTGAAAAATAATTATTACTTGTGACTCGTATTTTTTTTTAAAATAATTAATTTTATTTATTCAGCTGAATTGCTTTCATTTGTGAGTTGAGATAGAATCCAATTGATCCAATTCCTACTCAAACAAATCACTTGAATTTGAACGTAGCATATTCGAGGATTAATTCAAAAATTAATTCACACCCGTATGTCACACTTGACTTAGTCGATGATTTGATCTGGTCAAAATTCTCTCTAGTTTATTTTCTAACCCAACAATAAATAACTTTCACATGCAAATGTGTTGACTATAACCTAGCTAAGTAAAAAATCTATTTTTCAATTAAGAAAAAAAAAAATATAAATGTAACGCATAGTTGCATTGATATAAAAAACAAAGCTAGTTGTGGAAGGTAAATACATAAATTTTATATATTTAAACTTTTCTAAGGCTAGTTGTGCTATGCATGACTGAGCCAAATATTTTTTATAGACTTTATTTTTATTATTTTTAAGCCTATAGTATGTTTATTAATTTTGAGCTGAGACTAATCAAG
>CM054943.1:3181133-3238633 GCA_029168755.2 Tillandsia fasciculata | reverse complement strand
ATATATATATATATATATATATATATATATATATATATATATATATATTATGAATTTGAAGATATACAAAAAGGGTTTATTTGTGGCAAATTTGGTGTTTGATATGTAAGGGGGAGTGTCGACGATGGGATCATTTCTGAGACTGTTCTTTCCGAACGTTCTGAGAAAGATGGCAGAAACTGAGCGCAGCGTATACTGCTTGTATGACAGTCAGAAACTGACAGCATTCACGTCGTCGTTATACATTGCCGGACTGGCAGCATCCCTGGTGGCCGGCAGCCTCACCAAGGCAGTCGGCCGCCAGGCCATCATGTTGCTGGGCGGTGCTCTGTTCTTCGTCGGTGCTGCCGTCAACGCCGCCGCCGTAAATCTGGCCATGCTTATTATCGGCCGGATTCTCCTCGGTTTCGGCGTCGGCTTCACCAATCAGGTCAGCACTAATTTATTTTTTACTCTTTTCGCGCGCGTGTTTGACCGACTTGTATAGAAAATACTTTTCCTCTCTCAATTTGTTATTCCTAACTTTTATTTTTTCGTATTTTTGTGTATAGTATAGTCCGGCTACTATATTATCGATAGTACCAAATATTTGAAGCTATTAAATTTTCTATCCTTAGATCAACTCTTTTAATGGTGCTATCAAGTTTTCTATCCTTAGATCAACCCTTTTAATTATTTTCATCTGTTAGATTTTACTATTTTTCCAACCACCTATTAAACTCAAAGGACCTACTATCATCTCAATCACATATCTTTTAATCTAAGGTTAAAAACTTAATAGCACAAATAACTTTGTACTATTAATAATATTCCAGTCTAGCTCTATTTGCCTAGAAATTAAAAGGGCTCAAAATTAATGACTGAAAATAAAAATTTCACAAAATATAATGATATTGGTCTTATTTTATATAGTATAAATAAAAATTATTAAAATTTTACGTGATTTGAATAATTCTATATCGTTAAAATTGCAAACGATTTATCACGATAATAAAAATTATTAATTTTGAGCCCTTCTAATCACTAAGCAAATAATATAAAAAAATTATAAATTTTATTTTATAAACTTTAAGTCAAATTTAACGAAACTCATCGTCCATTCGAAAATACCAATACTAAAAATAATTTGAGAGCACGAAATTTTTTTTATTTCCGAAAGCACACAAATCTTTTTTTTGATTAAACAGGGATATACCCTATTTTGAAAGTACAGGACAGGACCGAAAAAACAAAGATAAAACCCAAACACTACACCGAGTACAAGAAGTGAGCCCACTCCCGAACCAACAAAGGTACTAATATAACTCAAGAGATCTCCCTAATAAAAAACAACAGAGTAAGGACAAAGTAAAGCCAGTCCAGACTCGCACTAGCAATAAGTGATGTATCAAGACAAAGACACAGCCCTTGTATCCCATCTCTAATTAAAAAAGAGAAGCACATCCCAATCCAAGGAAAACAGAGCTCCTGATCTTTCCAAAACCGAAAACTTACTAACAAAGTTCGACTTCGTTGTTATCTCTTGATCCCATTTAAAGAACATCTAAGCCCGACAGATAACAAAATAGATCTTCAAATCTCTTAATTCAAATCTCTTAATTCGAACCAAAGCAACAAGTCGACGAAGCCAATCAAATAAATTTCCAGGAGAGCGAACCAATCGACACCTCCAGTTCAAGAATAAACAAAAAAGAGCCCAACACTGCACCATCAAGTCTGCAAATGCGATCTCAAAGATACCAGCTTACCAACGCCGAGAACAAGCAACAGATACCAGAGTATAAGGAGCTAGCACTTTGCAAAAATCTTCAGTAGCAGAACAGAATAAAAACGTTAATACTATATCTCAAAAAACAGTGAGAAGAAGTTCTCCGATGCCCGTAATAAGAGCTGAAAACATGTCGTCCCCCGAGGCCCAAGTCGCCGGCAGAAAAGTAAGAAAAGCCTTTAAAGCAGGTGATGGAGGACCCAAAACTTCAAAACTCCAAACACCAAAAATGTTGATCTTTCCATATTGAAACGATTGGTCTTGCTTTAGAACAGGTCGAACAGAAAAACGATCGGAACATTTTTTCTACTGCAGCAGCAGTACAGGAAGCCCCTTCAATCCAACCGGACCCTCTATCAGCGCTTGTGACTAATGCAACATCATACCAGTTAAGCTATACCGAGGCAAAGGTTCGACAAATCCGTCGTGCTAGAAGCCAGAATTAGAGGTCAAACAACCCAAGCCTCTTCAAACAAGTAACCAAATCAAAATCCAAACTGCATAGGACCCACAAGAAAACTACCAGTAAGATCAGTACTCAACTTCAAGCCGCTGATTCCATCCACATTTACCAATATGATCGGTACTCAACTTCATAATATTGCAAGCACAAAAATTTCTGGAAACTTGTCCTCCGCCAAAGACAAAAGCAGCGAAGCAATACGAGAATAGCCAAAAGTTGACCAAAACGCCGAAAGAAACTAATGTGTAGATCCCTTCATATTAGTCGACCAAGCTACCCAATCTGGAGTCCGAAACAATTGAGCTCCTAATCCATTAATCTGTGGAAAGCACACAAATCTTAAATTGCGTGTATAAATTAATAAAATAATTTATGTTATAAATGGAAAACACAAAGATAATTTATAAAAATGTATAGCTATATTGGAGTCGCAATCAACATGTGGGGTTGCTTCACTAGGTTTCACGAATTGCAACGACTTTTTCCTAGTGATTAAATTAAGATTGCTGATGCTTCCCTATTAATTGCTTAACAAAATTTTAAATTTATAATATTTTTATTTAAAATTAATATATTATTCGTGATTTTAATATCAACGTTATAAAATTAATTTGTCGCAAATATATCTCATAAAAAAGACTCTAAAATGGTAGAGCAAGTGTTGACATAGTAATGAATAAAATATAAAATAATTTAATTAATTTATGTACGGAGTTTAAAAAATTTATATAAATTTATTTATATTTTTTTTAAAAAAATACGCTTAAATTAATTAGACACTTTGGGAGTTGCAAATAGGACAAAAAAAAAATTCATTTTAGCACATATACTCCTCTAAATATACATATTTACATATATATTTTTTTATAAAATCTGAAACTTGTATACAGAAGTTTACAAAATTACTCTTATAAATAACTTAATATAAGATCAATAAGATCATGTCAAACTCCCTAACTGCATAGACATACATATAATAAAGAGGTAATTTTATACAATTCTCTGATTAGTTAGTGAGATAAATTTATTTTTTGTTTACTCTTTTAGTTATTATACATGATCATAGGCATATTTTTGAATTTATTTTATATAAATTTTTATAAATATATCGAATAATAGATATACTCCTTCAAAAATTTTGTCCGTTAAAAATTTAGTTAATTATAGATTAAATACTTAAATTTGGTTAGCTAGTAATGTAAATTTATTTTTTTTATCCTTTTAAATATTTTTGTGCTACTATTCTAATAGTTTGGGTTTATGGAGATATATTTAAAAGAATAAAATTGATATTTCGTAAGCAAACAATAACAAATCGGAATGATATATATGAACTAAATAGATATATTTATAGAAATTTTTAAAAGAATATATATCTACAAGAATAAAATTTACGTTTCAGTAAGCTAACGGAAACAATGAACAACTTAAAATTATTTAAAAAATAAATATAAAAAAATAAATTTTATAGAAATATATTTGTTATTCGATATGTTTTCAAATTCACTTTCTATTTAGATAAATATTTAGATAGATACAATACACTGGCTGCTTTTTCAAATTGTGGAAAGTTTCAAAGGCGTGTGAATATTTATTTATATCCTAAAATACTGGAATAAGACAATTACCCGTTTGGTAATGAAATAAGATGGAACTAGCTATTTCAAAGATAAGTATAAAATACGAAACTAGTATGAAAAAAAGTATTTGGGATGGTTTCAGGGATAAGAGATTTTGTGTTTGGTATGAGAATGAGAAATAAAAGAAATAAAAAATTTTAATTAGAGTAAATTACCTTTTTGCCCTCAAACTCTATTATGTAATAATAAGGTGAGAGATGGTATCTCGGTAGACGTGTGAAGATATTTAAGAAAAAAAAAAATAAAAGGGTGATCGGAAAGAGTGAGAACAGTAATTCTCACTTATTTTAATTATACTGGAACAAACTATACCGATTGATTACTAATGTGCTTGAAAGAATAAAAAAAATATCTCTTATCCCTCCTATTTCAGATTCTATATCTAATCCTCCTTAAAAGTCGTGAGTTTGTGGAACTTTCACCACCTTACCCGATGTCGAAAGATTGAGTGCATTTTTATAAATGGAATCCACGTACGTAGGAAAAGACAATTAACTCGACCAAACAATCGGAATAACTCACTCTCTTGATTTGCAGCATATTGTGCAAAAAAATAACGAATAATTATTTATGTATTCACCATAAATATACGATTTTTATGAGAGTAATCGTATTCACTTTTATATATATATATATATATATATATATATATATATATATATATATATATATATATATATATATATATATCTTTTCGTTTGCTGATTCCGAGTTAATTTTATTCTCAATTTATTCCGAATTTAAATTTTTGACTAATCGTATTTCTCTAAATTTTTTTTAGTTGGGGTTGTTTGATATCTCCAAAAAAACATAAATTTTTTTCTCTTTCTAGTCTTTTATTTGGTTTCGAAAAAACTAGCTTAGTTTAAATTTTTTTAATTTTTTTTTTAATGAAAAACTAGTATTTTTATTTTTGATTTTTTTTTTGAAAAATGAAATACTAGTATTCCATTAAATTTGAAATTTTTTAAAAAATAAATTTTTATTTTTCTTAGAACCAAATAATTAAGGGCCAAACTGACAAAGAATTTTTTATATTCTATAAAATATTTTTTCGGGCACGGGTTAGGTCGGCCCACAGCCCATCTTGGTATGGTTCAGGATCTTCAAGATCAGCTCAGTTTCTGTGTCCATTCTTTAATAATAATATAAAGTAATAGATTAAATTATTTTTTTTTAAAAAAAAAATATTTATTTGTTAGATACAATTTTAGTTGGTAATTATTAAAATATAAAATAAAATTTTATTTGAAACGTTCAGTAATTGCACCATTTATATCCAACTCTTTTTTTTTTTTTTTTTCTATGTATTTTGGTATCTATGGCCGTAAAAAAAAATAAAATTTATTTACTGATCAGATAATACAAGTAAGTGGCAAAAAAAAAAAAAATTTGATGATAATATTTAAAATTTTAAATTTAATTTCTTTTAAAAAAAATTAATAAATGAAGTAAATAGTATATTATTATTTTTCAATAATAATAAAAATTATTGATTTCATGACCAGGCCGCTCCGGTGTACCTAGCGGAGGTATCGCCGCCGCGGTGGCGCGGGGCCTTCACGACGGGGTTCCAGTTCTTCCTCCTCATCGGCGTCGTCGTCGCGAGCGTCGCCAACTATTTTACCGCCCGCCTCCGCCGCTGGGGCTGGCGCCTCTCCGTAGGCCTCGCCGCCGTCCCCGCCGCCATCCTCCTCCTCGGCGCCCTCTTCATCCCCGACACCCCCAGCAGCCTCATCCACCGCGGCATGCCCGACGCCGCCCGCAACGCCCTCCGCCGCCTCCGCGGCCCAGCCGCCGACGTCGACGCCGAGCTCAAAGACGTCGCCCGCGCCGTCGAGGACGCGCGCCGCAACGAGCAAGGCGCCTTCGCCAGGATCCTGCTGCAGCGCCGCTACCGCCCCTACCTCGTCATGTCGTTGGCTATCCCGCTGTTCCAGCAGTTTACCGGCGTGATCGTGCTCGCGTTCTTCTCGCCGATTCTGTTCCAGACCGTCGGGTTCGGCAGCAACGCCGCGCTCATGGGCGCCGTCATTCTCGCCGCCGTCGACCTCGTTGCCATTCTCGTGTCCACCTTCACCATCGACCGCTACGGCCGGAAGGTGCTCTTCATCGTCGGCGGTGTTCAGATGATCGTTTCCCTGGTACCCCCCATGCACAACAACTTTTAACCATGCAACTTGTATTATTTTTACGTACAACTTCACTTCATTGCTCTCACCGACATCTACAGATTGCCGTGTCCTGGATAATGGGGTCGAAAATGGGTGGTAACGGCCAGTCGACCATGGCGAAGCCATACGCCACGGCGGTGGTAGTACTGCTGTGCTTCTTCTCGGCGGCCTACGGGTGGTCTTGGGGCCCGCTGGGGTGGATCATTCCGAGCGAGATCTTCCCTGTGGAGATCCGGTCGGCCGGGCAGGGGATCAGCGTGGCGGTCGGCCTCGGCTGCACCTTCGTCCAGACGCAGTCCTTCCTCGCGATGCTCTGCCGGTTCAAGTTCGCCACCTTCGCCTACTACGCCGGCTGGGTCACCCTCATGACCGTCTTCGTCGCCGCCTTCCTCCCCGAGACCCGCGGGGTTCCGCTCGAGTCCATGCGCGCCGTCTGGGCACGCCACTGGTACTGGGGCCGGTTCATCGAGGACGACCGGAATGTCGAACCTCAACTTTAATACAACTGAATATCATTAGGAATTAGGCTAGAATACTATCAATAGTATCAAGCCATTGGTGCTATCAAATTTTTAGCTGTTGGATGAAAAAAAATGCTGTTGGGATTATAGTGGTCCCCTAGGGTTTACTAGGTGGTTGGTTGAATAGTAAAAATTTTAGGGGACCATTATAATCCCAACCGCATATCTTCTCATCCGACGGCTGAAAACTTAATAGCACTAATTGTTTGGTACTATCAATAGTATTCTAGCCCGACTCTATCATTAGAGTCAACACCTGCTATACACAATGTAAAATGTGTTTCAATCAAAAATACAGTAAACATTTTCCAATCAATTAGTCTTTCACAGTGTAATTCTTATTTAGAAATTAGCTTCCATTGTTCTAGCTATATATTTTGTTGGCGCGCAGATCAATCAATGAGCATGCATACTTACTCTGTGTTAAGAAGATAAATTAAATTATGGCCTGTGCATTTATTGTTATAAGTTGTTTTGAATTCCACAAATCAATTTCAGCCTTTTGGGGAGGATCTGAGTGTTTTAATATGGTACTAAAATTTGTTTCACACTTCCCTTAAGAGCCAGTTTTCTATTGGATTTTGTTTTCCATTCAGTTTTTTAGTATTTTTTTAAATATAAATATATTGATGCTAAGCTTTAAAAACAAGAATACAAATAGTATTTACTGTGTTAGCAGTTAAGATACAAAATTGTGTCTTTCTAGGTAAAAAAAAGCATGGTAAGCAATTTATATTACTTTATATTATCAAAATTATCTGTTTATATTTTTTTTATCATAAAATATTAAAAATTATATAGAAAAATTTTAAATACTGTGTTTTAAAACTTTCGTTCCAACATATCAGAAAAAAAAAAAAAATATTCTCAACCCTAACATAAGAATCTATCAGCAATAATCGGAGTAAAAAATTAATTCTTTCAGAATTAAAATCTAAGCCATTTATACGAATGTAATGAAGTTTAGAGAGAGAGGGAGAGAAAGCTCACGTTCTATGAGCTACGGTGACGGCAACGACGGTGCGGAGGAGGAGTAGACGGAGAAATGGAGGATTCTGATCGGCGATGGCAGCCGTGGTGGTAGCTAGTGGCGGCGATGGATAGGGGTTGATCATAAGCGGCGCCTCCTGTGCGACTAAGGAAGGCGAGAATCGGGTCCAGAGTTTCGGCGAGATCGGGGGTAGAAGATTTTCAACGATGAAGAGCCGAATTGGGTGAGGGTGGTCATGAAGTGGACGGTGGAAATTTTGACCTTGGAGGAGAATGAGGAGGGTAAGGAGGCTTGGAGATTCTCCACGGCGGAAAGAATAAGGCAAGAATCGAGAGTGGAGGGGTCGAGGGAAAGGCCTTTGTTGCCAACGGAGATGGCGAGATGGTGGCTTAGAGAGAGGGAGAGAAGAAGAAGAACTCAAAAAGGGATTAAGCGAGAGAGAGGAGAGAATAATGTTGGTCATAGCATAGGAGTTTTTGTGATTGGGTATTAGTCATGTATAGAATTTGATTTTAGGTATTTAAGTGACTCATTGGGTTTCGAGTTCATAATTAATTCATTGGGGGTTGGGGATGAGTAGAGTTTACAATTAATTCATTGGAGATTGAGAATGATAAGAGTCAAAAAAATTCTCAATTAAGTTTTTTTGGTTGAGTGTAAGTCATGTGTAGAATTTAATTTTAGGTGTATAAGTAGTTCATTGGATTTCGAGTCCACAATTAATTCATTGGGAGTTGAGAATGAGAAGAGTTTATAATTAATTCATTAGGGCCCGTTTGGATGTGGGCTAGAACGGGGAATAACGGGTTTATCTCCCTTATTCTATCAAACGCACCTGGAATCAACTGGTATTGCTTATCCCAGTACAAGCAAAATAAGCTGGAACAATAATTCTTATCTATTATTTTATAATTATTTTTTTTTTACCAAACTACCCTCCTCGACTCATTTCTCTTTTCCCAATACACTTTCATCATCGCAAATCCATCTCTCTCCTCTCTCTCTTTTCTTCATCCCACCTACTTTCTCTCTTCCCAATACACTCTCATCATCACAAATTAATATTATAAAATTTTAAAATTTAAAATTTAAATGTTGAAAATTTATGTTTAAAATTTTAAATTTAATTTGAGAAAATAAAATATTAAATTAAATATTATTTTTAAATAATATAATTTAATTATGATTATAATTTTATTTTTATTTTTTTAAACCATTAATCTATTAATTAAAACGAGAAAAATAATTTTACCAAATTTTTATCACATAATAAAGCTTGAGGGCAAAAATTTACAAATATTTAGCAAATATACGATTTTTGCAAATTTTAAAAAAAAGTTTTGTTAAAAATTTATTATTTAAGATTAATATTATAAAATTTTAAATCTTAAAATTAAAATGTTGAAATTTTATATTTTATATTTTAATTTTAATTTGAGAAAATAAAATGTTAAATTAAATATTATTTTTAAATAATATAATTTAATTATGATTATAATTTTATTTTTATTTTTTAAAACCATTAATCCATTAATTAAAACGAGAAAAATAATTTTAGAAATTTTTTATCACATAATAAAGCTTGAGGGCAAAAATTTACAAATATTTAGCAAATATATGATTTTTGCAAATTTTAAAAAATTTTATGTTAAAAATTTATTATTTCAAATTAATATTATAAAATTTTAAATCTTAAAATTAAAATGTTGAAATTTTATATTTTAAATTTTAATTTTAATTTGAGAAAATAAAATATTAAATTAAATATTATTTTTAAATAATATAATTTAATTATGATTATAATTTTATTTTTATTTTTTTAAAACATTAATCCATTAATTAAAACGAGAAAAATGATTTTAGAAAATTTTTATCACATAATAAAGCTTGAGAGTAAAAATTTACAAATATTTAGCAAATATACGATTTTTGCAAATTTAAAAAAAAAATTATGTTAAAAATTTATTATTTCAAATTAATATTATAAAATTTTAAATCTTAAAATTAAAATGTTGAAATTTTATATTTTAAATTTAAATTTTAATTTGAGAAAATAAAATATTAAATTAAATATTATTTTTAAATAATATAATTTAATTATGATTATAATTCTATTTTTATTTTTTTAAACCATTAATTCATTAATTAAAACGAACTAATTAGATTTTAACAACTTTTATCACATATTAACTCTTAAGAGCAAAAAGATAATTTACCCAACTTATCCTCTTTATTCCTCCTATTCCTCATTATTAAACCAAACACAAAATCTCTTATCCCTGGAACCATCCCAAACGCTTTTTCGCTCTAGTTCCGTATTTTATACTTATCCCCGGTTTAGCTAATTCTATCTTAACCCGATTCCAAACGCAGCCATAGGAGTTGAAAATGAGAATAGCCGAAAAAATTTTAATGAATTTTTTTTTTACCACATGATAAAAAAATAAGGCGTATAATAGATTGCGTAAAAACATTAAGAGAGAATAAACATGGATAGTACATATGTCTACTTTTGCATAAGCTTAGCTAGGGACAAGATCTTGCTTGTAATCTCCCCTTAATAAAAAAATTAATAGGAAAGGGTGGACTTAGTGCTAATTAATATGGCTCCAATGGCTCCAATGGTTCCATGGATCTTTTACTATATTATTAGATAGGCTTTTGAATTATAGGCTCGTTTGGAACCATCCATTTCTACACCTTTTTAATTCGCTAATGTGCGACACTTTTGTGCTTTTCTACTCCAAATGACGGTAATAGAATACCTATTAACTTGTCATATAATTAAAGATAAAATGAGTTTCTGAGTCCCACTTACTGAAACTTGTAATCCAAACTTTCTCTAGGATTAAGTTAGAAATAAAAAACTTAATGGAATTTGTTTCTGCCTTAATTTAAAGTTTTCGCAATGTCTAGATGTTGTGTAGTTTATATATATATATATATATATATATATATATATATATATATATATATATATATATATATATGAAGGGGGACCGGTCGTGGGTCATACCTCAACCCACACAGCACACGAGCGTAGCGGAAACAGAATTTTTTGTAGATGAAAGTAGGCGAAAACGATTGTAGAAAACAAGCACAAGAATAACTAAAGAAATAAAATAAATAAGGAAATATAAGGACACAAGAATTACGTGATTCGACCAACCTACATTCACGGGCAAGACCACCTCAATGAGTTATTCGATTAATCCACGACACAAAAGTACAAGACCAACCTACGTTCACGGGCAAGACCACCTCAATGAGTTATTCGATTAATCCACGACACAAAAGTATAAGAAATAAAATTGGATTACAAGAAACTCTCTCACGTATTCTCTCCACGTTTTTCCTCTCAATTAGGATTTTTCAATAAAGCTCTAGAAAATAAAAGATGAATGACAAGAGTTAATATAAATGTAAAAACCTAATTCTAATAGGAAACGATCTCCACCGTCCATCCGAATTTTTAAATCACTTTTAGTCGTAGTCCATATCCTCTTAAGAATTATCTTTAAGATATTCATAAATCATTCCTAATCTTTAGGAACAAGATTGGATCAAATCCATATAGATTCGAAACATGATTTTACATAATCCAACAATATATATATATATATATATATATATATATATATATATATATATATATATATATATATAGTCCGACTTGAATGCTATCAATAGTATCAAACAATTGGTGCTACTAAGTTTCTAGTTCTTGGATGAAAAAATATGCGGTTGGAATTATAGTAGTCTCCTATAATTTTTACGATTCAACAAACCACTCACTAAACCCTAGGGGACCACTATCATCCTAACTGCACATTCCTTAATCCAAGGGGTAAAAAATTAATAGCACCAATAGCTTGGTGCTATCGATAGTATTCTAGTCTAGTTCATATATAATTAGGCTGGAATACTATCAATAGCACCAAGCCATTAGTGCTATCAAGTTTTTAGCGTTTGGATTAAAAAATATGTGGTTAAGATGATAGTGGTCCCCTAGGGTTTACTAGGTGGTTAGTTGAATAGTAAAAATTTTAAGGGACCACTATAATTCCAACCGGATATCTTTTCATCAAACACCTGAAAACTTGATAGCACTAATTGCTTGGTGCTATCAATAGTATTCTAGCAAGCCGGACTATATATATATATATATATATATATATTATATATATATATATAGTATTCAACCACCTTATATATAACTAGATTGGAATACTATTCAACCAACCACCTAATAAACCCTAAGGGACCATTATCATCTTAACCACATATCATTTAATCCAAAATATAAAAACTTGATAGCACCAATGGCTTAGTGCTATCGATAGTATTCCAGCCTAATTTTATATATATATATATATATAGATATATATTATATAAATATATAAGAGATGAGAGAGAGAGAGAGAGAGAGAGAGAGAGAGTAGAACTTATATGCTTTTAAAAGCATAAGCACATTTATACTTGTGAATTTTTTATCATTAGATTTGTACTGAGATTTGTACTTTTTATTTCATCTTTCTCTATTTTTAGTTGACTTTACAAAAACACAAATCTCAATATAAATCTAATGGTAAAAAATTCACAAGCTCTATTTTTATATATATATATATATATCTATATATATATAAATAGTATATATATATATATATATAGTCGGGCTACTATGATATTGATAGCACCCAGCACTTAGTACTAAGTTTTTTACCGTTAAATCTATTACTTTGATCATTTTCATTTGTTAGATTATACTATTTTTTCAGCCACCCATTAAACCCTAAAAGGACCCACTATCATCCTAACCACACATCTTTTAATCCAATGGCTAAAAATTTAATAGAACCAATAACTTGGTATTATTGATACTATAGTATAGTAGCGTAATTATATATATATTATATATATATATATATATATATATATATATATATATATATAATAATTGAGCTTCTATGTTTGTAAAAGTACCAAGTTATTTGTGCTTGTGAGTTTTTTATCCTTAGATGTAGAAATGTGCGGTTAAAATGATGATGGGCTCCTTGGATTTATTGAGTGGTTGGTAGAATAGTATAATCTAAGGGGTATAATTAATCAAAGGATTAGATCTAACGGTAGAAAATTTAGAAGCACCATCAGTAGCCAGACTCTCTCTCTCGTTATATATATATATATATATATATATATATATATATATTATATATATATATATGTAGAGAGAGAGAGAGAGAGAGAGAGAGAGAGAGAGAGACGTATGTCTCCTATATTTTGGAAAATACTGAGGTCTCCGTATTTATAAATTATTTGTTATGATGAAACATTCGATTCGGCGATCGGTTCCGTTAGGCATGATCTTCGCCATTAGAACTATTTAAAACCAAAATTCAAATTTTTCGACATTATTTACTGAGTAATCAAAGAGTCTTAAAAATGACTATTTTAACGACTGATGTGATACGTTTGTAGGTTCAACAGTATAGAATAATTTAAATTACGTGAAAGCTTAATAGAAAACTATACTTAACAACATCAAGAGTGAGAGCAAAACTTTTGATTTGAAATTTAAGTTTTTTATCACTATTTTTTATAAATTTTTTATTTTCAGCCGTTTATTTTGGGACTACTTGTTCGCTCGATAAATGAAGTCAAAAAAATTATAAAATTTGATTTCTAAATAGTTCTAATATTGTAGATCAAGTCTAACAAAACCGATCGTGGAATCGAATGTCCATAATTAAAAATAATTTATAAATACGAAAATTTTTGTAATTTCAAAAGTATAAAAGCTTAGCTCATATATATATATATATATATATATATATATATATATATATATATATATATATATATATAGACACGGGAGCTTGCTATTAGTTATTGCATGATCACCATGGCTTCAATTGGCACCAATATGAAATAGTACTATAAAGTAGGTAAAAATATACAGAAATTACTAAAGTTATCCCCCATTTTAAGTTAGCTATTTAATATTTTTAAATTTTAATTTTATTATATATCTAATTTTTTAATTTATTTAATTTGAGTCAGTCAACGATATTTTGACTTAAATATTTAAACTAATTACTTACTTTAGTAAATTTATAATTATAAAAATTACATAAAGTATACTAATTAAATCTGTAAAGATAAATAATATATTCAAATTACTTATTTTAGTAAATTTATAATTATGAGAATTATATAAAGTATACTAATTAAACCTGTAAAGATAAATAATACATACAAAATTTGAAGCTAAAGTATTATTAATTGACTCAAATTAAATAAATTGAATAGTTGAATAATAAAACTAAAATTTTGAAAGATGAAAAAATCAATTCAAAATAATTTATAATTCAAATAAATTTTGTATATTTTTACCTATAAACTAATACGACATGATAACAACATCTACCACTAAGCTCTAGTTAAAAAAAAATAAAAATAAAAATAAAAATAAAAATAAAAATAAAAAAAAAAATTAGCAAATTAATAGTAGAAATAATTATTACCCTAATGATTCTATGAATCCTTAAGTGATAATTATTACCCTAATGATTCTATAAATCCTTAAGTGGATCTCTAGGGTTGGCACTTGGATCACGTTCCTATGAATCACAAATTTTTTAATAAATCCTATTTAATATAATAATTTTTTTTTTTATCTAAGTACACGGCAAAAATTAAGTCACTTTACAACAACTATTTATAATTATTTATGATTCTATGGATCAAAATTAACTTAATAGAAAAGATAAAAACACCACTAGCTACTAATTAGAGTAAGGGATCGTTATTCAAAAATGCTACCTAAGTGGTTGGTATGGATTATAAAGAAAAAAAAATGTACCTATCAAACTTAAAGTGTACAGATATATGGTACTCAAGGACGAGATTAATAAGAAAATAACAATTCAATAGCTTTTTTGGAAAAAAAATAATGATATTATGTAGCCAATGAACACATCCTCATTGTAGTAATGTGTAATTAAGCATATCTAGGGGCCCAATATGGTGGAGCTCATCATTAAAGTTCTTTTGTAGTCACTATATATATATATATATATATATATATATATATATATATATATATATATATATATATTCATCTCAACAGAGGAGAAATTTTGAACCTCTGTGTCTCTCTCATGGCACAATCAAGCATTTCTATGTTTATATTTTTATTCTTGGTTTGGTTCTATTCTTTTTACAGAGACTCTCAATATGTGAGGTATAATATGGATATAGTGATCTTCGACCCACGGTGATCGTCGACGAACGATACTCGCCCCACCGAACCAGGTCATAGTCCCGGTGTCGGTCACGTCTTCTTCAGAAGCAGAATCGACAGCAAAAATTAATAGAGGAAACATCATTTGAAGTTTGTATTTTGATTCATTACAATTAGACATATTGAATCTGTTATGTTCTTACTTAGTAAATTTAGCTATTCTGTCAATAATAATTTTTATCCTATATGTTATTATTATGATTTTTTCTCACAATATTATAATTTATATTTTTATTTGTAATAATAATAATTCATATTCAAAAAAAGGGAAATAAAGGGCCCTAAGCCCAAGAGACAAGTGGGCCTGTTTAATACCGCGATCAACGCGGATTCGTTCAACCTCTATCTCTCCCTCCTCTCGTGCCTCGCATCACGGACCGTTAAAAACCCCACACGCTCGATCCGACGCTCCACATCGCACCTCTTCCCCGAGCCGCCTCCTTATATCTCTCCCCTTCTCTCTCCCTCTCTGTTTCTCTCTCTCTCTCTCTCTCTCTCTCTCTCCCTTCCCACGAGCTTCTCTCTCTTTCTCTCTCGCTCCACCGTATACGATGCAACAGGGCGCGGCGGGGAAGGGCGGAGCCGATACCCAGACGCAGCTACCACCGCCGCCGCAGTGGATGGCGATGCAGTACCCTCCGGCGGCGGCGATGATGGTGCCGCCGCCGCAGATGGTGGCGGCGGCGTTCCCGCCGCCGCAGTTCGCGCAGCACTACGTGCCATATCCGCATCCGCCGCCGCCGCCGCCGCCGCCGCCGCACCATGCGGCGGCGGCGGCGGCGGCGGGAGGCGGCGGAGGGGGTGAGGAGAACAAGTCGATCTGGGTGGGGGATCTCCACTTCTGGATGGACGAGAACTACCTCCACAGCTGTTTCAGCCACACCGGCGAGGTAAGGGTTTCCTTGTTCGATTCCTCTTCTCCTTCGCAATGCGTAGATCTCCGCAAGATTTTTTTAGATTTCGTATTAAACCCTTTTATTTGGTTTGTTATGGGGAATTGATTTGAGGATCTGAGTTTGGTAACGAGTAGATCGTGTGGGTTGTGTCTGTGTTGCTTTGTATGGGAATAAAATGTGTGGTGGAATGTGGAATTGTCGTAGTCGTGTGTGCATATTTGGAAGGTGAGATTTTGAAACAATACTTAGTTGCTGCTATAAAAGGAAATGAGTGTCAATTAATGGGGTTAAAAATGGAGAATATGTCAACATACATTGCACTGGTTCTGAGTTTCCTTTGTTGTTGTGTTCTTTTGTGCTTTATAATCTCAAACCTCTCTTTACATCTGGATTGATCTGGCAAATGCTGATCTTCTTAATGCTATGCACTATGTATCTCCACAGTAACTGTGAGTGAAAAGAGATTCAGGCGCGCGCCTGTAGCGGCCTTTTGAACGGTAGATTGGTTTAGAAAAGCTATATTGGACCATGATTTTCGAAACATGTTATGGTTAAATTGTTGCTGAACTTAGATTCTTGTCCATGAACATAATTTTGCTTTAGTTGATAAATATTTGGTGTTGGGAGGACTTATAATGATTTCATTATTGCATTTAGCAGAATTTTCATGTAGGAGCTATCCAATATGTCCTTTTCGAACTATCCAATATCTCCTTTTCATTTACTCAACTTAATACTTACAACATATGCACTTTCCTAAATTGTTTTGCTCTTTTAATCGACTTAATTTCATTTGTTACATACTAAGCAATAACACTACTTTCTCCACTTCTTTTTGACAACTTACTTGCTTGAAGATGCCCATTGTTCAATTAACTTCTTCTTTTAGTGACTGCTTTTTTAAAAATTTTGCAGGTTCAATCGATTAAAGTTATTCGCAGCAAGCAAACGGGACAGTCAGAAGGATACGGTTTTGTAGAGTTCTATACACGAGCAGCAGCTGAAAAAGTACTTCAAAGCTTCGCTGGGCACATAATGCCTAACACCGATCAACCTTTTAGGTTAAATTGGGCATCGTTTAGTATGGGGGATAGACGTGCAGAAGTTGCTTCTGATCATTCCATATTCGTCGGCGATCTAGCATCTGATGTCACAGATTCAATATTGCAAGAAACATTTGCTACTAAATACCAATCTGTAAAAGGTGCAAAAGTTGTCATAGATGCTAATACTGGCCGTTCGAAAGGTTACGGATTTGTAAGATTTGGAGATGATAATGAGAAGACACTCGCCATGACTGAAATGAATGGTGTATATTGCTCTAGTAGGCCCATGCGTATCGGCCCGGCAACCCCCAGAAAATCTTCAGGTATATTGCAAGTTTACAATTTTAGTGGTTGCTACGTAGATTTTGTTTTTTTTTTTCAATATTTTTGAAGTTTGCTTAATCATGATTGTAGTTGTTTTGTATTGATATTTTTTGTTGAATTGTAGTTTTGTGTTGTAAATCATATGATAATATTTGTTGAATTAAGATATGCTTAGCTGTTCTATTCAATTAGTGTTGTCTGTTTTGCTGTATAGTGAGTAAAGTGGTTAGTTATATCTAGCAGGCATTGCCTTAGTCCTAAGTTTTATTAAAGATAATCATTTTAGTGTACAAGTTAGAATTTTTTGTCTTGCTTTATGTGTAAGTGGTTTTTGTCTAGCGGACGCTCTCTTTGTCCTAAGCTTTTCTGTTTTTGAAAATTGTATTCTCGGGTTGATAGTATTTGGACACTCAGCCTAAGAATGCTGTTTCCAGATCTACCGTTAACGTGAGCATTGCTTTATAAGCTGTTTCGTAGGCACATCTCATACTGCCTTACCTTAGTAGAGTGTCTTTCATTGGAAAGTTTATATGCCTCTTTTTGGTTACAACTCGTATAAAATGTACAGTATTTTGGAGAGGCAAGTAAGTATTATTGTTGGGCCAATTGAGATCTGGATGAGATAATGAAATAGGCTGATTTAGATATGAAGGATTGATGAAAGTGACAACATAGTGAACTGACCAAGTACTGGTAAGATGTTTTTGCAGTTTTTAGAATTTTTTCTTATGCTTATCTTATTATCAGACCCACCCTCAAACATGTTTTCTGGTTAATTGTGAATCATTAACCGAAGATTGTTTTTTTAGTATTCTTAACCAGCATTTTATTTTAGGTGGTTCTGGATCTAATGGGTCAGCACAATCAGATGGTGATTCGATGAACACGACAGTGAGCTAATGTTCCTCTTTTGCCTTTCTATTTTGGTACTCTATGAATTCTTCCTATGTGATTGCTGTTGTAGGTATTTGTTGGAGGGCTTGACCCTAATGTCAGTGAAGATGATCTAAGGAAAACCTTTTCTCAGTATGGCGACATCGCTTCTGTAAAGATTCCTCTTGGGAAACAATGTGGGTTCGTGCAATTTGTTCAGAGGTAAACTCAACGAAATTCCAATTTATAGAAAATGGTAGAAGCCAGGTAAATTGCTGTTATTTGACCTTTTCCTATGAATACTGCATGTTATTTATGTTCTTGTAGAAACAATGCTGAAGAAGCAATGCAGGGCTTGAATGGAACAATGATCGGTAAGCAGACGGTGCGTCTTTCATGGGGTCGCAATCCAGCAAGCAAACAGGTATTGGCTCATTTAGAAATATTACATAATAATAGGATATAATAGATCATTTAGCTATTATATTGAAGCAATCATTAATAGATAAAGATTAAACTTTTTGGACCAACATCAGTTTATGATCAAATGGCTTTAATCCCTGCTAATTGGTTTTTAAGGAGAGACGCTGTTCCAATTATTGACTATTGGATTCTTTTCACCATTCAACTTTATATTGATCTCAATATCCTTTATTAACACTCTCTAGCAATTTTTGTCTGGGACTCTATCCATCTTTGTACCACCTTCTAACTGAGTGAAGTGCTAGTTTGGTTGCGCTTGGCTCCATTGTGAAAAGCTGAATGAAGTGCTTGCTCGGTTGGCCTTGGCTCCACTGAAAAACTGAAGCGAAACCAAACATTTTCTGTTGTACAAATCAAAAATGAGCATTTTGGGTTCTGAAGCTTCAGCAAAAAATGGAAAAACCTATAGAGGAGATTTTGATAAAAAGCTGCAAACTTAATACCGACTTCATAAAAGCTTTAGTTAGGTTGAACAAGCCTTAGTTGATTCGGTTCTCCTTACTGGCGTGCCACACTACCTTGTCGGAAACATCTGAATAAAATTTTAATATTTTATGTGGTGGGCTTGTTTTTGCTCTTATTCATCCTCTTCTTTTCTCATTCACAGTTGAGGGCTGATTTTGGAAATCAATGGAACGGTATGTACTACGGAGCGCAGCTCTATAACGGATATGGTTATGCTGCGCAATTCCCGGATCCGACTGCATATGCTGCACCTTATGGAGCTTATTCCTACTATGGAAATCAACAACAAGTGAGCTGAAGAGACATAAAAAAAACGGTCTAACAGTGTCTTATGAAAGACTTGATGGCCTTCGGTGAGTCAATTGCGGTTAACTACTTAGGGTAAAATGTATGAATGGTCCTGCTATCACGATACGGCTACCTGGTCTTGTATTTCTCACTTAAACGCTTTAATCCATGAACTTTCACATATGTTGCTCTCTAGTTCATGACCGCAAAAAAAAAAAAATTGTTATTTGTTGTAAAATAATCTTGTTATCCCCATTTGGGTTAAACCAAAATAAGAAAATCATTTTACAAACGAGCTTAAATGGTCATCCAATAAGGGAAAAAAAAATTAAAATTTTTTTAATGGTCAAGGGCTAAATTGTAACATATGTGAAAGTTCGGAAACTAAAATATTTAAGTGGAAAGTATAAGGATCAAGTCGCAATATCAGGACGGCACAGGGACTAACGGTTATGTAAAAGCACGCTGACGAAAGAACTAGAATGTCTGAGGTTGCAGTTGACTCCCAATTTATCTGTCGAATTCTCGATAAAGAAATTTTTGACCTGCTGCTGAAGGTGAACTTTAACATATTTACCTCTGTGTGCCTCAATGTGATTTCATGTTGCTGTGGAATATTTTTGTTAATTATGATCATGTTATATGTGTCTCCAAATTCTGAGAGGTTGATTGTCTCTTTAAGAAATATAAATGCAGTAACATAAAATGCAATGTTCTTCATATTTTTGTGTTTTTCAGTGGAACACTTTTGATCTTGAGCTTGTGCTTTTGCCCTCCCAGCTGCAGTTCCTGGCAGCCCCTCAGCGCCTGTTCCGAGTTCCGACAGCCCTGCTGAAGGTTGGATTCGAATCACATGCATGCTTGTTTTTCTATCTGTCACAAGTTATCTGTCACAAGTTATCGACTCTCACTCGCTGCTGCTGCCATTGCTGATCGGTCCTTATCCGGCAGTACAAACACTGCAAGCAGGCACAGCGAGGGAGGGAGAAGATAATACTTTGGTTAGCAATCAATTATTCCAAACAATGGTTGCTAGTTAATTAAAAAGTTTCACTTTTTAATATAAATTCATCGTAATATCCAAAATTAGATCATTTGTTATCTCATGTAGCTTACAGAGCTACAGATTCTATGTGAATTATCTATTACAAAGTACCCTACAGCCCACTAGCTATCTTGATTGGTTTATGATGCACTAGTTCTCGAAAAACTGCTAGAGTAAATTTAATTTGAAACTCAGGCAAGTGAAGCCTGAAACATAGATAGCCAAATTTTCCTTCCCCTTATCCTAAAGGGTAATTAATGATAGACTCCGTGACACTCCAATAGTCCTATATTGGATGAAAATGAGATTGTGATTGGATATATAAGAGATAATAGACACTAGTAATAATAATTAGGCTTAAGTATTTTGAGTCGATGATTTAGGCTCAATGAGCTATTATTGCTAACGATTCCCTTACTCTCTTCATCTTGGGTTGTTTGGTTTGGGCTAAGTGGAGAAATAAAACTAAAGTTTTATGGAGATATGAAACTAAGTGTCATCATCTCCCTTATTTATTTTGGTATAAGTTAACAAAATAATATAACTCAAGTTATATTAGATTTTCATTTCACTTACTCTTAACTTCTTTTTTTTCCAAAATACCAAACTCAAATTTCACCACACTTAATATTTTCTAAAAAAATTATTAAATATTAAAATTTAAACTCTACTTCCTTTACTATTACCTTTAAATAATAATAAAAAATTAATTATTAATATGTTGAATTTTATACGAATAAATTTATCACTATATTTAAAAGATAACAAAATTCACTTATTTACATCAAAGCAAACAAAAAAACTCAAAAAGTTAATTACACTAGCATCAAGTTACACCAAAGTAAACAAAAAAAAAGGTGATTGTATTTAATTTTCAAGCCATATAAGTTAAATCAAAACAAACAATGAACAAACAATTAAATTTTAGAGAAATTCAAACACCACTACATTTAAGTTACGTTAGATTCAGAGATTCATCAATTCAAAAAGTCCCTATAAGTTACTCTGTTTTCTTTGTTTTGGTGTGTTGAGAAAATCTTTTTGAGAATTTCATCTGGGTTTTTTTTGTTTGTAGTGAATTTTCATGTGCAGATATCTACATACACAAAAAAATAAAAATAAATGTGTCTTGAAAAGACTCTTCTTATTTATCAGATTTGATTTAATAAGAAATGGATTTAGAAATAATTTGAACATCCACTTATTTTGATATAATAAAAAATTTATTCAGAAATAATCTCAACATCCACTTATATTGATATAATATGTCTGAGTGTAACTCTAAAATCATAATATATGAAAAATAGATCTAAAGTTTTATGCAACTCAAAAACTGTATTTAAGAAATTCAAAATCTCAAAATTTTCGCAATTGCCTGTGACAATTTGAGAGACAACATCCGAAACCGATCTGTCGAACATCCAAAACCAGACCACAACATAGCAGCAGAATTAAATATTAACCAAAAAAATAATAAAATGATAAAAATAACAATTTGTTTAGTTGAAAATTTAAATTTTAATTAAAATTTTAAATTTATTATTTAAATTGTTAATCAAAATTTGAATTTAAATTTGAACTTAAATTTTGAATTTATTAAATTAATATTTCAATATTAAATTAAAATTTAAGAAATTAAAATTTTAATTTTGATTTTATATTTTGAATTCAAATTAAAATTATAATTTAATCTAATAAATTTATAAAATTTATATATGAATTCAAATAATTATTAATTAAAAAAAATTAATCACTTCGGAATTAAAATTAATTCCACATTTACCATGGAGGTGGAATTTACCTTTGAGGGATTCGAATCCTTTCGAAATAGAAATCGAAATGCCAATCCTTCAATTCGAACACTAACAATAAAAATGAAGTATTCTTATTTTCATTCGAAATTTTAAATTTTTCAAATCAAATATACCCCAAATGTTAACTAAATGTTGTGTTTTGCTGCCGTATCCATTAGGAAGAACACAAAAAGGAAAATATTAGAGTTATCTAATATATTTTAACTTTACATTGATATTATATCGAGTACAATTTTAAAGTAAAGAGTTTTGTAAAATTTTATTATTGAATCTCGAAGCCGCAATGAGGGCCAGGCAAAGATGACTAAAAATTTAATAGTTCAGGATGGGAGGGGTCTACTGTCTTCTGCTTCATTTCTTATTTTTTATTGGATCAGAATTCAGGACGAATTAATTTTTATTTTATTTGTGGTTCTAATCCTGACGAAAGAAAATTTTTAGTAATTTTTAATCAATTGAAAGAAAAACATAATCTCCCACCTTGGACTTTATTTATTTGATGAATCAAAACAAATTCAAACTAAATTATATATTTTTTTATTTTTTTATCGTTCGAGTGAAAACTCCACCAATTAAAATCTACTAGTACAGAATCTGCACTTCACGGAGAATAAATAATATTTTAATTAATATATATATATATATATATATATATATATATATATATATATATATATATATATATATATATATATATATATATATAATTATTAAAATTTTAAAATTTTAAAAAAAAATTATAATAAAAAAATTTAAAATATATATAAAATTGGTATAATCTTTTATACTTTATAAAAATTATTTTTTATTACTATTTTTTTAACTTTCAGTATTTGTATTATAATAATTTTACTTAAATATTCAATTAAACTTAATACTTAAATTTTTTTATAAATAAAATTTTTAATTATAAAGTTAAAATTAGAAAACTAATTTTAAATTACCGAATATATAAGGTCCATAAGGATATCTTTATCTTGTTAAAAATAATTAAAAAAAATAAATTATTATATGTATGTGTCTATATTAACACACCATATACTACAACGTATATTAGAAAAGTAATTTTTTATATCAAAATTTAATTAAATATATTTTATTTATAAAAATTTAATAATTTAAATATATTTACTGAATTAAATTTTAAAATCTCTATTATAGATTTTAAATATGTAGTGTATGCATTTATATACACCCGGTATAAAGAATATTTAATAAAATATTCTTATAATTTAAAGAAAGAGAAAAAAAATTGCTTGCACCTAATATATATTAATGTTTCATACACCTTAAAATATATTAGAGAATTAATAAAATATCTAATACTCATACGCCACAAAGTATATAAAAAAATTAATAAAATATATAATACTTAATATATTAAAATAAAATATAATATATAATACAAAATATTTAAATAATTTATTTAAATATTTAATAAATATTTTAGAACACCGGGTGCATCCAATATTTTTTTGGACAAATCTGAGTAATCTTATTGCCCTTTACTTAAAAGAGCTACGTGACTCAGTGTGAGGATAGTGTAAAACTCTCAAATTATATATCTTATAGATTTGTATTCTTAATAGTTGGTAGTTATATTTTAGATGAGCAAGAAGCATTTTCCGTTGTAGATTTCAAATTGAGGCGCAGTTTGTTACAACTGTAAGAGCTGTAGCCTGCAAAAAGCGGCGGTAAGAACCGCGAAAAGCTGATCCTTTGCACTATAAATAAGCCCACTCTCTGAGCTCTTACGAGCACCTTCTCTCCTCTCTCTCTCTCTCTCTCTCTCTCTCCCTCCCTCCCCCTCTACCCCTTCTCTCTCAGCGCACCTCGTCCATGGCGACGGGTAACCTGGGCTGTGTGGTGGTGGCCGTCGACAGTAGCGCGGAGAGCATGAAGGCCCTCCGCTGGGCCCTCGACAACCTCCGCCTCCGCCCCGCCGCCGCCGACGGAGACGATGCCTCTCCCGCCGCAGCCGATCTCGGCGTCCTGATCATCCTCGACGTCCAATCTCCTCTGTCCATCGTCACGAGCCTCAACCCGGGCTTCATCCCCTTCGGCGGTCCAAGTAACCCCCCCAAACCCTAGTTCTGAATCGGAATCGGTTTATGTTCATTTCGTTGCGCTTGGCCTTACCCTCCGAACCCTCGATCCGATTCCTGTTGTGGTACGGTGGCTTTAAGGCGACGTGGATGTGACATCAGCGGCGGATCACGGGCGCGATCCTTAAGCACGCCCTGGATATATGCGCCGATAGAAACGTGAGATCGAATTGTATTAATCATATGTGTTTAGATTCGTTAGCATTTGAATTGTGATCGAAACCTTCCTCTTTTGCTGTAAATTTTAGGTGAATGTGAGAACCGAAGTGGTGGTCGGCAATCCGAAGGTCAAGATCTGCGAGGCCACCGTAAACTCGCACGCCGACTTACTGGTGATGGGGTGTCGTTCGATGGGACCGATCAAGAGGTGATGTGATTGATTTCTTTCTGCCTTGCTTAGTCGTCGTCGAATCAATTTCCTTCATCATTAATAAATCTTTAGCCATTTTAAAGTTGTTATTCACTTCGATCTTTAATCACAAACTTATTAATTGTTTGCTACATAGTTTGATGGAGATTGGCTGTAGCTTTGGGTTTGATCTGAATGTTTGAAGAGAATTGTAATTGTTTACAGTGCGCTGATGATCGATAGATTCTGTTTCTGTGATTAAGGATTGCGTAGGTTCAACTTTAGTGTGCAGAAATTGCGTCAGGAATGTAATGTGGCGTCAAGTTACCTCGAAGCTCAAATTTTACTATTTATCATTCATTTTTCTCCGTAAATCAAAGTTCATATCACCTTTTTCCATCTCTTTACGTGTTGAATTTCACACGTCATAATCTTCACTCTCAGCCACTACGCCCAATGGATGGCCAAAAACACTGTTTATATAAATCGCAAATTTCAAGGACTTACTTGCTAAACTGTATAATTTAACCTGCCAACAACAATTCGAGCAAAAGTTATCTTGCAGTTATGTCTCTGTTATGTGTTTTGATGTATGTCAAATTGTACTGCTAGTCTTTTCTGAATGATGCAAATCACCTTTCTTCTGGCTTCAATTGGTGAGGGAATTTCGTATAAGGTGATCTTAATGGTTCATAGAGACAAAAGGAACTGATCGCATATGTTTTACTACGTTATGGGCACCAAGATTAAGTAATTTTAATTTTAGCAAGATTTTGATTTTAACCTACAATACTTGTTGGTCATCACTAATAGGTTTCTTTGGCGTCTTTGCTACATCAGACCGTAATTAAGAATTACCATCAGATGACGATGTGCTTCACATATGAATCTCCTTGCAGAACGCAAATTTATTTTTTTCTTTTACCATCGTGTGAGAACTGACCTAGCTTTAAATTTTTTGCCCTGGGTTTGAACTTCAATTTGATTGCAGCTCAAATACAGCTTAGAAAAGAACAATTCTTTAAGTGATAAATTTTTGCACATTAGTTGGACCAAACCAAGAAAAGATGGCCAGGAGGACAAACAATACAGCATGCTGTAGGCGTTCATTAAATCTAGTAGCTATTTGTATACTGTTTGTAACTACTTTCCTTTGTAGAGAATTAATTATATTGTAGTCGGATTTGATAGTGAGTTTTGTCAAGGAGAGATTTGTAGTGTGAAACAATCCTTCGATAGAGTTCGTGGTGAATTGGTGTCAGTTCCAGCAGTAGCATTTATGAAAGTGAGAAAATGTTGTTGGTACTTCGAAAGAAGAGCTTATTTAGGCTTTACAGTTGCTCCTGGAATACTGGTGTAGATTCAAACAATCAGTTTGTCATCACATTAAAAGAGGTAAAAGATCAAGCGGAGTCCGTAGAGGATGTGGCTTGTTCAATTTCTAGGAGAAAAAAGTATCCAGCAAAATTACATACTTTCCATGATGCATCCTACTGTTACTTATTCGGGTTATCAACATGACAATTCAAGTTGCGTGTACGTAGCACGTGATCTTGCAATAAATGTTGTTCTGTAAGCGAGCTGTGATCGGTTGTTGCTTGAATAGTCTTTTGAAGGTATTTTGACCTTCTTGTGTAATGTTATACCTATTTTCATTTGCCGCTGCTGTTAAGAATCGTTAATTTAGTGATGAATATGCTAATCTATAATGAATGCCTTCAAATTGCTGTTCTGTTTCAGGATATTCTTAGGAAGTGTAAGCAACCACTGCATCTACCATGTGAGCTGCCCAGTTCTCGTGATAAGGGGAACATCATAAGCTCCTTTTCTACCGTGTTTGCTGTTGTTGTTCTAGCTTTCGAAGTAAAGAGTGCATCTACCATTGACTCCCATTGAAGTTCTTGTATAGTCCGTGGTTTTCTCTGCCGTTACCTTCATTTTCCTATCTAGAAATGCGATAGCTCGAAGATTTGAGTTGTATTGCGAAGTCGCAGAGGTTCTGACGGGAGTTGGGACCAAGATCCTTTTCTGTGCAGTATGTTGTCCATTGGTATAACAGCCCTTCTGTACTCGTCAATAAATATGCATATGATTTGCTGTGTTTGTCACGATAAGATTTTAGAATCTGATTTCGTATGTTTGTGTGACTTTTGTGTATTTTGTGATATTTGATAGTGCGCGTGATGATCCGAACGCGGTTACATTGCTTTATAGCATCAAGTTTCTACTGTTTGCTTTAACAAGTATGTTTTATTAAGGTTCTGGAGTTAATGATTCGAACTGTTGTTTTTTATTTTTTGGCATCGATCAGATTTAACTACAACATTACTTTTAGTGACACCATTTTTGCTATATTTTATCATACGGCAGTACACTCAGAAGTAGGATCAAACAAACTCTCATGTTTTTTAATCAATTACCAGTCATTGCTACTTGCTAGATTAGGTATATTGCTTGAGAAAATTACAAACAAAATTATATCCATACTAAACAAAATTTCAAATTTGAACACAGAGAGATATAAGTAACCGTATACAACAAGAACAGAGGAGGATTCCAATCGACTACAACACTTTCCTGCAGAGATAACACCTGGAGCACAATACCCATCTTTTTTTTTTTTCTTTGCAGAAAAGGCTCATTCAGTACTTACCGATCACTGCATCTGCATTCATGAGACACGTCCTCTTTACTATCACACAAAAACCAAACCACAAAGCAAAAGAATAGGCCACTCTGATCCACTCTCAGTTTCAGCAACAATTATAGATGGTCCCTGATCACCCAGTTTTGTCTGAAAATTCATCTGAATCTCAGCAGCAATGATCATCAAGATCATGAGATCAAGAGATGGAATTCCTCCACCTCCTCGGCCCCTTCCTCGCCTGCTCGCTCCCCTGCCCAGCCCCCGCCGGCCGGTCGGGGCCACCGCCCCCCATCTCGTGTCCCTCGTTGTTCGCCATCTTTGTCAGCTTGCTGAGCTTCTTCCACCCGCTGCTCCATGCAGACGCCGCCGACGGCTTACCGGGCTTCGACGCCAGCGTCATTTTCTCGAACTGCCGCTGCAGCCCGTCCATATCGTTCTGCAGCTCCAAATACTTGGCCTTCATGCTCTCGAGCTCGAACTTCAGCGTGTTGATGTCCTTCTTTGCGGTGGCCCACCCTTCCTGAAAGGACTGCGGGGTGCCCTCCAGGAGCTGCTTTCTGGACGAGATCATAGGCTGGTAGTGCGGCGGATCGCCGCCCGAGTCTTTTACGGAGGAGTTCGTCATTGCGTTGCTGATCTTGACCTGCTCTGAGAAGAGGATCTGCACGACCAGCCGCAGCGGCAGCCGCTCGTTCTGCGCCGCGTGCATGCACGCGTCGATCGACAGCTTCTGGCAGTCCATCACCCGGCACAGCCGCTTCCTCTCGTGCTCCGTCAGTGTTGGATGCGCCTAAAAATAGTCATCGATCCAAAGTAATAATTAAACACGGAGCATGTTGGAGCCTGATATCTGTCATTTCGATCAGTTTAAAATTTTTTTGACAACTCGGTTACTACATCAATCAAGATCACTGGCATTGAAATTTGTTTCCTTGTTAAATTTTGAAGTTTCCAAAGCAAAATTGACATGACATTTAATGCCAAACCTGGAAGAATAAATTAAAACCTACTCGTAGCGAGTGATATTTTTATTGTAATGAGATACGCACAGTAACAAAGTGTTACACAATTTGAACCACAGAATAATATAAAATAATATAATAGGCGTCGAAGTTGTTGTATGTATACCTTGAGATATGAGTCGACGGCACGGTAAAGCCCGTCATCGCACGTGCGCGCCGACTCCGGCAGAGCCTCGGCGAGCACCTGGAACTTGGTCAGCGACAGGTTGCGGTCCCTCGCCACCTCGGTGAGGTAACTATCCAGCAGCCTCGCCACCCGCATCTTCGCGTTCGGCCCCGACCCCCCGGTAACGCCACCGCCACCGCCACCACCACCGCCGCTGACACCGCCACCGTGCTTCTCGCCGCTTCCGTAAGGGGGCGGCGCGTCCCTCCCGGGGCTCAAAGCCTCGGTCTGCTCCTGCACCAAGAAATGCTCCAGCAGGCGCTGCACGAGATCGACGTCGTACAGCGTATCACTCCTGCTGTAGGAAGGGATCAGCAGGTCAACCAGACTGGCCTGCTCCAGCTGCATCCCCACTCTCTTCTCCAACTCGGTCACCAGCGCCGGCGCAACCTTCAGCATGTTCGCGAGCCGCAGCATCCGCAGGAGGAAGCTGCAGGTCACGCAGTCCTTCTGCGGCGGAATTATGCTTATCAGGCTCTCGATCACCAACCGCTGCTCGCGAATCTGCGCGCCCGTGAGTTCTTCCTTGCTCCCCGCCCCCACGATCATCAGGTGCAGGCCGCCGGCCTGGCCCCACCCCTCCTCGCCGCCGCCGCCGCCGCCGCCGCCGCCGACGCGCTTTCTTTCGTCAAGCCCGGCAGCCACTTCGCCGCGTACTGCGTGATCGCCGCGCCGACCAGGTCGAACCGCATGCCCTTCACCTTGATGGCGGTGACCACGCGCACGAAGTGGTCGATTCGCAGAATCGACACGTCCTCGAACCACCAGTTGGCCGGCACGGGCTGGCTCCTGCTCGGGCTCGACTCCTTCGAGTCCGCATTCCACTTCGGACTCGACGCCGCCGCCGCCGCCGCCGCCGCCGCCGCCGATGACGAGGACGGCTTGGTCGGGCGGCCGGTGTAGGCCCACCGGATGCCGCGGGGATTGGCGCAGGCCTTCCATGCGATGGACTCGCTGCAGCGCCGGACGATCTGCAGGTTCTCCGCCCACGGCGACAGCCCCTCGCAGCTCTTGAGCACGATGATCGAATCGCGCCACGACGACAGCACCACGTAGCTCAGGAAGGCCTCGGTCTTGAAGATCAGATTCCCCTCCTCCAAGTCCTCCGTCATTTCCAGGTACTCCGCCGCGCACCGCAGGCCCGAGATGTTCCCCGCCGTCAGGTCCACCGCGATGCCGTAGCAGAACTTCGCCGCCAGCTCGAACGACTCCGGGCCCCCCGGCAGGTCGTCCAGCTCCACCACCGTCGGCTCCACGTCCCGCGACGTCGACGACTCATAAATTATCCTGTTCATCCGCCCGCTCCGCGACAGCAGAGGGTACTTCGAATTCAGAACACCCAACCAAAACCAAAATCCATCACAACCATGCATATGCATATACATATAGGGAAATAATTTTCTCACAAATTATATATATGTATATATAACCAACCAAACCTTGTGCAGGTGGAAGCTGACGCCTCCGACTTTAACAAGCAAATCACTGGGTATATCACTAGAGACGTGCCTATAACAAGTGTATAACACAACATGTACGCCATTAATTGTTACTAGTAAACGTGCACGAGGAAGAAATTAAACAAGAGTAGTGTAGAGTGATGGATATATACCAAGATTGATCTCTGCGTTCGAAGCCGTCGGTTTTGAGACCATCGTTATGGTTGGAATCGATGGAGCTCATACCGCGGTCTCCTCTTCCATGGGACCCGCTCTCCGATTCCCACATGGTGAGAATTACTTGAAGTATAAGAAGAGTATAGGAACCAACACTATATATATATATATAGGGAGAGAGAGAGAGATATGTTCTCACTAATAGTATTGAAGCCAAAAAAAAAAGAAAAAAGAAGAGGAGCTTAGTTTATGGTGTACATACAACAAAGTGTCCTTCTTGTAATCCTTAATGGGTTTATAAATAATTAAGTGGATTTGAAAGGCCAAAGAGATTTGAAGAAACTAAAGAGGAGGAAGAAGCAAATTGTGAGGGAGAAAAAAGGGCTAGTTGGGCTCACCAAGGAAGTGTGCACTGGATGGATATGTTGGAGATTAATAGGAGAAAGAGATAAGAGTGGTGTTTTTATCTCTTGGCCCCAGTGGAGGAGGGGGGAGGGGGAGGGGGGAGGAGGGAGGGGGTAGGAGAGTAGGGTGGTGGTGATAACTAAGGGGGAAATATCACATGGGATGTTGGACTTACCAAGACTTGTCAAGGGAAATTGTTATCTACGCCTAATTCATCTCTAATTCGTACACCATAGTAGTATAATAATTATCAGATATCAAGAATGATTGGATGTTTGCAGCAGTGTATATATATATAGGGTATGAGTTATGCTACATGTACATTTTATTTGGGGTGTATATTCTACATTTAGTTCATTTTAAAATGGATATTCATTCACTCGTCATTTCGAAGTGACGAGTGAAATTCATCCCATCCTAGAATAGATAGGGTGTAAGATGTACACCTCAAATGATGTGTACATTTAGCTTTTTTTATAAGGTATATATAAATATACATCTCTGTAGGGGTGCATATCTTACACCCCATGTATCCCATCCTGGATGGAATGAATTTTACTCGTCACTCGATGTGACGAGTGAAATAATATTTATTTCAGAAGAATGTAGGATGTACATCCTTTATATATAAAATATATATATATATATATATATATATATATATAATATATAATATATATATATATATATATATATATATATATATATATTTATTTATTTATTTATTTATTTATTGGGAATAAGCTAAATCAGCGTATAAGTACAAAAATTATATATTTTAGTTATTAGATGTGATTCAAAATTAAAAATTATTTTGATTTTATATTTGTGGTTAGTTTTATAATTAAATCTTAATTAAATTAAAATTAATATTTAAATTTATTAAAAATAAATTAATTTAAATTTAAATATTAATTATAGTATAATTATAATTTAAGTAGATTTAGATTTATTTTGATCGGAGTTTATATATATTTCTAATGTAAAAAGTTTATATATAGAATCTTGAGAATGACTGTATTATACAAAGAGAGAAAAAGATAAAAGTTTTTTAGATTTATAAAAAACGAGAGAAGGGTCAGAGAGATTTGGGAAGAGGGTTCGGATTGAAGCTACTCTATTGTAGAAGATGAGTCGATGTAATTTTTTTCTTGATTAACGGATTTTATTTCATCCTGTATTTTTCTACTTTTGTTTTTTTCTCTTTTATACTTGTATTGATTTCAATTTTTATTAAGGTGACGAATTTATGATAAAAATTTAATTTAATATTTTTACTGTAAAATTTCAATACTAGGCGGTACAGTAGTGGATTGCGGTACCGGAGTGAGTTGCAGATTCACAAAATCTAATACCGAGGCGTACTAGATTCCCAACACATGATAATAAGCTTAAAAAAATATTTGTTTACAGATGCACCCTGTGCATGCAATATTTGTTTGCTGCATGTGGGAGCATGGGCTTCTCTTAAACCCCTTCCCCATCTTCACATTTTCTTGCCATTTTTGCACCTGTTGAGGGCATTTGTGTGTCCTTAATTTGCTTTCCCCACTTCCTATCCATGTGGTGAAAGCTGTGACCTTTCTGGAGCATTCCTGTTTTCTTTCTGGGCTGATTCCACTAGCTACAATCATATTTTGTCCTGTATTTATCAGTAGATTATGTACCATGCAGAAAATATTAGTTGATTATATTTCATGAGCAAACTATTAAAGTACCTTTATCTTTTTCCCTGTTTATATTTGAATATATATATATATATATATATATATATAGCATTGTAATTAATTTTGTCTTTATTTATGTTGCCAAGCCATAGAGTTCTCACTGATAAAGAAAGGAGAGGCATTGAGGGAGAGTGCGAGTTCGAGTTTGAGTTATGGACTAAAGAGGTTCAAGTTATTTTGATTTTTGATTCTAGCTCTACGAAAAATAAAAAAGTCTTAGTTTGGTATTATTGTCATATTTTATGTTTATATATTTAAATTTCATATGATTTAATAAAAAGAAGGAAGAGAAAGAAATGTTAGGGTAACTTCATATTTAAATTAGAAATTTTTTGTTATAAAAAATAACTGAAATGTAGAAGAAAAAATAATGAGTAATTTCAGTGTAAAAAAAAGTATAAAGAAGTAAAAGGCATAGAGTGAAAACACCACATTAATGATAATTTTTTTTTCCATACAAAGAAAGAGAAAAAAAGAAAGAAAGAAAAAAAGAGAGGTAACTCAGTCTGCCATAGTACAGTTATCCAAAAGAGGGAACTGGAAGAGAAGAAACTTGGGTCATTTCTCATTCTGTTAATTAGTAGTTAAAGATCAGAAAAAGCTGCAGTTCCAGTTCCCAATTGTTGAGGGGCTTTAGCATTACATCACCTTGTCCCCCATGTGTAATATAAATATTAAAAAAGTGTTAATTTTCTACTCTTCTCTCCATCCATAATCACATCCGGATGTGGGCTTTTTCATTCATCACTTCGAAGTGATGGATGAAAATCATCTCATTCTAGAATGAGTGGGTGTATACTTAGTATTTTTCATCACATAAATACTCCTAAAAGATTATCAACTTCAAAAATATCTTTACTATTTTATAAAGCTATTTAAATTATTCTTGTTAACTAACTTTGTTTCAATTTAACTCTTTGCCCATTTCTCAGGGTTTTAGAATTCAGAGTTTAGGATCGTAGAGTTTACGGTTTAGAGTTTATAGTTTTTAGGGCTTTCAAATTTTAAGGTCCTAGGACATGTTATAGTTTTTAGGGCTTTAGAATTTTAAGGTACATGTTTGGTTCAAAATAAGAATCGAAATCGAAATGAATCGGAATGAAAAACAGAATGATAAATCTCTAAATTTGTTTGGTTCATAATAGAATTTGAAATCGGAATAAACTTATTATTATTATTTAAATAAGACAAATTTAAACTACTGTCTAAATTTATAATCAAAATTTAAATTCAAATTAAGTTTCATAATTTAAATTTAAATTAAATTCAAAATCAAAATGTAAAACTATATCTAATATTCAAATATCAAACTTATATTGAAATTAAAATTAAAATTGAAAAGTTAATAAAGTTTGAATTTATATGTTAAATTTAAATTTAAATATATAATTTAATCTAAATTTGAATTTATATGTGTATTTGAATTTAAATAATTATTATCACAAAAATTAGTTTTTTTTCAATCCGGACTTCCACCTCTGTGTTGGGAGTCGTTTTGGAGAAATTCGATTTTCTCCGGAATGAAAATCAAAATGCTGATCATTCAAACTAAACACTAGTAATAAAAATAACTCATTCCGATTTTCATTCCAATTCTTAAATTCTTCCAACCAAATATACCCTAAGAGTACGTTTAGTATTAGGATTTTAGAATTTTAGAATTTTATGGTTGTCAGGGAACGTTTATGATATAATTTACGAATTTTGAGGGATAATACGTACACAACTTGAAAAAGGCATTTGTAGTATTTGGGTACTTTAGAAAATGCCTCTTAAAAATTCAACATCTCTAATACCTAAGTTTTTAGAGCATAATAGTTATTTTATATTTTTTAATATAATATCAGAGTAAAAAATATTAAGTTCAAAACCGACCAGACTCTAATTTTATTTAATTTTTTCTATTTAAATTAAATTTAACTTCTTAGCATTTAGAGAATAATTATTATTTTTATATTCTTTAACACTCATAACTCCTAGGTAAAGTTTCTTAATTTTCACTATTTTTGTGGGGGTTAAAAGGAGAAAATAAGGCAAACCTTTTTAATTAGTACCTTTGGTAATTCTCTTTCAACAAGTGTGATATTCTAGGATCTAGAATAGTCTTATATATAAAATATAATAGGGTTAAATCTCTTAATCCGATTATAATATTTTGAATGATGATTAGATCCAAAAAATTAAAAGAATTAAATATGCTAAAGCTAGAATAGTTCTAGAATGAATGATTCTTGGAAAGCGGGGAGTCACAACAATAGTAACAATCTTTAATAAATTAGTTGTATTTTTTAACGAAAATTTAATAAATTAGTTGTTTTAACTTAAAATAAGATGAGCTTCAAAAACTAAAGTCTAAGTGTCTAAGTACGTAGTCTTTAACCTAAAGTAAGTATTTAGAGTTCTTGTTACATGAATTAAGTAAGATCAGATTGTGATCTTCAAAAGCTGAAGCTATAGTTAGATGATTCTTTTCTCATTCAAAAGAAAAATGTTCGAGGTACTTCAAAATTATATATATATTTTTAATAATACTATTTAAGTAGCATTTTATCAAATAACGCGACACTCACAACAAAATCAGGTAACCAAAAAAAGTAGAAAAATATTTTGTTATAACATAAATTAAAATCCAAATTTAAGTGTTCAAGTCCTTATTTCATTTCTAGCATTTAATTCTGTGTATCTGTTGAATATATTTTGAATTTTTTTTTCTAGCAAATCATTTAAACTGGTGAAAATCTTACAGCAATTCTTTAGAAAAATTATTACATTAATCCCCAGTACTTTTTATAGTTTTTGTTGAAACGCAAACCAAATATAAAATTGATCTAATCTTCCTTGTCAAAATAAAGTGCCATTTCATAAGAATTAAAAAAATACTCATCTCTTGAGGAAAGAAAAATGATTTTTTTCTTTTTAATTTGGTTTAATGGAGCCGTACGTGTACTAACTCACTCTTGAAACATGCATAAAAGCTGATCAAGTAAAAAAAAAAAAAATTGGTATTCCACATAGTACACACTCTTGAACATGCATAAAAATTGATCAAATAAAAAAAATATGGTATCCACAACGTTCCTTACAGGGTAATTAGCTACATATATAGATATAATGAAAATTTACGGGAAAAAAAAAAAAAAAAAAAACACCTCGGTGAATAATAAATATCACATCAAATAAAGAAACATTTGGGCCCTGAATTAAGAGTCACAAATCAATAGCAGTACGTAGCAGCACTTATGAACAGTGCAGTTATATGTGTCCCCTTGAGTTTTGAGATTTTTTCTATACATTATTGTATGTAGTGTTTTGATATTTCTAGGGGCAGTTTGAGCTACTTGTTGGGTTAATTTACATGTTGTTCTCATAGTTACTGTTAATAATTAGCATATTGTTCCAATTAGTTACATCAAATAAATGCTAATGAAAGTCATTTTTCATGCAATAAATGTTAATGAAACTATTTTCCATGCAATGAAGAAACATTTGGGCCATGAATTGAGAGCATGGATGTAAACGGGGCGGATCCGGGGCGGGAGGGGTCTTTCACATTCCGCTTCATTTTTGTCAGATCGTGATTGCTTATTCGGAACGGATTAATTTTAAATTTTTGATGAATATTTAGTGGATCGGAACAGATCGAAGGAAGAAAAAAATTTTCCACCTTTCGCTTTATTAATTTGGTGGATCAGAACGGATTATACTTTTTCATTTCTTTTGTTCCTGCTTACTTACTGTCTCATTCGAAGTGGATTGGGGCAGAATCTCCGCCACCAATCCGGATCCATCTGCATCCCTAACTAAGAGTCACAAATCAATAGGAGTAGCAGCGCAGCACTTAAAAAACAGTGCCCCTCCTCTTGAGTTATATATGAGATTCCTATACATATAAAATTATTATATATAGAGTCCTTAATATTTCTGGGGACAGTTTGAGCAATTTGTTGCGTTAATTTAGATGTTGTTCTCGTAGTTACTGTTAGTATGCTGTTCCAATTATTTACATCAAATAATGTTGGTGTCTAATGAAAAACATTTTCGATGCAACGAAGAAACATTTGGGCCATAGATTGAGTACTCACAAATCAATATATAGTTAGCTACAGTACTAATAAACAGTGCCACTATATGCATGTGTCCCCTTAGAGTCATGAGATTCCCATACATTATTCTATGTGATCCTTAACATTTCTGGGGACAGTATATATGAGCATATATATTGTTGGATTGATTTACATGTTGTTCTCAAAGTTACTGTTAGATGGTATTTCTAAAATCATTTTTTAATTAGATAATTTTTAGGTAATAATATTATCAGAGTCAATTCTAAATAATATATATACTTAACACATTTGTTATGTGAGGTTGTGGATTGATCCCTAATAAGTTAACTTTTATATTTAAGGAGTCCCATCTTGTTTCATGAATTTGTCTTTCCTAAATAAACTTATTTTAATAACTTTTTCAGTTTAAAAAGAGTCTCTTTATTTATATATACTAGTTATTTACCAAAGCTTTATAGTGGATTAATGGATTTATAGTCAACATTAAAATTAAGAAAAATTCTTAGTTTTCTCCTTTAATATATATATATATATATATATATATATATATATATATATATATATATATATATATATATATAATCGCACCGGTGTATTGTTAAGTCTTACACCAAATATAATGTTTTATGATAAATATTTTAAAATAAATATTTAATTTAATAGTTAAAATATTTAAAGTTTTTTTGTATAAAAATTAGTAATATTTAATTTAATTAGGAATGAGATATGATTGAGACTATTTGGTAATTTTTTATTAAAACTTTCTTATTTATATTTTTTATTTAAATTATTATAGTAAAATTAGGTAAAAACTTCGTTAATTAAATTGGATAGATTTATCAACTATTAGTTTAACTATTTTAATTTTATTTGCTAAAAATAATTAAAAAATATTAATTTTGATATAATTACTAATAAATTTGTAAAATATCTTACTTATTTGATTAAAATTACTTAAATCTAAAAGATTAAAAGTTAGGAGAGAATTAATAAAAAAAAGATATATTAAGGTGAATGAGCTATTTCAAAATTACCCATAGTTGATAGTGTTGTGGTCTCCCTACATTTTTAAGGGTGAATTAATAATAATAAAAAATTAACCACATAATTCATCTATTGTTTTTTTTCTAGATAATAAAGTATGAAAGCATATATATATATATATATATATATATATATATATATATAATTCGGCTACTGTGCTTGTACAAGCACCAAGCAATTGGTGCTTGTAAGTTTTCTACCGTTAGATCTAACCTTTTGATTAATTCTATCGCTTAGATCATATTATTCCACCAACCACCTACTAAACCCAATGGGCCCACCATTATCCTAACCACACATTCCTATATCCAAAAATAAAAAACTCACATGATTACCAACAGCTCAGGGGCCGATGCCGGGAGCTCCTAGTAGGGATTTGGCGGGTGGGGCCATCATCACTCCTACGCCCACTTTGTCCGCCACCGTTACCGCAAAAAGATCCGGTGTTGCACACGGAGTGGGCGAGAGTGAGGGCGAGTTTGAGAGAGTTTCGAAAATACGAACCACCCGTCTTTGAGGGAGAGACCGCAGACTCGTGGGTGGTGAAGGAATGGGTGAAGACCATAGAGGAGCTTTTTGAGGATTTGACGGTGGAGGTATACGAGCGGATTCCTTCGGCGGTTCATTATCTTGTGGAAGACAGTACGACCTACTTCTTTTACTGGCACTGCCCTCCCTTTATGGCCTATATGCATAGAGATGTTGTTTATATGTTTTTAAAAGTACAAGTTTATTCATACTTGTGAATTTTTTTACCATTGAATTTGTATTGGGATTTATGTTTTTGTAAAGTCAACTAAAGAGAGAGAAAGATAAAGTAAAAAACATCAATTTCAATACAAATTCAATGGTAAAAAATTCAGTATGAATGGACTTGTGTTTTTAAAAGTATATAAGCTCTATTATATATATATATATATATATATATATATATATATATATATATATATATATATATATATATATATATATGGGTCCGGCTACTATACTCTTATGAGTAAAATTTTTTTGTACTCATAAGTTTTCATCCCTTGAATGAAAGAATGTGCGGTTAGAATTATAGTAATTCCTAAAATTTTTACTATTTTTCTAATAAGCTAGTAAACCATCCCTTGGATGAAAGAATGTGCGGTTAGGATTATAGTAGTTCCTAAAATTTTTACTATTTTTTCAATAACCTAGTAAACCATCCCTTGGATGAAAGAATGTGCGGTTAGGATTATAGTAGTTTCTAAAATTTTTACTATTTTTCCAATAACCTAGTAAACCCTAGGGGGACCGCTATCATCCTAACCGTGCATTCCTTCATCCAAGGGTGAAAAAGTTATGAGTACAAAACAGTTTATACTCATAAAAGTATAGTAGCCCTACGCTATATATATATACATGTCATATTTTAACTGTAAAATTCTTGGACATGTACTTTGAGGGTGACCATTGTAATATTGAACAAGGACAAAAAATATATAAGACGCCCCTTATAGGGAATTTTGTTAGTTGAAGTTCATGTTTTTCACCCTACTTTCTCACTTCAGTTCAGATCATCCACCCGATCGATCAATCAACATCTCTCAAATTTGAACATCTCTCAAATGAAGAATATCTAACCACTAGCTCCTCTTATTGTTCTTCATCAAAACCTTTTATAAATTTGCGAGTCTTATAAAACTTCGCATTGTCACCGAGGATAAAAATTTCACAAGAAGCTAATTTTTTCTTAGTAACTTAAAAGAAGAGCTTAAATGCTTGCGCCCAACTGATATTTTCATCCTCAATCATCAACCATTTTTGAAAAAAAAAAAAATAAAAAAGTTAAATTTCAAACATAAAAATCGTTTGATAGAGAATACGGATTAAAAGCACCTCTAAATTAAACTTTTGTTGTTCCTCAGGATTGTTCAGATTTAGTAATAAAAGAATCCTTAGATATATACTATATATGAATAGTGAATGAGCGCTTGTTTGATACAGCTACAGATTTAATAGAAATATTAGCGAAGATAACTGAAAAAGCACTTACAGATTTTCTCACTTATCTTATTAATATTTTTTTTTTATTAAAAATATAGTAGGATTTTTAAAGTTTAAAAGGTAAAAGATTTAAAATGTTTACACATTCTATATGAGATATAAACATAACATATTTTTTAATAAATAATTAATCATCTAAATCCCTAAAAACCATGCAGTGTAAATAAATTAAGGGAATGATCCACCACACCAATTTCCAAACTTTTGAGTTGGGTGCACTTTTGTCTTTGTCCTTCTATCAAGAAACAAAGTGGTAACACATCAAGTCATGATCAAATGAACTGGTCCATTTTTGGGCCCGACCAAAGTATGGTGCATTGAAGATCATGTCCCATAGAAATTGAAAATAATAACAATAATAATGATAATAATAATAATAATAATAATAATTAACTACATTTGTGATTGAGATTATTTTACGATTTTCAAATTTGAGGACATTTAAAGATGAATATTATATAAGTTTTAAATATATAAATGTAAAAATATCATCCTCTAGTACTAGTTTTTGGAATGTTAAATATATATAATTATTAAGAAGATATATAGTTCTCTGCCGCTTAAATTTTTAGAGATAAACAATTATTTCATGTAATTTAAAATGGTATAAGAGTAGGAATTCTAAATTTGAGTTTTGTCAAACTTCTAGAGCTATTTACTTTCTTTCTATTTAATTTAAGTCTACGGCTTCAGGCTATCGAAAAGTTTTGAACCTGAATATAAAGGAGAGTATTGAAAATAAATATTAAAAATATTACTATCTGACAGCTTAAATTTTTAGAAAAGATAATTGTTTCATAGTATTTAATATGGTATCAAAATATACAGTCCTGGATTCGAGTCACGTCATATTTCTAATATATTTGATTTCTCCTATTTAATTTCAGTTCATACCATGGACCTATCAAAAAATTTCGATTCTAGACGTGAGGAGAAAGTTAAATATAAAATATAAAAATATTGATTATTTCGTATTATTTAATAATATATAAATATATGTGCTATCAAATTTTAATTTATTAAATATTGAAGCTGAAAATTTGAGTGTTGACAGAAAAATCAAATAAGAAAATTATTTACCCATTTGAAGTAAATAAAATGTTAATAAAATTAAGAAGCTTAATTAAGTTTTGTGGCATCTTTTAATATTATTTCCTTTATAAATTAAGCTTCTCTAATAAAATCGTTTGGGCATATTTTAAACCAATCATACTACATAAATTC
Source organism: Tillandsia fasciculata (assembly GCA_029168755.2). Classification (NCBI taxonomy): domain Eukaryota; kingdom Viridiplantae; phylum Streptophyta; class Magnoliopsida; order Poales; family Bromeliaceae; genus Tillandsia; species Tillandsia fasciculata. Next base: position 3,198,139 of record CM054943.1, on the reverse strand, counting down.
ATTCAGATCAGTTTCTCAAAAGAGTTAACAATAAGACACCTCACATCACAGGGAACTATATATATATATATATATATATATATATATATATATATATATATATATATATATATATATATATTACTCTAATACTACCCTAGTTGTTAATTTGTATCCTTTATAAAATATTGGATGTGTAGTATTAACTCATTGGATCAATGATAAGAATAATGATTTGAGCAATGATAGGTACACAATAATAATGATATTATGGGTGCTTGTAAATGTGGGAATTAATATGTGGCATCCATTTGATTTGTTTGTTTACTGATTATGAAGTCACAGCTAAATCATGCTTATCATGCTAGAGCACTAAATCTTATTGATTATAATTTTTGTTATTATTAAGATGGGTAAAAACAGGATCAAGATTCATAATTTTGCCAAATCATGACACCCACTATTTCTTTCTTACAAATATATTTAATTTTTTAAAATTTAACAAATATATATATATATATATATATATATTATATATCTATAATATATATATAGTATATATATATATATATAGAGTTGGGCTGGAATGCTACTGATAGCACCAGCCCAACTTTACCACCCATTTTGTAGTTCTTGGATCGCATTAAGATTCGTACAGCTCTTTAATGAAAAAAAAAAAAAGAAAATGTAAAATGTAAAAATTTTTTCTTTTTAATTAAATTGCATGCACAAATCTCAATGCGATCCAAGGGCTACAAAATGGTGGCAAAGTTGAGCTGGTGCTATCAATAGCATTCCAGCACAACTCTATATATATATATATATATATATATATATATATATATATATATATATATATATAGGGTTATATTGCATACTGCTCCCTGTAAACATATCGAATAGCAGATATATTCCTACAAAGTTCAACTTTTCATATTTATCCTTTCAAAAGTCCAACGTTATTCATAGTTAGTTAGTGAAGTAAATTTACTTTTTTACCCTTCTAGATATTTCTGCATTATTTTTTGGAGGGACATTTTTTAAAGGGCAAAACTGTCATTTCATATATAATCTGTTAAAAAATAAACAGTAAACTAACGATAATAAACCGGAGGGATATATATATATATATATATGAATAACGTTAGATTTTTTAAGGAATAAATATGAAAAGTTAAACTTTGCAGGAATATATTTGCTATTCGATATATTTATAGGAAGCAGTATGCAATTAACCTCTATATATATATATATATATATATATATATATATATATATATATATATATATATATATATATATATATTGTGTTTATGTATGACACCATTAATAATTTATAAGAACAAATTTTTTATTCTAATATTATATTAAATTATATAAAATAATTGATTTATCAAATTAGTTAAATAATTCGCAAACTGTAATTTTTTAATAGTACATTCATTCAACATTCTTCGACAGCTTCAATTTTTGAGTGATTGATTATTTCACATAATATAAAAGTGATCAGAGATTTTGAGTTTAAATTTTTTTAATATTTAAACGGTCTAGAGATTTTGAGTTTAAATTTTTTTAATATTTAAACGATCTTATAAAAATAATCTAATTAAACAAGTTCAGTAAAATTATTTTAAAATTATTATATTTGATTCATCTTGTACATAATAATTTGGTAAACAATGCAAAATTTTAAAAGTTAAAGTAATTCTCAAAAAAGGAATATAAAAGTGTAATGAGGAGATTTTTATACTTTACTATTTATTTTAAGTAAAAGAATTGCACCAAAATAATATGCGGTAAATTATTATTAGATTATTATGCGGTAATAGTACTTGTTAATTCACGCTGTGATTGGACATCTCGGAAGTAGCGAAGAGCGTGCGGTCCTGGTGCGGCCACGTCGCTCGTTTCTGTCCACAAAAATTCCCTATCGGGTGGGGCGAAATAGTTGGATTTTGTGACTTGAAATTCCAAATGTACCCCTGCCACGTGGTCGCCACGTGTGGTGTTCGCGCTCACACGCCGTAACGGCTCCGTTACGCCGTTGGACTTCGTGTTGTTATTCCCACACCTGGTCGGAAAAAAAAAAAAAGCGAAAAATGCATGGATACCCCTCACCTGTAATAGTTTTGAGAAAGAGTACTTAATTATATTTTATGTTATTTGATTATTTTTTTTCAATTTTAGTTATTTTATTTATAAATAAAAATCCTATTAAACTTACCAATAAATTTAATAAATTTTTAGTTTAACTGACTAAGATTGTTTAATTTAAGATGTTAAAAGAGAAAAGATATTAGTAAAAACAAATAAAATTGAAGGGCCAATTTTAGCATGGCTTATATTTGAGGAATCTTAATACAATTTTATTAACAAAAAAAATGAAAATCTAAATAACATTTTGATTTGTTGAAAATTTTTATTTTACTATCTAATCTTTCAACTTATTTGATTTAATTCAGTCAATAATTTTTTTAATTCAAAATTTAAAATTTAATTTATTTATTTTTACAGATTTAATTAGCATATTAATTCTCATAATTATAAATTTATTAAATTATATAATCAGTTTTAATTTAAAAATTAAAATACTATTCCTTTATTCAAACCGAACAAATTAAAAAATTAAATAGTAAAATTAAAAATTAAATATATTTTATTATAAAAACTAAAAATAAATAAATAAATAAATAAATAAATAAATAAATAAAAGCAGGTGTTGTTAGATCCAAGTTCCTGTTTTTTTGCTTAGTTTATAAAGTACAATATCTCCGTTCCCAAAATTGAGGAAGTGTAGGTGGAATTTTTTGCTGGAACTTTGCATGAATATTTAATTATATGTTCTCTCCAAAAAAAATATATATTTAATTACATAATTAATTAGATTCTTTAATTTGCCTTAGCTGCAGGATACTCTATGTATTCTGAAAAAAATGTAATGAATATTTTTTAATAATTATATTTAAACAGTATCATGATTAATAAAACTCTAGTAAAATAAAAACTAATAAGTATGAAATTTAATACTATATATATCGTTTTCATAATAATTTGATAGTAATTTTCATGGTTACGAATTAAGAAGAGATATTATCTCTAAAGAAAAGTAAGAGCACAGATATGTACTTTTCAGTAGGAAAGACTGTATTTACTGATCTTTTTATAAATTACTTTCATCACTAATGCGACGAAAATTCTATATATGACATATTCAAAAAAGTTGTGTAGTATTATTAATGACACAGGGTTATTTTTCAATAGTTCAGGTCTGATTTTTCTTAAGCTGTTACGTGGGCTAAAAATATGCTAGTGCAGTGGGTAGATCTTTAACATCTCTGTTTGGATTTCCTACGCCTTTATTCAATATGCGGATCCCCTCCACAACGTGGTTTTTTTTATATATATATATTTTTTCGCGTTGTTTTTCTCTCTAGAGATCTTGTTGTCTCACTCTTATTGTTAAATTCATATTCATAATGAATGAAGCAGATAGCTTGCTATCTTTTTCTCAAAAAAAAAAAAAAAAAATAGTGACACAAAAGTTTACCAATATGCACATATTTTAAATATTTATAAAAAAAATTCAAACTCTCTTTAAGATGATTTTGAATTTTTCAATACTTCGTAAAAACACAAAAGTTTTAACATGGACTTCAGATTCAAAATCACTTTGACGACGCTGTTGAAAGAGTTTGGTAGAAGTTGGAGTTAGAAAGTTAACTTGTCATCAGTAATACGAGATGTTTATTCTTTCTCAGTAATATTTTCAGAATTATTTTACACTATTTATAATAATATTATATTACTGATTAGATTATAGGCGGAATGAACCAAACGAAATAATTTAAACAAATTTCTACGTAATTGTATGTAATTCTGGCATAATAATCTAAATCAAAATAACATGCCATAGAAAATATAACAACTAAAAATATATCTTCTATTTTTTTTTTTTCCTTTTTGATTCTCAAGATCCAATCTAGTGTGATTAAGATCAACTAATGTGCACTCAATTTATGTTCCCTACAGAGAAAAAAAAAAAAAAAAAAAAAAGTTGTTGGTAAGATATGATTATTCAGATTTGGGCCATAAAAACTTGGCCTTTTTTTTGAGTGGGCCGGATCGATACAATTATTTCTATTTCGACCTTCAAGTAAATAAATTTTGTTTTCATTAATTATTTACCGAGCTTCAGTAAGTAAAAATTAGCAGGTTTTAATATTGATAAGTAAAACATTGTTCTTCAATTTTGATCATTTTAAATGCATATGATATTTTTGTATGTTTTATATAATGAGTTGTTACAAAATATAAATTGACTATTTCATTTATTTATATACATTGCTCGTAGAAGCAATTTGGGTTCGGTTCGAAGTCGAACGAGTTAGCATCGTAACTAATAACATCTTTTGATTTAGACTCAAAGCTAATGAAAAAGTGAATAAATGTACCCAACTTGATAACTCTATCCAAACCCGATCCGCTAGGTAAACAAATTGACGCACACATGATCCAATTAAGATAAAATGAATTTGGATTCGGGTTGGATCGACTTAAACCGAATTTGAGCATTCAATTTCCGGGTACTACAATAAGCAGAAACTGTTTGATTTCGAAGTGCTAAAAAGAAAGGTAGTTCGCTACTTCTTTTATTTATTCGCAGATAAATTTAATTACAAGAGATGATACAGTAAAATTTTGAAAAAAAAAATAAAAAAACAAAAAATTTGAGAAGGATTCATAAAAGCACTTTCTAGCAATTCTTAAATTATATTATTCATGTGATCCTCTTCCAAATTTTTCCTTTTTTTTTTTGAAGTATATTTCTTCTTAAAATTTTCTAAACAATTACATTTAACGTGGTGTTGGCCACACCCCAATCAATTTCATCTCAGAAATTTTATTTTATTTCAAAATTTTAATTCTAATTTATTTCTAAAATCTTATCTTTAGGCCAAATTAAGTTTAGAGAGAAAATTTTTAATTCAACCTAAATTAGAAAATCCCAAATTAAAAACTAAACTGTTTGAGAATATTATTATATATATATAATGTACTCAACCTGCCTCAATGGAGTGTCCAAATAAGTGTCACAATGTTGAGTTTATATTATTTCAGAGCCAAAAATTTAAAAATAAATCCAACTCCTCACTTAGTCAAACTCGCGCAGTTTATTTCTATATACATTTTGCTTTCAAATTTCACAAAGAAACCCTTCGGATCAACCGCACCGGCACGAATCCGAATCACGCCGCGTCTCTGCCACCGTTTTGCGCTCCTTCACCTCGCCGAGAACGCGGGCTGCCCACTGCGCAAAGTAGGCTTCGTCGTGCCCGATCTGCAGGTCCTTGTAGGAAAAGAAGCACTGCAGTTTATTCTTATGGCTCGAACATATTTCGTCGCTGTCGGGCTCCCACCACGAGCCCTGGTGCCGCATTCCGGCCCACTCCGCCATCCATCGGAACACGTACTGCCCTGCCCCGGCCAACTCCTTCCACCCCTTCGGGTAGAACTCCATTATGCTGCTGTTCTTGTCCATGAAGAACATGTTCGAAATCTGTGCCCCGTGGGGCGAGACTAGTATGTCAGTCTCGCTCAACAGCTTAACCTGTTCGACGTATTAGAAAAAATAATTTAAAATATTATTTTTTAGCGGTTTAAATTTTTAAAATATAAATTAGAAAAATATAGTGTAATTAATCAACCTGATCACAGAATGTCAGGTTTTCAGGCTTTGCGACTTTGATTCTGCACCCGTCGATCTTTCGGCACTCTCCCGCGAAGACGGCGACCACCGCCGACTCATTCTTGAACGACCTCGCACCGCTCCTCAGCAGTAGCGTAATCCGAACGGCCGACTTTGGATCTCCGACGGCCGCCTCACTGACTTTACAGTAAGCTCTCGCTTTGCACCGCATCATGTCGAACACCTCCTCGTTCCGATCCCGCGACATCGAGCCTTTGTTGTGCCGGAACACCACCGCCTCCTCGAAGCACGCCGGCCCCTGACCGCCAACGCCGCCTGCAGCTCCTTCGAACGTTTCGATCGCCACGTTCCTGACAGCGGCCTCCGCCACCGACCGCACCCACCCACCCATCGTGCGGCGTAGCTCGCCCCAATGGAACAGTACCCACCGGGCCGGCACCGCGCATTTGCTACGCTGGTGCCACCCGGCGAACGGCAGGACCGCAGTGAGCCCGTGCCAGAGGTTGGAGTAGTCGTAGTACGTGTCGGAGACGAAAGTGAGGCCCGGATAGAGCGTCGCGCCGCGCGGCAACGCCTTGAGCCACGCCAGCGCGTACGAGTTCTTACTCCCGTCGGAATCGTCGTGCGCCGAGAGGCAGAGCACTCGGCCGGCGGACGCTTCCGAAGGGAAGTGCAAGTACTCGCTCTCGCCCGGCTCGACGGTGTCGTTTATCGAGCTCATGAACCAGGTGTGGCCCGACATCGGGTGGTCGGCGAAGCGCAGGTCCTTGAGGGGGAGGAAGGTGACGGACTCGCGGAGCATCGACCGCGCCCGTCGAGCTCGGCGGTCGCGTTGTCGCGGTCTTGGTTGTCGAAGAAGGGGAGCCGTAGAGCGAAAAGCGCGGCGACAGAGGGGAGGTTAAGAGCTTGGAATTGGAGGAGGAGGAGGAGGGTGACGAAGATGGTGAGGAAACAAAGGGAGTGCTTGAGGGAGGAGGAGGAGGAGGAGGAGGTGAGTAGGGAAAAGGACTTAGTTTTTGTGGGGTTTTTGGAGCTTATTTGCTCTTGGGATACGGTGATGGTTGTTGTGGAACTCATGGTGTTGGAAATGGGTGGTTTACGATTGATAGAGATCAATAGAAATGGTGTTTATTCTTTTTGTTAAAACCATTAGCCTGCGTTTGGTAACCCCCGTTTTAATATCCGAACACAAAAAAAAAAAAAAAAAAAAAAAAAAAAAAAAAAGAAGAAGAAAACTGTTGTTCCCATCTAAATCCGTTATTCCGGATTTAGATGGGAATAGCAGTTACAATGAAGCTGGAATAAAATAGGTTTTAGAATTTTGCACGGGAATCGAGTGAGGCATGAGCACGTGGGCATCTCTCTCTCTCCTCTCTCTCTCTCTACGGAATCGAGGGGTGTCTTTTATTTTTTTTTCTTTTTTTCCTTTTTTTTTTTTTTTTTTTTTGCATACACCTAAATAAAAATTAGTTTTTTTATTTTTTAAAATTAAAATTTTTAAATTTTAAAAAATATTTAAATTTATAAATTTTAATTTTTTTATTTTATAAATTTTAATTTTTTTAACTTTATTTTTTAATAAATCTCCTAATTTTATTTTGTTTCATTTTTGTAAAAAAAAATATTAATTTTAAATTTTTAAAATTTATACAATTATTTTATAAATTTTTAAAAATTTATATAAATTTAAAAATTAATATTTTTACTCCCACTTAAAATTTAAAAATAATCTTTATTTACTCCCACTTAAAATTTTTACTCCCACTTAAATTTTAATTTAAAGGGCAAAATAGTCAAAACACATATTTATTCCCTCTCAATTCATCTTATTCCTCTATACCCAACCAAACACAATTTTTTCTTATTCCTCTTATTCTTCTTATTCCTATATAATTTACCAAACACAATTTTTTTTATCCCCGGTATAACTCAACTATCCAACCAGGCGCAAATTTACAGTAGTTCCTGCTAATACCAGAATTTATACCAATCCCCGGTATAACTAAATTTTTCTTATCCCCGAACCAAACGCAGCCTTACTAAATTATATTTTTTACTACTTCTATTAGAGTTGACTAAGTTTCTTCAATTCTAAAGTATCGTTTAGATTGGGGAAAAGAGAGATGAGTTATACCAGGGATAAATATAAAGTTAGGTATAATATGAAATTGTGTTTGGCTGGGAATTAGGCTTATACCAGGTATAAGAAAAAAAGTGTTTGGTAGTGATTGAAGAATAAGAGGAATAGAGAGTTGACTTTTGTGTTAATAGATTAAAATGTTCTTTTCTTTTTAACAATTTTTTCAAAATTAAAATTTTAAAATTTATTCAAATTTTAATATTTATTAATTTTAATTTTTATAAAAATTTTAAGTGGGAGAAAAAAAAATTAATTTTAAAATTTTAAATAGGAGTAAAAATTTTAATTTTTAAATTTATATAAATTTTTAAAAAATTATAAAAAAATTGTATAAATTTTAAAATTAATATTTTTAAAAAATAAAATAAAATTTTTAGATTTATTAAAATATAAAATTAAAAAAATTAAAATTTATACAATTTAAAATTTAAAATTTAAATATTTTTTAAAATTTAAAAATTTTAATTAAAAAAATTCAAAAGAAGCATAAAAGAAAAAAAAAGAAAAAAAAAAATGCCCCTTCCAAGGCAGAGCCTCTGCCTTAGGAAGGGGGGTGGAATGAGATATCCCCCAATACCCGGTTTGGGGGGATATCCCATTCCCCCCTATCCCAAAAGGGTTTGGATACAAAGAGGGATTTGTACCCAATCCAAACGGGGCCTTAATAAGAGATCTCGTGCTGGTAATTTAATGAGACAAGTGTTTTTTACATTTTTTAACTTTGTTTTTTTAGTGCGCATATATATTCATATGGTTGACATGCAGTTTGATCCCTCTCATGCATCATTTTTTATCTCATCAATAGTTTTAAATAATTATTTATAATTTTTTCAAACGTTGCCACATGAGGTTATCCTAAAATTAGGCATGAATGAATGAATGTACGTGGGGAATATATATATATATATATATATATATATATATATATATATATATATATATAGCATATTTTAGCTTGTAACTTGTAAGGTGAGAAAGCATAGGTACAATTAAAGTTTGAATATTTATTTAAAAAAAGGGAAATGAGTGGAGTAGGGAATGGAAAGATACCATACATGCACTGTAATCAACTCTTTTGTCACAAAGTCAACAACCTAACTATAGCCTAATAAAGATGGAAAAAGCTAAGTGTACATCTTATTTAAAGTGTACATCTTACACTTCATTCATTTTAGAGTAGAGTAAATTTTATTCGTCACTTCGAAGTGACGAGTGGATGAATATTCATCTTAGGATGGAATAGGTATAGAAAATATACTCCAAATGAAATGTACATGTAGCATAGCTCATATATCTTAGACGCACATATTATATATATATATATATATATATATATATATATATATATATATATATATAATATAAGTGAGATGAGTTTGGCATGAGCCTGACAAGTGTTATGAGAAGAGGGTTTGCGAGGACAGGCAATTAAAAGTGCATGTGTTTAGCCTGAAAGCAAGCTCGACTGTCTGCTTTTCTGCTGCAAACTTTCAGCTAAGATGCAGATTTTCTAGATGTGCAGAAAATAAATAAAAAAAAAAACAATTAAATGTTCACTTGAGATACCAAATGTAGTCGATCGATTCGGCGTTCCGTGGAGCGAGTAGTTGAGATGCGTCCTATCTACATATGAACGATTAAATTTATTGATGCGTACGTAGAAACTAAAATAATTAAGTTTGCAACATAATTACATTACATTTTTAATTAAGTTGATTTCTAAAAAATGAACGAAACGAATAGCGTGATATATTTCTGTCCCAAAAAAAATAAAACTCCTTGTAATATCATGGATGCTTCGTCTTTTGCTCTCTTTGTTTCAATCTCTTTAGCATATGCATAGTAGAAAATATTAATGAAATTTTACGTAAAAAATAACAAAAGATGATTTAAAGGTCATTGTATAAATACAGTGTTCTTATACATTATTTCTAAAGATCTTAGCACCTAATAAAAAACCATTTACGCATAAATTTAGGAGAGTTTTGGCCCGGCCCGGCCCGGCCCAAGCCCATACGAAGTTGCTTAATTTTAGAAAAGTTCCGGCCCGGCCCAAGTGCACATAAACTCTAGATATATTTATGTTATATTATATAAAATAATTTTTCATCTTCAAAAATTTAAGCTATCAAATAATGAGGTATTTATATTTTGGCTTAATTGTATACGGCTCCCTGTAAACATATCGAATAGCAGATATATTCCTACAAAATTTAACTTTTCATATTTATCTCTTCAAAAGTCCAACGTTATTCATATATATCCCTCCAGTTTATTATCGTTAGTTTACTGTTTATTTTTTAACTAATTATATGTGAAATGATAGTTTTGCCCTTTCAAAAATGTCCCTCCAAAAAATAATACAGAAATATCTGAAAGGATAAAAAGATAAATTTACCTTACTAACTAACTAAGATTAAGTATTTAACCTATGGTTAACTAGATTTTTCTAACAGAGATAGACGGTAGAGATATATATGAATAACGTTGGACTTTTAAAGGAATAAATATAAAAAATTAAACTTCGTAGGAATATATCTGCTATTCGATATGTTTACAGGGAGTCGTATACGATTAACCCTTATATTTTTGTGTTCAGTGTAGAAGAAGAGATGTTGAATAAGAAAATCAATAAAGTTGTTAGGCTTGCAAACACGGACATGAAGTTGATCCCTGCTGTGCTTCTCTGTTTTCCGGTGTAGTGGTCGCTGCAGCACTCAATTTATAATCTTTCGTCTCCTGGAGAACCCTGGCTGCCCACTGCGCAAAGTAGGCTTGGTCGTGCCCGATCCGGCGGTTCTTGTAGGACGGGCATTGTGTCGACTTACGGTCGTTACCCGTCGTCATGCACGGCACGGCCTCGGGGTCGTACCATGAGCCCCGGTGCCGTATTTCCGACCAATCGGCGACCCATCGGAACACGTACTGGCCCTCGCCAGCGAGCTCCTTCCATCCGTTCGGAAAGAATTCCATTATTCTGCTGTTCTTGCTCATGAAGATCATGTTTGTCATCTGCGCACCGTGGGGCGAGACCAGTATATCGGTCTCGCTTAGGAGCTTCACCTGCAACGATTATTTTATATTATTTAATATGGTATGAGAGAATAAAATCATACTATTCTATTATAATTTAACTGTAGTTTTTTTCCTATATGGAAACAAAGTCACGCTTTAGTGACAAGATCTAAAATGTAGTTGAATCACAGTTAACCTGATCACAGAACGTCAACTTGTCCGGCCTCTCCACCTTAACACTGCACCCATCCACCTTCCGGCACTCCGCCTCGAAAATTGCGACGACGGCTGATTCATTCTTAAATGATCTCGTATCTGTTCTCAGCAGAAGCGTCATTCGAACCGGAAACCTCTTCGAAACTCGAAATGCGTCTTCTGCATTTCCGACGTTGCAGTATGCTCGCGCTCTGCACCGTATCATGTCGGTGACCTCCCCCGCCCGCTCCCGCGACATCGCCCCCATGTTGTGCCTGAACACCACCGCCTCCTCGAAGCACGCCGGCCCCCCTCCTTCGAACCCTTCTATCGCCGCGCTCCCAATAGTGGCCTCCGCCAACGCGCGCACCCATGGGCTCATCTCGGTGCGGAGCTCGCCCCGATGGAACAGTACCCACCGGGCCGGAACCGCGCACTGCCTACGTTGGTGCCATGACATGAAGGGAGCTACCGCAGAGAGCCCGTGCCAGAGGTTGGTGTAGTCGTAGTATGTGTCGGAGACGAACGTGAGGCCCTGGTAAAGCGTCGCGCCGCAGGGCAAGGCCTCGGGCCATGCCAACGCGTACGAGTTCTTGGCGCCGTCGGAGACGTCGTGGGCGGCGAGGCAGAGAACACGGCCGGCGGATTGTTTGGAAGGGAAGTGCAAGTACTCGGCTTCGCCATCGTCGAAGGTGTCGTTCATGGAGCTCATGAACCACGTGTGGCCCGACATGGGCTCGTCGGCGAAGCGCAGGTCCTTGAGGGGGAGGAAGGTGACGGAGTCTCGGAGCATGGCGCGGGCCGCGGCGTTGAGGTGGTGAGAGGAGGAGGAGGAGGAGAGGGGCCATGAGGAGGAGGGGAGGGAGTGGAATTGGAAGGAGGAGGAGGAGGAGGGTGGTGAAGGTGGTGAGGAAGCAAAGGAAGCGCTTTAGGGAGTAGAATTTTGGTGGGGAGAAGTGCTTTTGCTTTGTGGGGGAGCTCATATTTGGAAATTGATCAAGTTGTAGAACAATCAAAGCTTGTTTATTTATGTTGTTGCAATTAATGGTAGCTTTTGGACCAAGAAGAATAAACTAGATTAATAGTTCTAAATAAAACATTATTTAAGCATGATTAATTACCATTATCATAATTAGAGTACTAATTACTATTCATAGTTTATGATGCATTACGAAAATTTGTCTACTAATTATCATAAAGTGAAAGTCAGATACAAATTATTAATGGATATTTTACAATGGAAATGGCATAGTAGATGCCATATATATATATATATATATATATATATATATATATATATATATATATATATATATATATATATATATATATATATATTATCATGAGAGGGATCTGCACATTGTCTTAGTTTGAGATCATGCAAAGCACGTAGGGTGGTGATAGTGAAGTCCACGAGCAATAAAATACGAAATTTAAAGTACTCATCTTGTTTTAAGTATAGAAATGGTGGGCCATAATTAAACGAGTTAATTAATGAATAGGAAAAGAGGTTTAGTAGTGAACTTAATTAGATGAGTGTTCCGTAATATCCGAGTTAGTTTTAAGCTCCTTGGCTAACGCGTCGATATAAAAATGTCAACAAAAATGCTATGCATGTAAGTCGCGTATTCTTATTAAATTTTGTGCGAAGTAGCTTCAAATATTGGAGGATGAGAAGTTAATAATTGAATCATAATGGAGCTATCAAAATTAAGGTTTTAATAATATATAAAAGGGGCAATTTCCTACGTACCCCTAAAAATTTTCCTATTTTTAGATTTATCCTTCTTAGAAGGCTAATATTAAAACTATCCTTCTTACGTTCCAACTTCTTTCCAAAATACCCCTGAAGTTAAACTCTGTTAGTGTACCGTTTGAAACTGCCGTTATCTGTGTGTAATTACTATTTTGTCCTTTCAAATATACTCTAAACCCTAAACCCTAAACCCAAAACCCCTAAACCCCTAAACCCTAAAACCCTAAACCCTAAAACCCTAAACCTAAACCCTAAAACCCTAAACCCTAAAACCCTAGGACCCTAAAAAAACCCTAAACCCTAAAACCCTAAAACCCTAAACCCTAAACCCTAAAATCCTAAAAAATCCTAAACCCTAAACCCTAAACTCTAAACCGGGGCAAAATAGGTATATCTGATAGTTTTCAACTCCGATTATTATTTAACTCTAGTTTAATCCTAGTTAACTTAACAAAGGGAAACTGTAGGGGTATTTTTAATAACGGTGGAACGTATGAAGGGTATATTGGAAAGAAAAAAATAAGAGGGGTAAATCAGATATTTCTTCATATTTCAGGGGTATACAGGCAATTATCCCTATATAAAAATATAAAGTTACTGATCTTTAACCCGTTTGGATTGGGGTTAGAATAAGGAATAGAGGAGATATCCTCCTTGTTCTACCAAACGCACCAGAAATTATTCGGTATAATAGTTTCAGTACAAAGTACAAACAGAATAAGCTGGAACAACAGTTCTTACCCATTACTTTATAATTTTTTGTTTTTATCAAACTACCCCTCCTCCCCTCATTTCTTTCTTCCCAATACACTCTCATCATCATAAATCCATCTGTCCTCTCTCTCTTTTCCTTCTTCCCAATACACTCTCATCATCACAAATCTCTCACTCTCCTCTCTCTTTTCTCATCATCACAAATCACTCTTTCTCCTCTATCTCTTTTTAATTTAATTGGATGTTAAATTAAATATTATTTTCAAAATTTTAGAAATTTTATTTTGATTTTGATTTTATCATAATTTTTTTTGTAAGACTTTAAATTTTAATATTTTATATTCAAAATTTTAACTTTAATTTAAACAAATTAAATATTAAATTAAATATTATTTTTATAAAATATAATTTGAAATTTGATTTCGATTTTGATTTTGATTTTGATTTTGATTTTGATTTTGATTTTAATTTTAATTTTATCTTAATTTTTGTAAGGTTTTAATCTATTAATTAAAACGAAGAAAGTAAAAGTTATTATTTGAAAATTAAAAAATTTTATGTTTAAAATTTATAATTTAAAATTAATATTGTAAAATTTTAAATTTTAAAATTTAAATATTGAAATTTTATATTTAAAATTTTAAATTTAATTTGAGAAAATAAAATATTAAATTAAATATTATTTTTAAAAAATATAATTTGATTATGATTTTGATTTTATCTTAATTTTTTTTAAAACTTTAATCCATTAATTAAAACGAACTAATTAGATTTTAACAACTTTTATCACATATTAAATCTTGATGGTAAAAAGGTAAATTATCCCAACCTAACCTCTTTATTCTCCTTATTTCCCATTTTCGTACCAAATATAAAATCTCTTATCCCTGAAACCGAACCAAACGTTTTTTCGCTCTTGTTCTGTACTTTATACCTATCCCCAGAATAGCTAGCTCCGGCTTATCTCGTTACAAAACGGACCCTATCAAAAGGTTCAATAGAATTCAAGGTGGCTGCAAATATAAGTAAAGTTTGTCATCCAACCTTGAAATCTTACACTCTTATCCATGCATCATCACCTAAATTGTCTCTTTAAAAGGCATCCGAAAATTATACACATGCAAGGCCCAGGGATAAAAGGTTCAATAGAATTCAAGGTGGCGTGCAAATATAAGTAAAGTTTGCCACCCAACCTTAAAATTTTACACTCTTATCCATGCATCATCGCCTAATTTATCTCTTTAAAGGCATCCGAAAGTTATACACATGCAAGGCTCAGGGATAAAAGATTCAATAGAATTCAAGGTGGCTGCAAATATAAGTAAAGTTTGCCACCCAACCGTGAAATTTTACACTCTTATCCATGTATCATCACCTAAATTGTCTCTTTAAAGGCATCCAAAAATTAAACACATGCAAGGCTCAGGGATAAAAGGTTTAATAGGATTGAAGGTGGGCTGCAAATAAAATTTCAAGGTTGCAACTCAACCTTCAAATTTTAATTTCTTATCCGTGCATCATCGCCTAAATTTTCTGATTCAAGCCAACCAACAACTAAACAGATGCAACCAATTTGTTCAACTTGTCTGCTGGCAACAACCTAAACATAGCTTATAATAGAAAGGCTCACCTTTGAAACTTCAAATAGTGCACGGACAGTATGCACTATACTTATCTGCGATCTTCTCCTCCAAATATATGCAGATAAATGTTAGGAAGTATCACACAGACTACACTTTATAGAAAAGTAAGAAGCATTACCTCTGTTAGATAGTAGGGGATAAGAGTGTAAAATATGTGGCGAGTTGACAAGTCGAAACAAATGCAAGATCTCTGAGAAAATATTACTGCGGATATAGATCGAGTACTATTAATGCCAAATCTTTGCAGAGAACCAAGATCTGCCTTGTAGTGATGGTTGAGAGAGGCAGCTTCGTGGACAACCAGAGCATTAAACTTGGTGTTTGCAAAGAGTAGGTTGAAATCCCTCTCGAGTTAGGTTAGAAGAAGAAATACATTTTGATGCGAGATGACAACTCGAAGCAGCTCCTCTATCAGCACAAAAGATCCAGCAACTGGATGCTGTGCAGAAATCACCAGGATCTTCGCAATCTTCGGTGACAAGAGGACATGCTTGAGATCAAGACACATCAATAAATGTTGACCACGAGTAAAGAGGGTTTGTGCGATGAAGACAATGGCTTCTCACACCAACCGGGCGAGGGTAGGCAGGATATGGTGAAGCTGTAAATGGACGCGGGAGTAACGAGGCATTAGGGAGAAGAAATCTGGTAGGAGAGGATCAAGTAGATTAAAGAGAGGAGAGGAGTAAAGAGGGTTTGACGGTAGAAGACGAGGACTTCTCACACCAACGGGGCGAGGGTAGGCGGGAGGGGGTGAAGCAGTAAATGGAGGCGGCAGCATTAACGAGGCATCTGGGGAAAGGAGACAACAAAGATGGATTTCAATTTTAATTTGCCCTTGGGCACAGGGATAAGCCAATTCTTTTGATTCGGTGGGATAATTTTAACGGGTTATTCACTTAAAAACATGAATTACCCGGTTTGACCGGGATTATTTTTTTAATCTAATTCTTTTGATGTTTGGGGGGATTAGCAGTATAATTTCTAATTATACCTATTAATTCTTTTTCCAAACAATACTTAATAGTTTAAGTTTTTGTAGGTAGTGAAAAAAAAAAAAAAAAAATCTAAATCATGCAAAGGGCAGGACCTATCAAAAACTTTAATTTTATTTAATTTTTTAATTTTATTTTCCTAGACCTAGTCCACCACATCCTCTGTGAACCACTCCTTGGAATATAAAGTGCGGTCCATGGATGACGTGGTGGATCATGTTCATGAAATTATGTTATTTATCGGAGATATCGGATGTTTAATGTAATCCACCCGACCCAATTAAATTAAATTAAATTAAAACTTAAAACGCCGCAGAGGCCGAAAAAACGCTCCCTCGCACGAGACGCCACCATCGTCCCCCGATACGAGATGCTCGCGTACACCTCCACCTCCTCCCACCGAAACCCTACCAAAACCCTAGCGCCGAATCCCTTCCTCCCCCTCCTCCTCGGCCCTTCCGCCTCTCCGCAGTGTCGTTCCCCGCGCGCAGCCGCACCGGTATCGCTCTCTCCGCCGCGGCTGCGTCGGCGGCGACTGCGGCGGCGGCAGCGGAGAATCGCCCTCCGCGCGATGCGTCCCTCGCCGCAGACTCCCGCGGCCGCGAGGACGTGCTCCGCGCCGCCCACGGAGGGCTCGGGAACTGCCTCTCCGAGACCCACCTCGATCGCACCATTCCCGGCTCAGCTTGAAGAGCCGGGGCAAGGTGAGAGATGTGATGTGATTGCATTAGGGTTTCTTCGATCCTGTCGTCCTCTCCTTTGAACTCCCTGATTCCATGTTGAGCTCCTTCTTTATAGGTGAGGGATGTATACGATAGCGGAGAGCATCTGGTGCTGGTTACTACTGATCGGCAGAGTGCTT
>CM054943.1:3120856-3181033 GCA_029168755.2 Tillandsia fasciculata | reverse complement strand
AATAAAATCATTCTATTCTATTATAATTTAACTCTAGTTTTTTTTCCATATGGAAACAAAGTCACGCTTTAGTGACAAGATCTAAAATGTAGTTTGAATCACAGTTAACCTGATCACAGAACGTCAACTTGTCCGGCCTCTCCACCTTAACACTGCACCCATCCACCTTCCGGCACTCCGCCTCGAAAATTGCGACGACGGCTGATTCATTCTTAAATGACCTCTGCGTCTGTTCTCCGAGAAGCGTCATTCGAACCGGAAACCTCTTCGAAACTCGAAATGCGTCTTCTGCATTTCCGACGTTGCAGTATGCTCGCGCTCTGCACCGTATCATGTCGGTGACCTCCCCCGCCCGCTCCCGCGACACTCGCCCCCTGTTGTGCCGGAACACCACCGCCTCCTCGAAGCACGCCGGCCCCCTCCTTCGAACCCTTCTATCGCCGCGCTCCCAATAGTGGCCTCCGCCAACGAGCGCACCCATGGGCTCATCTCGGTGCGGAGCTCGCCCCGATGGAACAGTCGCCACCGGGCCGGAACCGCGCACGATGCTTCATCGGTGGTGCCATGACATGAAGGGAGCTACCGCAGAGAGCCCGTGCCAGAGGTTGGTGTAGTCTAGTATGTGTCGGAGACGAACGTGAGGCCCTGGTCAAGCGTCGCGCCGCGGGGCAAGGCCTCGGGCCATGCCAACGCGTACGAGTTCTTGGCGCCGTCGGAGACGTCGCGGGCGGCGAGGCAGAGAACACGGCCGGCGGATTCTTTGGAAGGGAAGTGCAAGTACTCGGCTTCGCCATCGTCGAAGGTGTCGTTCATGGAGCTCATGAACCACGTGTGGCCCGACATGGGCTCGTCGGCGAAGCGCAGGTCCTTGAGGGGGAGAAGGTGACGGAGTCTCGGAGGATGGCGCGGGCCGCGGCGTTGAGGTGGTGAGAGGAGAGGAGGGGGAGAGGGGCCATGAGGAGGAGGGGAGGGAGTGGAATTGGAAGAGGAGGAGGAGGAGGGTGGTGAAGGTGGTGAGGAAGCAAAGGAAGCGCTTTAGAGAGTAGAATTTTGGTGGGGAGAAGTGCTTTTGCTTTGTGGGGGAGCTCATATTTGGAAATTGATCAAGTTGTAGAACAATCAAAGCTTGATATTTATGTTGTTGCAATTAATGGTGGCTTTTGGACCAAGAAGAATAAACTAGATTAATAGTTCTAAATAAAACATTATTTAAGCATGATTAATTACCATCGAATTGTTATGTAGAAATTATCATAATTAGAGTACTAATTACTATTCATAGTTTATGATGCATTACGAAAATTTGTCTACTAATTATCATAAAGTGAAAGTCAGACACAAATTATTAATGGATATTTTACAATGGAAATGGCATAGTAGATGCCATATATATATATATATATATATATTATATATATATATATATATATATATATATATATATATATATATATAATATATATATATATATTTATTATCATGAGAGGGATCTGCACATTGTCTTAGTTTGAGATCATGCAAAGCACGTAGGGTGGTGATAGTGAAGTCCACGAGCAATAAAATACGAAATTTAAAGTACTCATCTTGTTTTAAGTATAGAAATGGTGGGCCATAATTAAATGAGTTAATTAATGAATAGGAAAAGAGGTTTAGTAGTGAACTTAATTAGATGAGTGTTCCGTAATATCCGAGTTAGTTTTAAGCTCCTTCGCAGATGCATCGAAAAAAAAAATTGTCAACAAAAATGCTATGCATGTAAGTGGCGCATTCTTATTAAATTTTGCGTGAAGTAGCTTCAAATATTAGAGGATGAGAAGTTAATAATTGTATCATAAATTTTAATGATGGAGCTATCAAAATTAAGGTTTTAATAATATATACAAATATAAAGTTACTGATCTTTAATAGTTTAATTTTTTTGGTAGGTAGTGAAAAAAAAAAAAAAAAATCTAAATCATGCACTGGGCTGGACCTATCAAAAACTTTGATTTTATTTAATTTTAAAATTTTATTTTCCTAGACCTAGTCCACCACATCCTCTGTGAACCACTCCTTGGAATATATAGTGCGGTCCATGGATGACGTGGTGGATCATGTTCATGAAATTATGTTATTTATCGGAGATATCGGATGTTTAAATGTAATCCACCCGACCCAATTAAATTAAATTAAATTAAAAATTAAAACGCCGCAGAGGCCGAAAAAACGCTCCCTCGCACGAGACGCCACCATCGTCCCCCGATACGAGATGCTCGCGTACACCTCCACCTCCTCCCACCGAAACCCTACCAAAACCCTAGCGCCGAATCCCTTCCTCCCTCCTCCTCCTCGGCCCTTCCGCCTCTCCGCAGTGTCGTTCCCCGCGCGCAGCCGCACCGGTATCGCTCTCTCCGCCGCGGCTGCGTCGGCGGCGACTGCGGCGGCGGCGGCGGAGAATCGCCCTCCGCGCGATGCGTCCCTCGCCGCAGACTCCCGCGGCCGCGAGGACGTGCTCCGCGCCGCCCACGGAGGGCTCGGGAACTGCCTCTCCGAGACCCACCTCGATCGCACCATTCCCGGGCTCAGCTTGAAGAGCCGGGGCAAGGTGAGAGATGTGATGTGATTGGCATTAGGGTTTCTTCGATCCTGTCGTCCGCTCCTTTGAACTCCCTGATTCCATGTTGAGCTCCTTCTTTTATAGGTGAGGGATGTATACGATAGCGGAGAGCATCTGGTGCTGGTTACTACTGATCGGCAGAGTGCTTTCGATCGGGTTCTCGCATCGATTCCCTTTAAGGGCCAGGTTTTTTTGCTGTTCTTCTTATTCTACTTGATTTCCTTATTAATTTGATTTGTGTTTAAGTTAAATTTACCAAGAGTAGTTAATTAGGAAGCAATAGCATATCCAGGAAAAAAAAAATCATTTTTTCGGCCATTATTGGTACGATAAAAGCTCCAGTATATGACACCATGGAACATAAATTACATCAGCATTGGTAATCTTCTTCACTCTGTCAATATGAAGTTATGAAGTTTCTAATTTAACTGCTAATATGTGGTTATGAAGTTTATTAGTCTCGGTTAGTAGGATGATATAACTTCTAGTTGTTATCTGTAGTAGAGAGGTAAGATCCTTTAGTTGTTTTCATGGAAATATCAATAAGTTTGGGTCTTTTCCATATTGTTGGGATTGTAGGACATGTCAACAGGATGCGAGAAATCCACATCTAAAGAATGGAAGTGATATATATTTCACTTTGCTTTCTCTATATGTAAATATATGTTGAATAAGATGCATCAAAAATTGTTCTTATGGTAGCGATGTAAGACATAGCAGCACCGACATAGCTAGGTATCTTGCTGCTTCTCTCCATGTACAGTTTAAATTTGCGACAATTAGTGTTCTTTTTTTTTATTATTATTACTTTTTGTCAGGATAGTTTAATCTCTAGAAGCTATTGATACTATAGAAAATACCAGTTTAATTTCTGGTTTCAGTATGTTATTGACAATAATTAGTTGATACAGGAATCCCATCTCATTTCGCTATTGTTTTCATCTGGATAGTATGTCTTATTCATATCTTATTTTGATCCTTGATTTCAGGTTCTTAATGAGACAAGCCTTTGGTGGTTCAATAGGACGCAACATATTACACCCAATGCAGTGGTTTCTTCACCTGATAAAAATGTAACAATTGCAAAGAAATGCTCAGTTTTTCCCGTTGAATTTGTTGGTGAGATATTCTGCTTTCTACTGTTTTACTTTGTTATTTTTGTGTTCTTTTCATTTAATTGTATTGTCTTTGAATTGTGATCTCTATAGGATATTCAGCTTGCTTGACTTTTTTAGACCTCAAGAGTCTTTCAAAATCTTCATTTGTTTTCTTGAGTGTTAAGGCAATGCTAGTGACTTGGGGCTCAGATTGGAGTCATAAAAGAGTTTGTCATGTAGTATTTTTGTCATTATTATTTTTCTTTCTTTTAACTGATTTTATTCAATTTTGTGTACAAGTAAAGTTAGAGGTTTTGTTACTGGAAGCACTGATACATCTCTGTGGACGATTTATAACAAGGGGGTGAGGAATTACTGTGGCAATGCCCTTCCCGAAGGTATGCGGAATGGTTGCAGATGAGATATGTGGTGCTCTTTGATTGCTTCATATGAGTAAATTTTAGTTTTTGCTTTCTTTGTTGCAGGTATGGTAAAAAACCAAAAGCTACCTGCAAATATTCTCACTCCTACAACCAAAGCTGCTCATCATGATGTTCCTGTGACACCTGACGAAGTTTGTTCAAGCTAACTCCTCTTTGATTTGATTTAATTACTTTGATAAGTAATTCTTTGAGCGGAAAACAACTTCACAATGAGAAATAAATAATTTCAAAATTTGCCTCATTTATTAGTTATTTTCTCCTTCACTGTAGTTGCTTTACACGGCAAAACCTGCTTTTCCTTATTAAGCAGTGTAATTAGACAAAACTATACTAGGCCTCCAACCATTCTCTCGTAAGATTCTTTCTTAGGGATTCTCTAGGATTCTTCCATCGTTTGAAGTAGCTATAGTATAAAAAAGATCATCAATAATAAAGAAGTTCTTTCATTGCATTATTGCATATATATATATAAAATTTTATTGTTTCATCTCTTATTGATATGCCTATTTATATTTTTGTGCTTTTATTGGTCACGGGCAGATAATACAAATGGGTTTAATGACAAAAGATGATTATGATGAAGTAAGCAGCCGAGCCTTGAGCTTATTTGCATATGGGCAGGTTAGTATTTCTCATGTTGCAATGAAGCTTCTCTAGATGTCTATAGTATCTGGCTTTGCCTGTTTTCTTTGGCGTTTGGAATTATGTCACATAACTTGGACACGTGGGTCTGTTTGGCGAGGTAGAGCTTTTGCAGATGAACTGTTCAAACCACTAATATCTTTTTCAGTAAAATCTCGTCTACATCAGCTCACTTCAGCAGAAGTAGAAGTGAGATTAGGGTTATAATATTGTGCCCCCAGAGGCCAATTTTAGCTTTCTGCCACAGCGAAAGCTCAAAACCTTTTGTTAGCAAAATGCCTTGGTTCGTGGAAGCTTTTGCTTTATGGAGTAGAGTTGTTGGTGAAAGTACACTCTATGTGTGGAATAGATTCTTCTGTAGTTTTACTATTGAATATTGTAGATATTGGCTCATATTGCGAAATTGTTGCATGCAGCAAGTGTCATCAGAGAATGGCCTACTGCTGGTTGACACGAAGTATGAATTTGGAAAAGGATCTGATGGGACCATTTTTTTGATTGACGAGGTAGGATATCCTCATCATTTGGCACACTCTTTTTTTTTTTTTTTTTTTTTTTTTTTTTTTTTTTTTTTTTTTTAAAAATGGCACTGTAGATTTTATTAGTTAAAATTCATACCTTCATTCTCCTTAAAAGAAATATAATAATAATAATAAACTGTGAACAGCTACTTGGAATTGGGAATATTTTTGTGTTATCGGGCTGTTCTAAAAGTAATTAAATGTTATATCTATAGCTCTAGAAAAATGTTATATCCATGGCTCTAAAAAATTATTTACTAATAGTTGCGCTCCAATCTTATCATTAGGTACACACTCCTGATTCCAGCAGGTATTGGATTGCTAATTCTTATGAAGAGAGGTTCAATGCTGGCCTTGAACCTGAAAATGTTGATAAGGTAACCTACATTTACCTTTCAAGTATATTAACCAATATGCCCTTTTGGTCACTGGATACGAATTCAGATTTATCAATTCTAGTCTCGTTTTTAACCATGTTCAGTTTGTTTTGAAAATTTTTCTGATTGTATATTTGAAAAATTGCTAGGAATTCCTACGATTGTGGTTTAAAAACAACTGCAATCCCTACGAAGATAAGGTACGTCTCACTTTCTTCCTTCTGGTTATTGTGTGAATATATTTTTAAGCATAAACATCAGATTGATGAACTTCGCCCCAAATCTAGGGAAATGACACAAAGAATTGATAAAACTAACCAGAAAATGAACGTATTTGAGTCTTAATTGTTGCTGATATTTAAGATTATTTATGATTCAGATTCTACCCGAAGCTCCAGAGGAACTTGTTTGTGAACTTGCTAGGCGGTATGTTCCGTATAACTTCCATAGTACATTGTCTTAGTCATTCCTACAAGCGAGGTGGGGAACGAATTTACTAGTCAAAATCGCCAAATCATGATTACAATATATTCCTGCGACTTTCTAGAATTAACACGTCGGCATTGTTCATGTATCGTCGTCGTCGGTTTTCTAAATAGGAAAAGGGAAGCTTATTAAAAATTCGTGCTTTACAGGTACATCTTCCTTTTCGAAACAATCACAAATTCGAAATTCGAGTTGCCAGGGTCTGAGGTACCTTTTGTAAATCATCGAAGCTCTATTGTTATAAGTGGATACATCATACCAATGCTTTACTATATATATATATATATATATTCTTTTTTTCTTTGTAGGAACCAGTACATGAAAGAATATCTAGGAATGTCTCTCAGGCCCTCTCAACTCTATGACTGCTAATTATTTCCTGCAGAGTTGGAGAAAATCTGCTTCCAAGTTCATCCATTCTTTCAGCCTTTACAGTTGACCTAATCTGGAGCATAGCTTGTTACGAAATGGGGTACCTCAACTTTTAAAATTTTAATTCGGAAAAGAGTTATAGAATAATAAGAGAATAATATTTTGGGTATGTCAAAATAGTTAAAAATACTTTTACAGTTTCAGGTGCTTGTTTCAAAATGCCTTGTAATGTATTGGGTGTATTTTGGTAGTGTGATTGTATGATTCTGGAAACTTAATAAACTAAACTTGTATCTTCACCGAGATGAATACAAAGTTCTACTTAATTCTATATAAATAAATATATTAAAGGGAGGCTTAATTTTACTTTACAGTGCTGTATTTTATTATTTTTTTTATACGAATTTTAGCCAATAAATTTCCGTCGCCGAACCCTTATAAATAAACCGCGGCTACCGCCTAATTCTCTGCAAGTGAGCTCGGAAATGGCGACGGGTTCTCTCATCGCGGCGCTCGTCCGAGGGGTGCGCCCCAGAAACCCTAGCTCAACGATCGTCCTACGGCCCCTTCTTCCTCTCCCCTCCCACCTCGGAAACCCTAGGCTGCTCTCCTCGGCCCCTTCGCCGAGCGGAGGCCTCGCCGTCGACGATGTCGACCCCGCCGCCGCTGCCGCGGGGGAGGACGACGATCTCAGGAGCCGCATCTTCAGGCTCCGCTTCGCCAAGCGGAGCGCCACCGCCGCGCTCAAGCGGTGGGCCGGCGAGGGGCGGAGCGCCAACGCCGCGGAGCTCCGCCAAATCGCTAGGGATTTGAGGAGATCGCAGCGCTATAAGCACGCCCTTGAGGTCCGGAAACTATCTCCTCACTTCTTTTCCTTTTTTGCTGTAAAATTTTGGAAACTGGGGATTCGCTTTTTGATTGTAGGATTTAGGGTTTCACGTAGATTGACATGATAAATAGAATAGGAACAATAGAAACGGAAAAATGATGGTAAAAATATCAAAAGAGATATTTATTCATCTGCACAATTGTCAAAAAGACAACTTGAACAGGTCAACTGATTAAGAGGGGGATAAATTTGCAAATTTTGACAATTTAGAGACATGCATTTGATAATTTAAATATTCTGGTGATAAGTTCACCACTTTGTCGAGATATGTAGGCAATTTTCCCCAAAAATGCAGTGGACTAGGAATAGCTACTCATGCTAAAGTAAAATCCCTTAAAAATTTAAAATGTTTTTTATTTGTGCAGTTAATTGGTACTTAATCTATGCCTTCTTAGAACAAACAATTCATACAAATATTTTATATTTACATGTATACCCCTAAAAAGAGACAATTTGCATATGTTTCCCTATAAATAGCCTATAGTTTCATATCTACTGCTCCAAAGTTATTATTTGAACCTCTATGCCTAGAAATAGCTCATATTTGCATGAATGTCTCTTCGCTTGAGGGGTATTCGCACAAATACATGTATTTTGAAGGTTATTTTTAGTATGCTCAAACCCCTTAATTTACTTTTTTTGCTTCTGTTGCATTTATTCTTGATACTAATACATGTTTGCAGATATCAGAATGGATGAAGACTCACCACGAACCGGAGTTATCTGAAAGTGATTATGGGCTGCGCATAGACTTGATTACAAAAGTTTTCAGTGCTAATGCCGCTGAAGACTTCTTCGAGGGGCTCCCAGCAAGTGCGAAATCGCATGAAGCCTATACTGCGCTCCTCCATTCATTTGCTAGGGCGAAGCTAACGGAAAAGGCTGAGGCTCTCCTTGAGAGAATGAAGCAAGCAAACATTTCCCCTAACCTGCTTGCCTATAATGAAATGATGACTATGTATACCTCAGTTGGGCAACTGGATAAGGTTTTGGAAGTCGTCGAAGAGCTCAAGAGAGAGAAACTCGCGCCGGACTTATTCACATATAATCTCTGGATAAGTGCTTGTGCTGCAACAATGGATATTGATGGTGTGAGAAGAGTTCTTAATGAGATGGCCTGTGACTCAAACTCTGAGGAAGGGTGGATAACATACATGAAATTGGCTGATATTTATGTAACTGCAGGCCATCTTGTTAGTTCCGATAATTCTCTCGTCGGGGTTGATACAAAGATTAGCCAGAGTGAGTGGATAACTTATGATTTTCTCATTATACTTTATGCGGGTCTAGGGAACAGTGAGAGGATAAGAGAAATATGGAAATCTATGCATATGACCTCGCAAAAGATGAGCAGCAGAAACTACATTTGCGTGTTGTCTTCCTATCTCATGCTCGGGCAATTGAAGCATGCTGGAGAAGTTATCGATCAGTGGAGAGAGTCTAAGTCCCCGGAGTTTGACATCTGCACGTGTAATAGGCTTTTCGATGCTTTTATGAAGGCCGACTTGATTGATGTGGCTGATAAATTTCGAGAACTAATGCTACAAAAGAGCTGCGAACTCACGAGCAGAGCACTCTGAGTGACTTTGTGAGAAGTAATTTAGAGCTCATTTCAAGATAATGATATAGGTAAATTGAGAAGGTTCTCCCTTGATTTTGTAATGTTATGAGTAATAATTATTGTTGTGAAATGACATTACAGTCATTACTGGTGCTAGCTTCTATACTGATTTAATAATGTAGAGGTTTTTAGCTTGGTTTTGCTTTTTAATTGCTTTTGTTTGGGAAACCAAATGCCTTTTTTTTTTAGAAAAAAAAAAATCTTTTTAATGAGAGTGTAGTTATATCATGGGTCAAGGTCAAGCTCCTCACACTTTGTGAGGCTCCATTAGCAGAGTCTGTTGTTAAGTTGAAAGTTAGTTAATTAAAGGAATGAGTGATCTGTTATTGAGTGGGGTAGGCTCAATTACTTTCTTGAAAAGGATGTGTTGAATTTAGTTAATACTCTTTCTAACTTGATCTCATCTTTATCTCCTCAGATAAATAATTTGTTAATTAATCCATTACCAGTTTCTTTACCTGTTTTGTGATCACTTGTTTTCCTTTGCCTGACTCTTTCACATCACTATATTCACATCTCTATGTTGTATGTGTTGCTATAAAATATCAACACTCTCCTCTCTTTGCTTATTTTTACCCTTTGTGAATAAGCAACCAAGCTAGTAACTCAGATAGCACTTTACCTGCAAAGAAAATCATTCTTAAGGAAGAAAATAGCAAATATTTATTACTACCAAACAAATATTTTAACAAGAGTAGTTGCATATGTTAGATCATGACAAGGAAAAGGTTCTCTCAACTACGTGTTGAAATACAAGCCATCTTCAACTCTCTTACTCTACCAAACATTCTAACACTCTACAGGTAGTTGAAAGAGAACTAGAAAGAGAATACCTACCTCACTCTCTTCCAATTCTTATCATCAAAAACCTGTGTTCTGATATGTTTATATCCTTTGTTAACTGTATCACCTTTTACCACCACACAGCTCACTTATTCATCATGGATGCAGCAACAAGCTCCCTCAGTGAGAGCCTAATGAGCAAGCACCATCCTCATCAATCAACAAACAAACAAAGCATCCTCAGAGCTTTCGTCTCATGCTGCACTGGAAAGCGCTTTGGCGGAAGTGATTAATCACCTTCCTCACTTTTCCTTTCCTTCTTCTTTATCTTCTTTGGTGGCGTGGTGAGATGCTTAAGTTGTTATGTTAACTTTTGCAGAGAAAAGCAATGGAGGACCACGATCCGATGCAGAGGAGAGAGTCTACACATGGCTATATGCCCTGGCCAAAGCTGAGAAGAACTTGATCTTTGAGTTCGTTAGGTCCACTAAGAGAGGTATTTTCGTAAAAAAAGCATTGCTATGAAAGGCACAGATAGAATTAGTCAAAATTGTAAACGATAAAGTTTCTAATTTGTTAGCCCCTAATGCACAGCATATTAGCATAAGAATCAAAGAGAAACACGACTAATCAGTAAAAGAATGAGAACCTGCAAAAGACATCTAAGAGTGCATTCATCTTTTTTGGAGGATAATAATACATTCAAACTAAGAATTTAAATGCCATGGCACGGGATCATGCTGAAAACTTGCCAGCACGGTACATGTCGGGCTGTGCCGATAAGTGCCGGTCATAAAAGATACATGGGTATCAACAAATAATGGCATGAAATATTTATTTTCTTCAGCAACAAAATTTTCTAATTACTTATTATATATCTTTATAAAAAATTTTGAACTTTATTGAGAAAACTACTGAAAAAAGTGTTTTGAGCTGTGCCATTAGTACGAGAGTTGTATCGTGCCAGTATTTTATTTGCACGATACAGCATGGTGGATACGGTCAGTGCCGATGGATACTTAAATTCTTGATTCAAACAGAATGCCTGTTCGTTAAGGTAATTTAGAGTAAAGGTAAGCTAAAACAATATTTTATGTTATTCCTTTGAAGTGAACTAAGATACTGAGGACATTGATAGTTGGAATATGCAAAACCAACAGAAAGAAAGTTAAAGATCTCCTAGTAATAATATGCATTTAGATTTCTGCCAAGTATCCTGATATGATAATACTAGAAATGGGAGAAGATACTTACAATGCTTAAGCCTTTTGACATTTTTGTGATACTTCATACACCAGTTTTCATTCTGTAAGGTATGATAATGCTGTTATGTAGGTTTAAGTTGACAAAAAAAAAAAAAATCCTGCAATTACAAGCAATAGAGATTTACAGTTTCTAATGTTAAAAAAAGAAATATCTCACAGCAAAAATAAGTTCAAAACAAATAATGAAAGCCATAATTAACCGTATGTAGCTTACTTCGCTCGTTTGCAGGGTTGAGTTTTAAGGAAGCAGAAAGGAGATTGAAAGAAGAGGGACAAAATATACCTGTTTATGATACTTTTCCGAGTTGGTGGCAGCTTCTCTGGAAGACTTTTTTACATCCTTTTAGTATTATCCTTATTGTTATGGCCACCTTGTCGTACTTGGCGGATGATAATGCCAATGGATGCATCATGCTCTTACTTGTTCTGATAAGTGTGAGCATTAGATTCCACCAGGTAATTTCACGCAGCACACCTTTGGATATTTGTCAAATTCATCATTTTAGAGAACATATACCTCTGCGAAACTATCTATCTTCCTGAACATTCACACACGCCATTCAAAAACTTAATTTCTTACACTATACCTTTGCACCTAGAAATGGCCCCTCTCTAAAAAACTTCTTATCATACAAAACCAACTTCTCGAATTGGATGAGCAATAGATCATTTCGCAAGGATATGTATGTAAAATCCCCACATGAAAACTCATGCGCGCAACGCTAC
This sequence comes from Tillandsia fasciculata, assembly GCA_029168755.2. NCBI lineage: Eukaryota > Viridiplantae > Streptophyta > Magnoliopsida > Poales > Bromeliaceae > Tillandsia > Tillandsia fasciculata. Next base: position 3,169,215 of record CM054943.1, on the reverse strand, counting down.
TTGTATGTCTCAGGAATATAATAGTTCAAAAGCAGCCAAGCAACTGTCCAAACTTGTAAGATCGTCAGTAAGAGTACAGAGATGTGCTGGAAAATTTTATCAAACAGAACTTGTAGTTCAAATTGATCAGAGAAGTATAGTACCTGGTGACATTATTCATTTTGGTTCCGGGGATCTCTTTCCTGGTGATGTAAGGCTAATAACATCAAAGGAGTTGGTTGTAAGGTAACACGATCACAGTAAATCCTCTTTGGCATATTTACTAGTTTGGGAAACATGACATTTTTCTACTTCTTGAACAGTCAATCCTCACTAACAGGAGAATCAGGTATGACGGAAAAAGTAGCAGATATTAAAGAAGAGTCAAATACTTCTTTGCTCGATCTGAAGAACATATGCTTTATGGTAAGCATCTTGAGACAAGATAACACATTAACTGATAGCACAAGTATATATTTCTCATCACCGACTATATTCTTTTACTCAAATAAGTACAGGTAGAAGGCCTGTATTGTCCATGTAATTTCGCAACATAAAGCTCAGTTCCTAAACTTTTTGCTTAAGCAATTGTCTTGGAACTTTTGAAATTCTGCATTATTGCATCCTTGCCCCTTGTTAATTGCCCTCCGAGGTCTCCAGTGTCCATTACCTTATTCTAGCAAAAGGGCTTCTGGTTCAATTTGTTGAAATGGGGTTATAATGGTCAGTTTGTAAAAAAGGGTTGCATGATAGCGCATGACATAAGGTGCATTAGAGGGTTTGGATAGCAACCTGAGGCCACAGATGCCATTGCAAAGTATTTAAGCAAAAAGTTCAAGAACTAAGTTGCAGTGTTGAGAAAGTACATAAACTATATATACATTTAACACTTTATGATCTAACGAGACCATTAAATTCCAGGGGACGAGCGTAATATCGGGGTACGGAACAGGATTAGTCATATCAACAGGCCCAAACACTTACATGAGCACCATATTTTCAACATTAGGAAAAGAGAAACAACCTGATGCTTTTGAGAAAGGAGTCCAGTGTATATCTTACACACTCATTTGCATTATGGTTGTGGCAGTCCCCATAATAATCTTATCTGATTACTGGACATGTCACAACTTGAGCAACAGTATCGTATTCGGCATCTCCGTTGCGGTCGCGTTGACTCCACAGATGCTTCCTCTCATTGTGAACACCAATCTTGCAAGAGGGGCAATTGTTATGGCGAAAGGCAGATGCATAGTCAAGAGCGCATTGGCCATACAAAAAATGGGATCAATGTAAGTCTACTCAAGAACTATAAATATTGGATATAAGAAATCCATATGCAATTGTAGTTTTCAATTTAAATTTGAAAAAAAATCAGAGTACTGTTATCTAATACAAAAAGATAAATTTGTACCTGCAATGAATGTCTAAAATCTAATGAACCTTGAAATTTCTTTTGAAATAGACAGGAAAATCAGCATAATAATTCTTGAAACTCTACTTTGAGATGGAGGATAAAATATATCCAGAAGCTCTACTATCATCATAGATGCAAATTCTATACAAGTTACTGGTGTATAACATGTTTTCAATTTCTCAAAATCTCCACAAAAATGCAACTCCATTGGTGAAAATATTGTCGATTAATTTCTTTGTATATGACATAGGGATATCTTGTGCATTGATAAGACGGGAACTCTCACCATGGATTGTATCATAATGGTTCATCACTTGGATGCTTGGGGATTTTCAAATGAAACTATTCTAAGGTTTGCATTTTTGAATTCGTACTTCAAAACAGAACTAAAAGGACCCATTGATGATGCAATTTTGGCATATGCATATACAAATGGATACCGATTCCAGGCATCTAGTTGGAGAAAAATAGATGAAATTCCTTTCGATTTTACAAGAAGAAGAATGTCTGTTATTGTCGAAACAAGTATAAGCTTAAAAGATGATGAAAATTCTCACAGTGCTGATATTATCAGATATGTGATAACAAAGGGAGCATTAGGAGAAATTTTGAACATATGTACCTCAATTAAACATGTCGAGAGTGATGCAAATGTAGCCCTAACTTCAGAATATCAGCAGCGAATCCTTCAAATGAATGAGGAACTGAGTAATGATGGATTACGAGTCCTCGGCGTAGCAATGAGAAGGATATCAAAGGTACTTTATGATGTCTCCTTATATTTTAATAAGAGTTTCATGAACTTTTCATTTACGAGTTTTACAACCAAGGATTGCCATGTTCCCTGTGCCGGTCGGCATAAAGCAGCAATCATCTGTACATTCTTTCGCAAGTTACCTAAAGGTAAAAAGAGTTTGGTGTTTCTTTTGGGACTGTTTTTGCTCTCGTATTCATGCATTTGATGATGTGGACAAATGGATTGTGTAAAAATGAGGTTAACTCTAAGGAAAATTAGAATCCCAATCATTTTAAGAGAACCTACATTATTAAGTTATTTTTCTCTCTTTGCTTTGTTACAACAGAGAGCTCACACTACGGCCATCGACTACAGAACAATGGAATCAGACATGATTTTCCTAGGTATCATCTCCTTCTTGGACCCACCAAAGGATACAGCTAAGGAGTCATTGTGGCAACTCGCAGAGATGGGTGTGAAGGCAAAGGTCTTAACCGGCGACTCTCTCACTCTAGCAGTAAAGGTCTGTCGAGAGGTCGGCATCAGCACAACGCATGTAACAACCGGCCCAGATCTCGATCTTCTTGACGAAAGTGAATTCCACGAGACTATAAAAAGAGTTACAGTTCTGGCCCGCCTCACTCCAATTCAAAAGCTTCGCGTCGTTCACTCACTACAGAAAGTCGGTGGCCATGTTGTTGGGTATTTGGGTGATGGGATCAATGACTCGCTCGCATTGGATGCTGCCGATGTGGCAATCTCGGTTGACTCAGGAGCAAGCGTGGCTAAGAACCTCGCAGACATAATTCTACTTGAAAAAGATCTAAATGTCCTCGTCTCGGGCGTTGAGAATGGTAGGCTAACTTATGGAAACACTATGAAGTACATAAAACTGTCCTTAGTTGCAAATATCAGCGGTGCTTTCTCTCTCCTCATCGTGACGATCTTTCTTCAGTTTGAGCCACTCACTCCGAGGCAGCTTCTTACTCAAAATTTTTTGTATAACTTGGGGCAGATTGCAATTCCATGGGATAAAATGGAAGAAGGATACGCAAAGAATCCACAAAGATGGTCTTCAAAGGAACTACCGATTTTCATGATATGGAACGGGCCGGTTTGCTCATTATTCGATATTGCGACCTTCTTGTTTCTTCGCTTTTATTACGGTGCCAATAAGGCTTCGGCTTCTCAGTTCTTTCATTCTGCTTGGTTTGTCGAAGGGCTTCTTATGCAAGCGCTTATAATTCATATGATCAGAACTCAAAAAATTCCATTTATTCAGGATACTGCATCATGGCCTGTTATGTTATCGACAATCACGACATCGGCAGTTGGGATCATTATCCTGTTTACACCAATTGGGAAAGTTATGGGGCTAACTGGACTTCCACCATCATATTTCGGCTTTTTGGTGCTGCTTTTTCTTGGGTATTTTTCGCTCGGGCAGGTTGTAAAGAAGGCATACATACTGAGTAACCAGAAATGGCTATAAAAGACTCAATTTTTTCTGTGTCAAATGTATAATGAATGGGATTTCATTTTTCAATGTGGAGAGAGAATGTTGAATGTTTGTAGCACTCTACATAGTATATTTAGAAATCTTGGAATGATCATGCTAAACATTTATTGATGTGTAAAAAGAATACATACATCATGGATGAATATCCTAAAATTCAAAAAAAAAAAAAAAAAAAAGAAGAAAAAAAAGTGAATATTTCTTCTGCACTGGTTCTGGAATAGAGATTATGTCATACCGACAATCGTCGCAATGTATAATCCACATGCCAATGCAAGCAAGAAAAAATTGGTGCTTTTGATCGATGAATTACCTGCAAAGTAGTTTTTCAACTAAGGAACTCTTTGAATGCCAAACATTTACATGAAAAACATATGATTGTTCAAAGTTCGACAAGATGAATATGATTTTTACTACTATAATACAGTTTTGCAACATACATATATATATATGAGAAGCTCAATCAAATAAATGGATCAATGTAGATAGCGGAAAAGGAATGAACTCAAGGTTTCAAGTAGAATTTTTCTATGCCATTACGGTGTGAAGCGTATTTCTAAATCGACATGTATAAACTGATTCACGCAAACTATCATATTCTGAAAACGAAATCAAAAGAATAAAAGATAGAGACCTTTAAAGAAGGCAAGTAAAAATGAAGTGCATGTACCTACCAAGTAGAAGGTATTTGTTCTTGATATTCCACTCGAAGTCCCAATGCACTTCGTCGTTCCTCAGCGTCCAATAGGACCAACCGAAGGAGGCCTCGCCATAAACATCTAGCTGAGCACTTCCAAACATCTGATATTGGAACCGAGAAGCATTCGTTACATTCCATTCGTTCGTCCACTCACCTGAGTGTTACAACATTTGCAGTACATGAGGCACAAACGCGGTCGAAAAAACCAGTTATGAATAGTAGAAACTAGCTCAAAAGTTAATTTAAATGTCTCGGGCTTTTACGTAATATCCCAGCAAAATCTTCTATCCACATATATAGCGCAGTAACATCTGAATTTAGCATACTTACCCTTCGAAAGTGCAGTTCTTTATACAAAAACACCCCAATCTCAATTCGGAGAGTCATCCAAATCATGGAGGAAAGTTGGTTTCATAGCAGAAAATCTTTTCATATGTATGAAATTTAAGCTTTTGAAGGGCATATATATATATATATATATATATGAAGATTCTGATTCTGCAGGAATATATACCTAAATAGGTAACCATATAAGTCGATGTTGCGAACCATACCGACATAGACAAGCGGTCCGTTTGCGCTATTCAATGCTTGCACCTGCGGCATTCTGCTCTTGTATATGAATTGAATATTTTCTGTTGCGTTCAAGTCGTCAAAATATGGGTCGAATAGGTTGTAATAATGTAAATCTACAACAGTATTTGAAACACCGATATTTGCATGATAGAGCTCCATTGGGTCCGCATTTCCTATCCTCTGGCAGAATATGACATACACTGTCGGCGAATAGTTTCGAACAATTTGGTAGCCTCTTGTGTAATAAGAAGCTAAAACATCAAGAGGAACTGCGGCTGCGGATGGTTCGTTTAAAAGCTCGATCCCTAAAAGAGAAGTATGATTTGCATACCTGTAAATAAAGGGATAAAATTTGGTTAGTATTGATAAATAAAACTATTCATTCCTAGTACAAATCACTTGAGTTAGCTTAGCACATTGTTGAATCTTCTCCTCTCTGAGTTTGTTGATAATTTAAACATCACATGCATGTGCACACCGTTTCGTTATAATGAAACAACATTAAAAGGGATTTGCATATATTCCCCGAGAAAATTTATATATATACATATATATTGTAACGATCCGACCCGCTAGCAATAATAACTCGTTGAGTCTAAACCACAACCAAAAATACTTAAACCCAATTATTATTATTAGCGTGCGTGGCCTTATATATCCAATCAGAACCCCTTTCTCATTCGATATGAAACTATTGGGGCGTTACAGACTCCCCCCAATTAGACCCTGACGTTCTCGTCGGATCCAAACCAAATCACAGATCGAAATTACCAGGCGATGTGAGATTCTAGAGATGGCTCCTACGAGTTCAAGAGGTGGCTGCCACCAAACCCGTAGTGTAGCAGTTTGCCCCGAATAGCATTAACTCTCACACTTCCTGTTGATATTCGTCTCTGATACCATTTGTAACAACCCGACCTGTTACTAATAATAACTCGTTAAACCCAAACCACCGGCCCAAAATGCTTAAGCCCAGTTATTATTGGGACGCTACATATATCCCTACAGAATCTGATTTTTCTAACATGCCCTTCAAAAACTTTATTTCTAACATATATCCTAGCATTTACAGAAAGCGACCTGACTAAAAAACTTCACTTCAATGCAATATGAAAATCCCTTTGAAATATTGCCACTATGAAAGAAGCTGACTGTTCGAATGTTTGAGAGTCAAATATAAAAATTTAGGATTTACAGAGCGTAATTAGATGATTTTGCAGGTGCATGTAAGGATAAAAAAAGTAATGCCTTGAAGACAGAAAGTCGATAACATCCAAAGTTTGCGAGATATAATCGTCTGATGGCCAGTCTATTGAACCATCTCTACTCGCGCTATGTTCCATCCCATTTTGAGAACCAGGCGCCGCATGGAGATCTATGATGCACTTCAAATTATAAGCCCTGAAATTTAAAACCAATAATCTTGTATAATTTACTAAAACCTGGAAACATCATGCAAAGTAGAGCGACGAAAACAAAAAAAAGAAGAACAAGCTAAATTAAAAGAACAGTTTAGAAACTAGACCTACTGTGCCCATACAAACGCTCTATCCAGCGCCGCGAGGGATCCACCAATAAAAGGAGCTGGTGGATCCGGATCATGAGCAATCCACCATCCAACAGGAATTCTCACAGTATTTATACTACTTCGAGATAGCAAATGGAAATCATTTGCAGTAACAAAGGTGTTCCAATGCTTCTGCGGAACGATGAATACAACTTAGACATGCAATGTATAGGCACTTTTCAAACATTAGATTGAAGGAAAGAAGTAACAATAAAACAACATGTTCAAGCTACAATGATGAGATTAGTGATTAATCCAAAAAACAGACGAAGTTATTAAACGTACATGTAAGACCTCCTTTGCTCGATCATGTCCATAACCATTCGCTAGCTGGTACTCTCCGTGCAAATTGTTGGCAACGATGGTCATCTCAAACGTTGCTGCATTATCGTCCCACCCTGGCTCCCCTTGATAATTAAAAGCAAGTTGATTACCCCATGTTGCCTAGATAAAGTAAACAGGTTTTTAAAATCTTGTCGATTGTATATTTCCTTGGCGCATCAGTACAGCTAGAAAACAAAATTGAGACCGTAACATATACCTGCACATAGCTTCCGGTCGAAAGCTTTATATGAATCCTTGTATCATTCCTTTCGATATAAAAGGTTTCGTTAATTCCAGGTGAATCGACTGTTGCCGAGATAAAACCACTTCTGTCACTCGATGTCAGAAACTGTCCTTTAAAGCACCGGAACTGAAACTCACTTTCAGACACTCTCCATAGCTAAGTAGAATTACAGGGAGCAAAACCACAGAGTAATAAAGTTAGGATCAACTTCACATAGTCGTAATGGGATATTTTCCTCGATAATTAGCATATAACAACGAACGCGAAATTGCTAATTTTTCTTTACTCGATAATTTTTGTACCTCGACTATCAAGACTTGTTAAACTTGGCATCATTCAGCGACAAAGATATCTAAGCATTAGTGCGCATCGAGTTAAGTGACGAGTAAATTGAGACCAATTCAGCATAACTATGCATTGTAACTTGTTAAGACCATACTTAGACCAGTAACTAATATTAGAAGAATAAAACATTAATTCGCATTCCACACAAAATGCACACACAACATAACAAAAAAGGACATATCTAGTCAGTAAGATACATATGCCAGTAATGTGTAAACACACTGTTAAGAGCCAACAAAACCTTGAAGGTCTCCCATGAAGAAGCAGTGTCCCTATCCACAGTCACATTGGAGCCTCCCCCATTTTCCGCACTCACATACTTCTGAAGCATTGTCGACATCAACTGTATCTGCGTTCCATCCTATACCCAAATCGCACAAATATTCAATATAAATGATTAAAACGATATTCTGTAGTAGCTTAAGCTGTCAGAGACAAACAGTCGTTTCACACGGTACTAAAGTAAGTGTACTATGTTGGCTCAAAGGGGTCGAGTCATATTCGAAGTGGCTTGAATCACAATCGAGATCTGTGAGCACTGTATTTGTATTAACAGCTTGAGCTTTTACCCAAATCGCACAAATATTCAATATAAATGATTAAAACGATATTATGTAGTAGCTTAAGCTGTCAGAGACAAACAGTCGTTTCACACGGTACTAAAGCAAGAGTACTATGTTGGCTTAAAGGGGTCGAGTCATATTCAAAGTGGCCTGAATTACAATCGAGACCTATGGGCACTGTATCTGTATTAACAGCTTTAGCTTTTAGGATTAATAATTAGCACCAACGATCCGACATGCCGGAGTGTTGAATATAAACAATTTATAATTGTTCGATTCGTGCGTAAGCTGTTAGAGATAAACGATTGTTTCGCAGAGCCAGAACTATAAATTTCCAAAATTGAGTGGAAATAGAGATAACCTACAAGCATGTCTCCATTGGGAATTCCATCAAACAGAGAAGGCTTGATCCACCCCTCCACCACCAACCACCCACCCAAGTTCACTCCCCTCACTTTAGAGAACCCATCCACTGCAAAACACATCACCAATTACCAACAAAATACAATAAAACCAAACAAAAATTCACATGCACCATAAGAGTGATAAAAAAAAAAAAAAAAAAAAAAAAAAAAAAAGGAAAAAAAAAGAAGAAAAAAAAGGAGAGATTTTGGTCTCACCTGATGAGTAACACAACAGGGAAAAACCCCAAAAGAGAGTAACAAAAACAAGTGCCCATCTCCTGCATTGTTGTTGGCTCATCTCCATTTTTTGTTAAAACAAGTCCCAAAGGAGCCTCCTTTGATGAAAAGGAGAAGAACCCATCACTCCAAATTGAGCCAAACAACAACAAAGGGAATCCTCATCTTCTTATACCTTACTTTCTCCCAGGTTTATCCCAAGGAGAGCTCTCTACTCCTCTTACCAAGTTCATATTTTTTTTCAACCATGCTCATCATTTTAACAAAGATCAAAAAAAAAAAAAAAAAAAAAAAAAAAAGAGCATCTTTTTTTTTGGCTTACTTTCTCCTCCTAATTAACTTGATATTAGTTGCTGATTGGTTCTTTAATTTGGTAAGAGATCAACAAAAGCTGGAAAAAAAAAGGTAAGAATCTCATGAAGAGTATGTGTCACTTCCCATCAACTCCTAAACCTTTTAACCTTTTTTTTTTTTTTTTTTTTCAAAAAACAAAAAAAATATTGCAATCTTTTTTACCATATATTATTAAAATATTAAAAAATATAGTTCTTTAATCACTTAAATTTTAAAAGTATAATAATTATTTTATATAATTTTATATAATATCAGTGCATGAAATTTTAGGGTACAAGTTTCATATAATTTTACATATATATACTCTTAAATATGTATTAATATTAAATTCAAAATTTGAAATAATATTCTCAAATTTAAGCACGGGGATTTTTTAAAAATAACCCTTCCAAAATCTCTATTTTGCAAAATGACCCTATGAAATTTTTTTTTGTAAAACTAACCCTCCTTTTGCCACCTCGGCGCCACGTAGGGTAGACAGCGTGAAGGCGCTGAAGCGGTCAGCGCCTTCACAATATTCCTATGAAGGCGCTGAACCCCTCAGCGCCTTCATGCCATGTGCTGAAGGCGCTGAACGGTTCAGCGCCTTCATAGGATTTCTTGTGAAGGCGCTGAACCAATCAGCGCCTTCAGCGTACACATAAGGCGTCGAAGATTTGGGCATTTTTCGCCGCGAAAATTGACTAAATCCTCGACGCTTGTAGTATATGCTGAAGGCGCTGAATGAACCAGCGCCTTCAGCATATATCATGAAGGCGCTGAAGCGATCAGCGCCTTCACATATTTTAATACATTGCATGAAGGCGCTGAACCGTTCAGCGCCTTCACAGGATTTTTGTGAAGGCGCTAACCGCTTCAGCGCCTTCACGCTCTCAACCCTACGTGGCGCCGAGGTGGCAAAAGGAGGGTTAGTTTTACAAAAAAAATTTTCATAGGGTCATTTTGCAAAATAGAGATTTTAGGAGGGTTATTTTTAAAAAATCCCCTTTAAGCACACAAAAAATTCATACTTTACATCTGGACTCCTATTAATTTAGTTTTAAATTTCTTACCTAGAGAATAAGCAAAACAACATGATCTCCAGAATAGATTAATAGCATCAGTCATCTTTTGAATTTTTGGAACTGATTTTTTTTTTTTATTAATTTATAATAATAAATGCAGTGAATAATTTACTATTATTTTTTTTAAAAAAAATTATATAGAAAAATAAATAGATGGGCAGGGATGAACAAATCAAAATAAAAAAGTAAAGTTATAAATTTATGCTTTTAGTTTAATTATATAATAACCTTTTAATTTTTAATATGTATAAAAATAAAAATTTTAAAAAGCATAGCAGAATATGTTTAAAATTTCAAAACTTGAAGGGCAAATCCGTAATTAAAGCAAGCTCAGAATTTGAAGATGGTTGGGACCGCAACGTGTTCGTGGTTCATTTTCCAATGGCGGCGCCCTTTTTACTTGTAATTTTATTTGCGAGAGTAAGAGCATTATCTCCTCATTAAAAAAAATGATTTTTAATTATACCACATAAAATATATTCTAAGTAATATGATAATGTATATTAGATATTATCTAAAGTAAATTTATTATTATAGTTTGTAAGCGACGTGATCCAAAAAATATTTATAAAGATTTATTCGAGCACAAAGATCCTAGCATATAATCTTTAGATAAAAAAATTAAATGTTATGGTACAAAATATGTGATGTACCATTTCTATATATATTTTTAAGAAAAATAATAATTGAGTCAATGTCATTAGCACAAGCACATTGTATCGCTTTTATATTCTGATGGTACAATAGAAATACGATGGATACAATTCGTACCGATAAGCACTTAATTTTTTACTTTTGATTTTGTCAAAAATTCATTTCTGCATCTTCCCTTTTACTATGAGAGAGAGAGAAGGGGATCTTCCAAGTTATAACATGTAAACACAATAGTTCACAAATTTAAAAATGATAAAGATGAAGTTGTTGAATTGGTAAAGTAGAGAAGAACTGAGAAATCGAAGTCGATTAAACCTGCAAATTAAGGTCATTAAAACTCTAATCACTCCACCAAGAATGTTGGGCATAAACTAGCTAGAGAGGAGGAATTTGAAATCTATCCCAGAAATGTATCAATCAGCTAAATTGGCTTTTGTTGCAGATGCATTATTTCAATTTAAGCAAAATACAGAACAATTTACAGAGCCATGCATCAGAAGAAATTAAGCATCAACAACTTGAGCCATGCATCAGAATGCCAACATTTCAGTGAAATTAAAAAGCTGGTACAACATATTAAGCTAAAATACAGATTGGAAAAAGAGAAGCTGCAACATCCAAATCATGCAGTGTTAGCTGAAAGCAATGTAGGTCTCCAAATTGCAGTGTTGATACCGATTGATTCTCGTTTCGCGCTACCTCTTTCGATCATTTTCTACCTCTTGGTGTAAGAAAAAGACACAGCAACTATATCATCCTCAATAAATTATGCCCCAACTTGCGACGAATTTGATTGTCTTAGCTTTCCAACAGCAAAATTCGTAATGCAACACTAAAGTCGATTCGTTGTGACTTGCATGTCAAGGGTTTAAAGTGCGAAAACGAAGTCGAAGAATCTAATTGTGAGTTCTCCTTCCTTAGTTCAAAACAAAATAACTAGAATATCTAATGTTCAAATATTGCATCAGAAACTAAATGATCGATTTACTACGAACAAAATGTAAAATTGAATCGAATCCATTAACACAATAAGAAGATACAATTACCTGCAATAATTGTGAGATAGCAATCAACTCCAAAATCATATTAATTGAAAACCAGATGCTGATTTTATTTGAAATTACATATGCATGCAAGGAAGAGCAGAAACTTCTTTATCAAATTGAGGAATGAGATACATTTCACCAATCTATACCGATTTTAATCCTTCGATTGTAAATGAGCGAATCTCGCACTTTCGAGGCCAATCTCAATACTGTTGATTCGTTTTCTATCAGATTGATCATTTGATAGTGCATTGAACAAAAATCCGCATAAAGGAAGAGAAATTTTACCCTCCCCCTCCTCTCCACATTCACAAGGGTAAAATGGAGCTCCTCGCGCGCCCGTGCCTCGAGAAGAAGAACCCTCTCCCGCTACTACTGGATAGAGATCGTTCCATCTCCAAATGAGCAGAGGTTGCTGGAGATTTGGAAAGATTTGCTTGGAGGTCCTTTTCCTTCTCCTTGATTACAATTTGGTACTCCTGCGAATTGAGCTCGCTCTCCTCTGCCTCCGGTGGCTCCAGCGCCACCGGCACGCCGACGTGCGGCGAATTCATCGACACCGATCGCCCGATCACCGGATCGATCGGAGCCTGCAGCTCCGATCCCGGGAGCGGCAAATCGGGGCTTACAATTGCAGCTCTGTTCTCAATCTCTTCTGCTGCTGCTGCTGCTGCTTCTTGTTCTTCTTCTTCTTCTTCTTGTGAAGCATCTTCGTCATCGGAATCGGATTGCGTCGGATCCGATTCGGCGGCGGCGATCGGGGTGGGGATTGAGGCGACGGGGGGATCGTCGGCGGCGGCGGAGGGGTCGACGACGAGGGAGCGGCAGAGGGGGCAGCTGACGTGGGCGCGGAGCCACGTGTCGATGCAGGATAGATGGAAGGCGTGGGCGCACTTGGGGAGGAGGCGCACGAGCTCGCCGTCGCCGAACTCGCCGAGGCACACAGAGCAATCGCCGCCGCCGCCGCCGCCGCCGCCGCCGCGGTGGGTGGCGACGGGGATGGAGGCGATGGTGGCGTCGTCGAGCCCCACAGTGCGGATGTACCACGCGTGGTGGAGCGGCTCCGCGCCGCCGCCGTCGTCGTCGCTACCGTCGGTAGCTAGGGTTCCGGCGGGGGGTAGGCGGCGGCGGCGGCGGCGGCGGAGGATGGCGAAGAAGGTGAGGGAGAGGAGGACGGCGGCGGAGAGGAGGGAGGCGGCGAGGAGGAGTGAGTTGGAGAGGCGGTGGGAGTGTGAGGGACTAGGGCTAGGGGGAGGAGGAGGAGGAGGAGGAAGAAGATCCCACTCGCAAGAGTCGTCGGGGTCGCAGGTGTAGTTGAAAACGTCGTCGAAGAGGAAGCGCCGGTGGGGATACATGATGATGATGATGATGATGATGATGATGATGAGGGTTTAGATGTTGGAGGAAGAGGAGGTGATGATGCTGCTTCTTTGCATGGTGGTAGAGATAGAAAATGGTGGGGGGAATGGGACAGGAGGAAGGTGGTGGTGCCCATGTTGTCTTTTTCTTACTTTTCCTTTTTTTTTACTTCAACTGCAGAATTGAGACAAAGTCAAATGGAAGGAATAGCTTTTGAATCATAGCACAAGGTTCCAATTTCTGCTACAAAATATTTTTTCTTTCATAAAACTCTGTATGTATTTCGAATAAACTACACTATTATGATCCTCTAAAATTTTTTCAGGAGATAAAAATGATAAAAAAAATATATATCTAATTTCAATTGGTTGGTGCTATCGATAGTATTTCAATCGGACTCTATTTATAATAGTGACTAAATTCTAATAGGAATACAAATTTTCTAATATTAAAAATAATTTTAATAAAATTTCGTATAATTTAAATTTAATTTAATAGAATAATCATATAGTTTCAGAATTCGAGATAAATTTAATATTATTTTTTTTAGAAATTATTATAATTGATTAATTTATTAAAAAAAAATTAATTATATACATATTTTTTGAAAACATATAGAATATAAAATATATACCTACAAAATTCAACTTTTCATATTTATTTTTTCAAAAATCTTAAGTTATTCATATATATTCATTTGGTTTATTACTATTAGATCACTGTTTATATTTTAACAGAATATAAATAAAATATCTATTTTGCCCTTACAAATATATCCTCCAAAAATCAAATTTTTAGAATTTTTGGAAAAAATGTCCCTCTCCATCATCTTTTAATGGTTATAATATAAAAAGAGTAAAAAAAATAAATTTATTTTTTTATTAAATCAAGATTAAGCATTTGATTTATGATTAACTGGATTTTTCTAACTGAGATAGATGATAGAAATATATATGAATAACGTTGGATATTATAGAAATATATTTGCTATTCGATATATTTTTAAAATTCTGTATGCAATTCATTCTAATAAATATTATATGAAAAAATTACGAGTAATTTACTGTTTATTTTTTATTCTTTTTAACTAACATAATATAATATAAAATAAGGCTGGAATTACATAATTTTTAAAAATAATTTCCTTTTCTTTATTAGAGAATGCTCAGGCTCTCATTTGAGAGAGAGGATCAATCAGAGCCATTAGATAGTCAAGTCAAATGAATAGACAACTGTGATTGTGTGATCTAGAGGTAATGCCTAAGACTTTGACTTTTGAAATTATTTTTGAGAGCATTTAATGAGTATTGAAGAACTTAATTAGATTGCAGAGAATTGGTAATTAGTGTTTTTTTTTTTTAATCTTAATTTTACAATATTATAATGTAAATATCCAATACAGAATTATTATTGTTAACACAATTCACCCATAAATTTTAGTTAAAAGAACTTATCCAAATAATAGCAGGAGAAAACTAAAAAAAAAAAAAAAAAATTGAGTGAGATGAGTGCTTCTGATATTATATGAATAAGTTTATATTCAATTTAAAAGTTTAAACTAATACATAAAATAATTAATCTCTTAGGCTTAATTTTTTGTGTGTTTGTGCTTGTTTTTATTTTTAATTTTTTTTATTTTACCTTCAATTTTTAAAGAAAAATTAGTTTCACATGGCAAGAAAAAAAAAAAAAAAAAATTTGGGATCCACCATAATCTGCACTGGATTTAGACTATTAATTATTTTCATAAAAGTGCATGAAAATCATCATTATTTTAGATTATTTTAAATGTTTCAAAAAAATATATAACTAATTTAAATTATATATTATCTTGATTTCGCTAATCAATTTTTTAAATTTTGAAGTTAGGGAATTACTAACCAGTTCAAATCAAATAAACTAGAAAATTATAGTAAGATTGAAATGAATGATAGTTGAGATAAGTTTTATATATTTTTATTTTTAAAATTTTTCAATTTTATTATAATTTAGTTTTTTAAATCTATTAAAATTAATAGGTTCATTAGCTATCAACCATGGACAATATTAATAAAATTACACTTCAGATGACTGGGAAAAAAAAAAAAATTAACAAAAATAACTTGAAAAAATGAAAATTAGAAAGATTTTAATGGAAGGAAGAGAGTATGCAAAGAAGATAGTAGTAGTTAAAAAGGGTTCAGTGGAAATTAAACTATCACAAGTTGAGTGGCAGCCAACATTTTTACCATCCTTTACTGGATTTGTGTTATAGCGACAATTCTCACATATTTCTAAAATTTAAAAAAAATGTCACTGTAAAAATAACCGACACTTATTGTTAGTGTTGCTATATGTGCCGGATCGTACATTTGTATCAACGATACATTTTTAATGTGTCTTAAAAATAAGACACCTATAACCTAATTTAAATATAGATGGAATAAGATAAGACCTTATACAAAATCTGTGACGCCCATATTGCCCTATGATCCTAACGTTATTTGTAGTGCAAACATTTTTGATCACATCTTGTGGATGGAATTATGATTGGATTTATATGAGATATAGACACTAGTAATAAAACTGGGCTTAAACTTGTGAACTGTCCAAAAATTATATTGCTAGTGGGCTGGATTGTTACAAAGATTTACAAAAATAGTATTATTTGTAAATTTCAAAAAGATGTACATTTTATATTTTATTCATTCAAAATGTAAAATATAAGTATAAGTAACATTTTTCTTTGTGTTTAATTAAGTCAAACGCGGGGTGGAAATGATGTTTTGTTTTATTTGCTCACCATTCACAGCTGCTTTTTATGGATGTGCATTTACATACACGTAAACTAATATTATATATGTTGAATTTGAAGGACTGTCGTAAAATTTACGCCAATAAAATTAATAATTTAAAATTTAGATCGAATTGGTTAGCTTGACTGAGAAGCTAAAAAATTATTTTGAATTGTTCGAATTATATGTTCAACTATTAAATCTGTGAATTAATCTGGTTTTAAACAAATTGGTTGAATTCTTTTTATCAAGTCATATTAAAATTTAATGATTTAAAATTAATTAGCCCATTGTTTTTATCAACACATATTAGTCCTATAAAAAATAAAATTTGAAAACTTATATATACTAATTAATTTATTTTAAAAATCAGTATTTTATAGTTAGTATACTATTAGAATAATATATATATATATATATATATATATATATATATATATATATATATATATATATATATATATATATAGATATATATATTGGTCTATCAATTTTCATTATGAAAAGATATCGGTTATTATAGTAAAGATTTTTACTATACCAACCACCTAGTAATTTTAATCTCTTTGATGAAAGAATAATAGCGGTTAGGATTATAGTATTTTCTAAGATTTATATTATTTTTCCAAACTGTATAGTCTACCAGAACCAAGGCTGAAAATATTTATATAGTATAAAGAGATTTATATTTAAAAACATACAAATCTAGTCTCTCTCTCTATATATATATATATATATATATATATATATATATCTCTATATATATATATATCATTGTGCTATCAAGTTTTTAGCCGTTGATTTTTAGGGATTATAGTCATTCACTAGACAAACAGTAAACCTTAAAATCATATAATAAATATTTTTTCATCAAAATACAACCGCATATCTTTATCCAACATGTCTTGATAGCACCAATTATTTGCTGAATCGAATATTTCATCATGAAAAATAATAGTTATAAATACTAAAATCTAGCCATACTTATAAAAGTATACAAATCTATAGCTCTCTCTATCTATCTCTCTCTCTCTCTCTCTCTCTCTGTGAGAGAGAGAGAGAGAGAGAGAGAGGTGTTTGGGTGCCGACCATAATAATATGTAAGCTTAAATTTGGTACTTGTGCCTCGGGCATGAGTTAGTATATAAGGATTTAAAAAGGGTCTCAGATAAAAATGCTACGGCTAAAAGTTATTACTATTTTATGGCAAATAAAAGTTTAATTTCTACATTGTTGTTACAAAGCAAAATCCTCATTTTGTACAAGTTGTCCTTGATTAATTTGTTCTCACACCCATGCATGGAAAATACTGAGCAACATCAGTTTGGTTTAAGAACAAAAGTTATTGGGCTTCAATTTCTTGGGCTGGATCGGGCCGAAAGCGATATAAAGCCTTTTATGAGGGTTTAGTTTGATTCGGAGATGTTCGAATGAGCATTAATCAATCCAGAGAGAGAGAGAGGGAGAGAGGAGAGTCTGAGGGAGTGCGAGAAAAAAAGAGACACTGTCCACTGACACGAAGCCCACGGAACTGCAAAATGCAGAGAGGCCTTCGAAACGGTTTCCGATTCATGTGTTTTATGATATATCCTCACTAGCTTACAGTAAAATATAAAATATTCTAATTAGAACTTCTGCTTCTGAGCATGAAAAGCTAATTTGATCGGCTTATGTATTATCGTATGTCCATCTTAAGCTTCTTTGAATAGAAAAGCCAAACCAATTCATTTGCCGATTTTGCACACCAATTGTTTGAACTTAGCCCGACTCGATCAAAAATGAAGGACCTTTCTTTCTACTCTCGATCGATCCACTATATCTCGATTGATCGACATCAGAGAATCGATCATTACGCAATTAGAGTTAAACATGCACCATGCACTTTTTGATGGAGAGGCACATAGCTAGCAAAGTAGCAAATATAGCATCATCCTTTTCTACTGCTCTGTGCAGTGGTGGTAGTATCGATCGTATGTATAATCACTACCGTTCAATTGATCGCATCAAAGACCATCCATTATAAAGCAGGTCAATTACATCAATTTGCCTCGTACGTGTGTGAACCAATAATAATATAACATACGTAATTGTCAGCACATCAACAGATTAGTAAAAATAATAATTTAGACATCGATGGCAGCAATCTGAAATAAATAAAAGAATCTGGCTTGGCAAAGAGTCAATTCATAGACTTAATCGATTTATTTTTAAATTGACATGACTAACACTGCTGTGGAACAAGTGAATTCAAATCACCATTTAAATTTAAACAGGAATTCGATGATAAATAGATATGATTTTGAATATGAGCATGAAAAATAAAAACTCAACAAATTTAAATTCGGATATAAATTTTTTATGTCCCTAATCCGAATCCGACCCCGCCGAAACTCCAATTGTTTTTTCAGAATATAATAGAATTTTTTTATCAGATTTAATTTTGAATATGAATTTTAAAAATAGGCGGAATTTGAATTCAGATATTCAATTTAATAATCGGGTACGGATTCGAATTTTTAAAATCCAGTCCAAACCCAAAACCACCCACAAGTGCACATGGCCCATGTACGCCCTACAGGCTAGGCTACAGCTGGCTCCGGCTGTGAGTGACGTCACCCCTTCATTTCCCACATGGCGCATGTGACGTCACTTTTCTTTTAAAAAAGAGTGTTAATAAAATTTTTAAATGATAAAATAGCATATGCAAGAAGATTTACCCTCTCCATGTTAAAAATATTCACTAATTTTATTAATTTTTTAATATTAAATTTTTTTAAATAAAATTTAAAAAAATATTTTTTATACATTATCATTCATGAATAAATTTTACTCGTCACTTCTAGAACAAAGTGTATATTATATATCCCAAATAGAATATACGGATGGTATTGCTTAGAAAAATATTATTTGTACATTTTAAAGAAGATGTATGACGTGCACCCCACTTATTTTAAAATAAAATAAATTTTATAAATTATTTTAAAATAATAAATAAATAAATTTTTATTCTGAAATAATTAAAATATATATCATACATTTATTTTCGAATATAATTACTCAAAAGAAGCCTAACTCAGATGTACACTTACACACCTTTTGTAGTCCTTATTAGCTTACTAGTCTTATTCAAAAAAAAAAATTTATTTTAATTTATAATAATTTATAATTTATATTTTAAATTATTATAATTAAATTATATAATAATAATTCATTTTTTATTGAAGTCCATAATAATAAATAAAATTAAATTAAAAATATAGATATAAAAATATATTTTTATATTTTTTATAAAGTTAAAAAAAAATATGCTATAACTAATTAATTAGGAATGTAAATGGATTCGGATTGATAGGGCTTTCGACCCAATCCGACCCAAGCGATAAGTGAAAATAAAAAAAATATAAAGCATATAAGATGGAAAATTTCTGTTGCCTTGTCAGTTTATTTCGTACAAAAATATAAATAAATATTATGGTAACAGTATATAATACAATCTTTTGACAATTCTAAATGAACTTAAATGCTATTCAGTTTTATAATATTTTAATTATAAACATAATAATAATTAAAATATTATATTATTTTTAATTAAATAATTTGTTAATATTTAGAACTCTATTGCACCAATTAAAAGATTTTAAAATAAAAATAGCTACTTTAATTTAGGAGCCGTAATTTAGCTTAAGAGATCCACTACTCTGTAGCTATTTTTATTTAAAAAAAATGCACCACAACAAATTAAAGAGAGAGAGAGAGAGAAAAGAAAAAGAAAAAGGAAAATAATTCAGGGAGAAACTGTGAATACACAAGTAAACAAAACAATAATAATCATCTAAATAGGAAAAAAGAACATCAGGAGGAGCGAGAACACTAACACTAACACATCTCATGAAGAAGATGATGAACACGAAGAAGAATGTAGAAGAAGAAGAAGAAGAATGTAGAAGGTTCACGAACCTGTCTCCGATCTAGAAGGCGGCGGCGAAAGCGGCGGCGGCGGCGGCGATTAGGGTGGCGGGGCGGAACGCGGCGGCGGAGTTGCTGGGGCCCTCCGGGGTCGAAGGAGGGGGCGCAGGGGGGGAGGAGATCGCGGGCGTGGAGGGGGCGGGGGGGACGGGGGGGCCGGGGACGGGGACGGGGATTTGGGGGCCGGAGCGGGGGCGGAGGGGGCCGGAGCGGGGATCGAAGGGGCCGGGACGGGGACGGAGGGGGCCGGGGCGGGAGATTTGGGGGCCGGAGCTGGGGCGGTGGGGGGAGAGGCGGGGGCGGCGGAGGGGCCCTGGGCGGAGGAGGACGCTGCAAGGAAGGCCAGCGCCGCCACAAGGACGACGATGCGGGGTATCGCCATTGTTGAGGGCTCGCGAGCTCGAGAGAGGAGACGATTATTAGGGTTTCAAAGTGAGGTGAGTGGAGAACAGGGCAAAAGGAAAGGTATATATACATAATTATATAAAGAAAAAAAAAAAAGACACAAATATAATTGCCTACACCGAGTGTATGAGTTTTGCGCCCTCAAATTGGGAAGCTAAAAAAAAAGTTTTTTTTCTTATTTATTCTTTACTATTATTAAAAATTTTCAAATTTATCCACAAATCATCAATCTCAAAGGAATTTTTTTTAAAATCAACAAAGGATAAATAAGAGGTTGTAAATGGCGTTTACTGAGAAAGATTTATTAAATACGAAGTGCGGTTCATGGGATGTAGCTTACACTAGGTGTAAGCAATAATTTGTGGAGCGAATATGGGCGGAAATTTTGCAGGATAATAATATCCAAAACAATAATAATAATATTAATAAAAAATAAAAAAGACAACTAATAGGGGAGAGGAAGTGGAGGGAAAACGACAGCCGTGTGATGGATATTTCAGGGTGATAGTTGGGTCCACTGTTGTCGCCCATTCTTTTTAGTTATTAAATTTAGAGCAATATAAATTCAAAAATATTTATCTCAAAGTAAAAATTTATTCGATAAATTTAAATAGTAAAATTTATTCTATTCTGAAATAAATAGAGTATATATACGCATTATATTTAATATATTGGTGAAGTATATATCCTACACTTCATTTAGGATGTATAAATAGTATTTTTCTTTAAATATATGGTTAATTTCATACAGCGTACTGTAAATATATTGAATATCAGATATATTTTTATAAAGTCCAACTTTTTATATTTATTTTTTTTTTAATTCTAAATTTTTTTATATATATATTTCTACCGTTAATATCCGTTAAAAAAAAATATATAGTTAATCATAAATTAAACACTTAATTTTATAGGAATAAAATTAATATTTTATTTATATTCGGTTAGTAAACTAACGGCAAATATTAAAAATTAAATTTTGTTGGAATATATTTACAGAAAACTGTATAAAATTAATTCTAAAATATATATATATATATATTATATATATATATATAATATATATATATATATTAGTAGTTTCTTAATATAACTGGTATTTATTTTGATATATTTAAATTTAATTATTATTATTATTGAAGCAGTAAGTTAAAATTATGAGCAAATTAATCACAATTCTCGTAACTTCGAGAGAAGGGTCAGTTAGCGAGTCCGGACGTCTGTTTACCAAAATCTTAAGACCACGTACGAGGTCGGCCGTCTGCCCAGCACCGGCAGATCAAGGAAGTTGGTTATCTGATTACAGACAACTCGTCGGCAACGGCGACCGCAATTAAAGAAAATAATTTTACGTAAAATATAAAAAATTAATATTTTTATTACTATATATATAAAATAATAAAATTAAATTTTTAAAAGTTTAGGTAAATACGTACGGATATTCGAAATTTTATCTGAATTCAAATCCGAACGGAATAAATTTACCTGATATTAAATAGATATAAATTCGGATACGAAAATAAAAAACGAAAATCCAACAAATTTATATTCAGATATAAATTTTGACTGTATCCGACTCAAATCCGAATCCGAACATAAATTAATTTTACGTTATATAATATAATATATGTGTATATAAATATTTGATATTATATTTAAATTTATATTTTAAAAATTTATATTTATTGTAATATATTTTGAAATATTGTAAAGAGAAAAAAAAAATAGTTGTTTCAAGTTTGAATTTTCGGATTCGGATTTGAGTCTGGGTTTTAAATTTTTAATCTGGTTCGGATTTAGATATGAATTTTTAAAATTCATCAAATTCGGATTCGAATTCGAATTTCGGATTTGATAGTCGGATTCGAATTCGAATTTTTAAAAATTCGTCCCGAATCCGATCCGTTGACATCCCTATCTACAAATGGACAAATTTTTTATAATTTTTATCCATTTAACTCTATTTTAATGTAACATTAAAATAAAATTACTGAGACCCCACATCAACTACTATGTGTTAGATTTTGAATTATTATTATATTTAGTCGAGTTTAAAAATTTATTTAATTAAAAATATTTAGATGTTAGTTGTTAATTTTAATTATTTACACTGCATTTGAACTTTATTTTGATAGTTTAATGAAATTTTTTTTTTTTTTTTTTTTTTTTTATCTTTGATTTGGATGCTACACCAGAGTTCCCGTGTACGCGTCTCTGCGTTTGGATAATAAAGTTGTTGACTCATCCGTTGTTGACTTGTTGTTGCGATTGGACGGCTATGATTCGCCCTCGAGGAGTGTACCCAGAAGCTTCGTTGCGATTTGTCCTTATCTCTGTCGAACGATTTTTTGCGTGCACCACGTCTACCACGTCAGCAAATGGACCCACACGCGTTTTTTTTTTTTTTTTAAAAAAAAAAAGAAGAAAGGCATAATTTTCTTATATTTCTTATCAATTGTATTTACTAATTTTCTTTTTTTATACTTTTATATTTAATTTTAATTTTATATATGATTTTTCTAGAATTTTTTTAAAAATTATATCATACCCATAATTTTCTTATTCTTATTTTTAATAAGACATTCATTATTGGCCTAGGAGGAATACAAAATTTAAATATATAAATAAATGAAATGAAAATTCTAATAACATGTGGAGGGTAGGATGTGAATAAGTACGGATATTCGAAATTTTATCGGTATTCGAAACCGAACGAAATGAATTTATTCGATATTAAATAAATATGAATTCGGATATGGATATAAAAAATAAAAATGCGATGGATTTAAATTTGGATATAGATTTTGATTGTATCCGACCTGAATTCGAACCCGAACCCGAAATAATTTTACGCTATATAATATATGTGCATATAAATATTTAATATTATATTTAAATTTATATTTTAAAGTTTTAAATTTAATATAATATATTTTAAAATATTATAAAAAGAAAAATAAAAATAATTATTTCGGGTTTGATTTTTCAGGTTCGAATTCGGATTCGAATTTTAAATTTTTTATCGGGTTTCGATTTAGATATAAATTTTTTTAATTTGTTGGATTCGAATTCGGATTCAGGTCTGATAGTCGAGTTTGAATTCGAATTTAAATTTTTAAAAATTCGTCTCGAATCCGTTGACGTCCCTAGTGGTGGGCAGCTCTAGAAAACTATTTGTTAGGTGCAGCCAAACAAATTGAGATTGTGATGAACCCAAGAAGATGTACCAAAACAAAATTCTTAAAGCTATTAATTCATTGTGTTTTTTTTTTTTAAAAAAAAAAGATATTTGTTGGGGAAATTTGAGTGTGAAATTTGTTGTAAAAAGTTCAAACCAGTGCGTAGACACAGAGGAGATTAAAATGATCAGACGATATTAGGTTCCCGTATTCACACTTTTGATTGGATTGAGTCTAAATTATTAACCTAAAATATTTAAATGTAATTAATATTACTCGTGTTTATAATCTCACATATCTAATTAATAATTTTTCATCCAATTTAGAATTACTGGACTGTTACATTTATGATCTTATTTTGATGCACGAATATCTTAGTTTAAATATGTTTTAAATTTACTCAAAAAAATTATAATATTTAGTGGATGAAAAATATGATTAATCGTATAAAATAGAATAACATATTTCACTTTTTAATAAATTTTTCGGACTAAAATAAATCACTTTATTGACGAAATATATTATCCTACTAAATTATAAGCATGACATGAATTTTTCAGAAGAAAATAATTTTTAGTTTTTTTTTTTTTTTTTTTTTAACCGCAATAACATAAAATAATGTGGATAACTTATTTCAACGTTCAAATTGACCGTGACAGCTAATAGTACTGGATTGAGAATTGAGAGTTTCAAAAATATATAATCAAAATAAATTGTAGGTGACGTGTCTTAAACATAAATATTATACAGTTTTACGTTATTAGAGATAAACAATTATTTTATATTGTATAAAGTAGAAAATTTTTGTTTTTTTTTTATCCAAATTTCATTGGACTTTTAATTTTATTTAGTTTTTTCTTATTTAAGAGACCTAATTATATCTTCTCAAAAAAAAAAAAAAAAAAAGGAATTAGATAAAATATTTTCTTTGACCTATGTGAATTGTCACAATTGCATTAATAAAGCAAAAAATAAAAATTAGAAATAAATCTTTCTACACAATTTAAATTAGTCTTATATATAAAAGATATAAATAAAATAAAATTTTTTAATCTAATTATAATATTTTGGACGGTGGTTAAGTACGAGAAGTTAAGAAGATTAATCGTGTTAGAGTTAGAATAGTTCTAGAATGAGTGATCATCTGAAAAGTAATGCGTCACAGTTGGTATCAAAGCGAATCATCATTCGAAAATATAAGTTGAGCATTGACTGAGTCAGCATTATACAGCAAATAGAGCGTGGTTTTTCGACTGATGATCTGTAGTGAACCGGAACTTGGTATATAAACCAATGTAAATAAAAATGGTAGGAATACTATTTTTATTGAGTTAGAAAAGTCCAAGATGACCTGGAAACGAATTGGGCCCAAATCGAGATTAAAATAAGATAGCTAGAATCTTATTTGAGAAAGGGGGCCCAGATTTTTAGTGGAAAATTCACAGTCCCGGAAAATTCCGAGAAAATTACGGGAGCTCCGTAAATGTGTTTTAAGGCCACAGTAAAAGTTTCGCGTTGATCAGACACCCGGATTGAGAGGACGGGCTCCGCCAGCGAATTCAAGGACAGGGGGACTTTTGTCAAATCAAAAAGAGTCCCGAAATCCCCATCATAGGGTTTGCTGGTGGTTCGGTAACTTTCGGTGGCCTTGACCGTGATTGGACGCGTGTTGGGCCCAAGAAATGGAATTGCGGTGCAACTTGGGCACAAGCGTTGGAAACCGGGCTTAAAAAGGGATCGCGTGGGTCATTAGAGGACCCGTCGCGTGTTCAGAAGGGATTTCGCGTGTTGTCGAAATTAAATTGGGCCCGGGCGAAGTGGGATTGAATAATTCCTCTCTGGGCGCCTCCGGGGAATTTTAGAGTTTGCAATTCGGCAAATTGGGCTTTAAAATTGGACCCGGCGTGGAAAACCGGATCAGTGGGCTATCCGGGGAATTCGACAAATTATCGGACGAGAATTTGGAGAAACGGACTTCGTTTCTGGACTCAGCGCGCGAAATCGCTAAGGATGGACTATTTATTTGTTGGATTTGGAGTCCGGTAGGCGTGCGCGCTTTTCGAGGCAAAGCGGCACGCAAATCGAGGCGTCGCGGCACTGTTCCGCGTGGCACGGAACCCGAGGTCCGCGGCTGATGTGACCTGACGCGCGGCGCGCGTCAGGTGCGCAGGTGCGCCCTCTGCGCGGGCCACAGGGGGGCCGCCACGTGGCGGACCCCTGTTGGCGCTTCACGCGCAGGCGCGTGATCGCGCCCGTGTAACGGGCGCGTGTCACGCGCCTCTGCGCAGGAATGCGCGGCCGCGTGGCGCGCGTTGATGCGGCCACGCGGCCGCCCATTTTGTGTGGTGGGCCGGGTGCACCCGGGTGGGTGGGGTGCACCGGCCGGTCCACGGTGCACCGTGCACCGTGGACCACCCCCTCTCCCTTTTTCTTCTTTTCTCCTTCTTCTTCCTCCCCGCAAACCGCTTCTTCTCCTTCTTCGGTTTCTTCTTCAACCGAGAGCGAGGGAGAGTGAGGGAGGAGGTTGGGGAGTGTGCGGCGAGGCGTCGTGGGCTTCGTGGAGCGCGCAAAATTGCTCCGAAGAGCCAAATAGACTACGCGATGTCGTCAAGGTAGGCCGTTTATCGTATTTTTGTGGTATTTTCGGCACAGTTTCTACACTTCCTTTTGGACTATGGGTTTGACCCCTTTGCCACATACATGTTAGGGACCCAAAATTTATGCGCCGTCTTACTGCTCGAGTTTTGCGGGCATTTTTGACGCGTCTCGTTTTGCGTGCCGACACGAGGTAAGTGTTCCGTTTTGCGCGCAGGTTGAATTAGCGGACACCGTTTGTTGAGCAGACTCTAACGATATGCTCCGTTTTGCGTGCAGGGTCGGAAAAGTATGCATCGTTTTGCGTGCAACCCTACAGTTAAAGTTGCACCGTTTTGCGTGCAGTTTCGAGGTACGTGCACCGTTTTGCGTGCCGTTCGTGTTATCGCGCACAGTTTTACGTGTAGATTCTAATAATGTATCTCGTGTTATGTTCAGGACCAAACAAAGGTGCACCGTTTTGCGTGCAACCCCACAGTCGAATGTGCACCGCTTGGTGTGCAGTTTCGAGGTATGTGCACCGTTTCGCGTACAGTTCGCGTTATCGCGCATCGTTTTACGTACCGGCTCTAACGATGCGTCTCGTTTTGCGTGCAGAACTAAACAAACGTGTACTGCTCCGCGTACACCCTTACGGTGGGGCGTGCACCGTTTTGCGTGCCAATTTGAGGTATATGCTCCGTTTCACGTGCAGGTCGTGTTGTCGCGCACCGTTTAGCGTGCTGTCACTAACAGTGTACACCGTTTTGCGTGCAGGGCCTGAGGGACGTGCACCGCCTAGTGTGCGACCCTTCAGCGAGGCATGCTCCCCTCCGCGTGCAAACTCGAGGTACCAAGTGGAGCCGCGCGGAGGCCAACCACCAGTGCTGCCGGCCATTAGGAGGCATTGGAGGACGGCAAAAGGGGTGGATCAAGTGTACAGATATGAAGAGGACTTCGAACTCCACAAGGTGGGGAATTCTGCCGAAATTGGGTGACCTCTCCCCTTGCTCCTTTGCTTTTCGATTCGAAGCATGATAGTAGCCTGTTAGAGGCGTTAGGTAATTATGAATAAGATTGCATGTTTAGAGGAACACAGATGAAAAGAGCAACTGTTGGTTGCCATAACAGATGATATATGTGCATGTGTAGAGAAATTTAGAGGAAAAGTGATATTTATGATTTATCCACAATAGGGGATAAATTTGTATGTGTAGATGGACACAGATGATAAGTGCAACTGTCAGTTGCCAAAAGGAGATAATTCATATTCATGTGCAAAAAGAACTTAGAGGATAAATATTATTTTTATGATGGATATGAAAATAATTGCATGCGTAGACATGAGTAATTACTTGATGACTGTGATCATGTTAGGGTACAATCCTAGGAATCATGTGATATAAGGGAACAGAACTTGTTGGTAGTAAGACTAGGAGAAAACCTAGTTTAGGGGTCTGACGAGTGACATCAACTTAGGAGTTATCCTAGGAAGGATGAGTGGCATGGTCTTAGGTGATAACCTAAGGACACTGGATAGAGTGATCAACATAGAGTCAGAAAACTCTAGGTTGTATATGACATGGAACTTAGGTAAAGAGAACCTAAGGAGAACTAGTGTTCAACATAGAGTCAAGGAACTCTAGGATGAGTATGACATGGAACTTAGGTAAAGGAAACCTAAGGTGAACTAGAGGTCAGCATAGAGTCATGGAACTCTAGGACAAGTATGACATGGGACTTAGGTAAAGGGAACCTAAGTTGAGCTAGAAGAGTTTAAACTCACAGACAGGAAATTAGAGTCAAGTTGACTCTAGGATTCAGTAAGGAATCAGGAGGATGGAAAAGGTGGATCAAGTGTGGAGATATGAAAGGGAAAACAGGAAAGTAGAGCCAATGTAATCCTAAGATAACAGTGGAACATGGAATTAGAGTCAGTGTAACTCTAAGTTAGTGGTGGAGCAGGAAAATAGAGTTTAGTTAACTCTAGAATTCAGTGAGAAATCAGAAAAGTGGGATAAGATCCCTAGTTTAAAGAATTAAATAAATATAACCCTAGAAAGTCATAGGGTGTCTGGGCAAATGGACAATAACTTTAACTTCAATTTGAGTTAAATAAATGAAGGTGAAATATTTAAGAGTCCAGGAGACTCTCTAGTTATCCTTATGGCAAGACCTAGGATAAGAGGAAAAGTTGTTGCAAAAAGGCAAAGATTAAAAGCAAGCTAAAAGTGGCTAAAAGCATAAAGAAAATGTAAATGGCGCCTTCGAATTTGAGACTCGTCAAGTGGAGCAGGACTCCCTGGGCAGTGACCCGTCGGACGAGGTACTTTCGAAGGGCTAAAAGTGAAAGCAATGAGCTAAATGCTCAAAGAAAAGAGAAAGTGGTTTGCAAGTGGCAAAAAGGAAGCTATAAGCTCGAATAAGA
Organism: Tillandsia fasciculata; assembly: GCA_029168755.2. NCBI lineage: Eukaryota > Viridiplantae > Streptophyta > Magnoliopsida > Poales > Bromeliaceae > Tillandsia > Tillandsia fasciculata. Next base: position 3,140,804 of record CM054943.1, on the reverse strand, counting down.
AAGGAAAGCAAGTGTTCAAAAGCAAAGAGGCTAAGAACTAAAATAAAAGAGAAAGAAAAAGAAAAGAAAGAAAATTAAAGATAAAACGGGCGTACCTCCGGGGGCGAACGTACAACGGTCAGGAGTTGGACAGGGTCCCTCTCCCGGGCAGCGACCCGTATGACTGGTAGATAGAGTACTCTTGTCAGAGTTGGGCAGTGACCCTATCGGGCAGTGTCCCGTATGACAAGTCCCCCCGGCAGGACGGGGTAACACTCGCGAGTGTTATCGGCAACCTTAGAAATCTTATCTTATGGTAGCAAGACTACCGGGCTCGGGCCCGTTGGATAAGAATTTCTGAGGGTTAACTTGAACTAAAGCACCAGAATTTAAAGAATAAAGAGAAATTAGAGTGGCCAAGGTGGCCGGGTTAGTTTGACCCTATATACAGCGGCATAGTGGCCGAGTTGGTGCTTAGCAGCCTAGTGTGGCTAGACAAGAGTAGTGATGGTTGGTGATTAGACACAGATAGTATAGTGCAGTGATATATTATATTGCATAGCAGCATTTTGATATTGAGGATCTTAGTTTCCTAGCACTATTATTATTGCTTCCATTGGACCAAGTGGTGTAGGACACTTTTTCTCGGTGGTTGAACCCACTGGGAACTCTGTCGGAGTTCTCACACCCCTTGGGTGACCCCCCACAGGTTCGGGAATGGATGCAGCGGTCGAGACAGATCAGATGCAGACGACAGCGAGGCATACGACAGGGGCAAGGGCCCAGCAGCATAGTGACCTAGAGGGTCTAGCAGAGGTATCCCTTTCTATATATATTTCTTGAGTGAACCTTGTATGGTGAGGGATTATGTAAAGGAAATGTAATAATTTATTTGCAAGTTCAGAATTGTAAAGTGTAATAAGTTTAATTTATGGTTCACTCCTGTATGCTTTCATTTCCGCATTAGTTATTGAATGAAAGTTTTAAATTTATAGTGATTTTTAGTACTCTGATATTGAGCTTCCGCATACACTTGTTGTGTTATTATGGATGTTACCGTTCCTTTCGGGTAGAAAAAGGTTTTACCCGATTGGCGGGTCTGTTGGCGTGCCCGAACCGTACAAATTGGCGGACTCGGGGCGTGACAGATTAGAGTGGTATCAGAGCCTAGGAATAGTCCTAGGTGGTTAGCAAACCTTAGGGAGACTCTAGGGTTTAGGCACGAGAGAGTGTGTGGATTATTGGGCGAAAGTATTTGATTGGTTATTGTTGTTCCCAAAAAGGATGTTGGGACTGATCGAGGGCGACGAGCTTTCATTCTTCGGATATTACGTTGGCGGCCGACAACGTAAAGCTGGAGATGAAAAGGAGTATCCTCTTATACTTTCGCATGATTGGGTCGACGAGCCCTTTTGACGGTATATAGACCGCGCGTTGCTCAAACGGCTAAGTTTGGGCTGGTTATTTTGTTGTGGTGTGCATGGTAGCGATGACACCACATAGTGAAACGCACCTGATTTGACTCGAGTCACGTGAGGGCTCGGGGTCAAACGACGTATACGAGCTGCGATAGCAGGTGACCGCACTTGTTGGAGTGGTCCAACAGTAGGTCAGATTTCTTGCCGTCGGCGGGGATTTTTCGCCGACAGGAAGACAGATTCCGATGCCTAAGAGTGGCGTCAGCATGTCAGTTGGAGCAGATAGATAGGCTCCAGGGGCTGATAGCGCAGCAGGCTGAGGCTTGTATAAATGACGCATGAGTGTACAGCGTCGCCGCATGTTGGGGCGACAGTAAAGAGGGTGGCAGTGGCCACCGAGCTTTTGTCAGTGCACCCCGCACCTTCAGCAGGGGGTGTTATAAGCTTGTGTCAGCTAGTTGCGGGCAAAGTGTGGTCAGCGAGGTCCGGTGAGAGACCGACTCAGGAAGAAAATGGTGATCGCTATGTTGCGAGAACCAAGTAAATATGTCCTAAGGGTTAGGGCAAGAAAGATTTACGGGCCTGACGGCGTGAGTTCGCCCTGATAACGGTAGTGACCGTGTGGCCTATATTTGTGGCTAAATTGCCGCATTGTGGGGTTGGTGAGCCCCGGGACAGGTTTCGAGATTCGAAAACCTCGCAAGTGAGCGGGAGTTTTGTGGCGCCGATTGGATGGATCGGCGTAACGGCAAGGATTGCCACAGTAGGATTCGCGTGTTAGTCACCAGAGTTGGTGAACAGTTGTTTGTGGTGCCTCAACCCTGTTGGGAGAGGTGTGCAGGAGTCATACGCGTGTTTAAGCAAGTTGCTTGACACTGGATTTTTACGAGTTAGCATGGGGGCAAAGGACGCCCAATTGTTTGGGTGCTCATGGAGCACGAGTATCGTTTAGCCAGAGAGAGCTGATTAGGTGGCGTATTAGCCTTTGCCCAGTGTGGCCAGAGTTGATATTGAGAGTTTGGGTCGTGGATTGACGACTTGTTAGTTGATTTTGCTCAGTGGAGCATAGTGGTCGCGTGGCGACGATTAGCGGGTTCGCTTGTGGACGATCCGTGCCTGGACCATGTTTGTGGACTGTGGGCCTGTAGCCCAGTGGGCAGGCGCAGTCGGCTGTGAGAGACAGCGGCCCGAGACCTGATGGCGGGGCATGATAGAGATTTGGTCGGGACGGTAGTCCGAGCGATGACCCGGGGACGTGGAATGCCACGTGTGAGCATTGAGGCTAGTAGTACACTGAGATTAGTACACTGAGAGTGTGATATGACCAGGCCGTAGAGCTAGTGGTGATCGAGGTGCTGTAGCTCCTAGTGGGAGTGTTGGTGTAGTAATCCTAGGTGAGGATCTACCCGTATGACGATTGGGTCTGTGTGCTAGTGAGAGCCATTATACAGAGTTGGACTGGTTGGGCTATAGGCCCTTATTGGACCGTGGTCTGTGGACCTATTAGTAGTCCGAGATATCGGGTTAGCTGATAACCCGTGGACTTAGAGCGCTAGTAGCGTGCGTGATAGTTGAGGACTTGTGGATTGGCCTTGCCCTCCACATTAGGCAGCGGAGCTACCGAAAATGCGGTAAATGTAATTAGTTGCAGATGCAACCTCATTGTGGAAAAATGATGGCGGAATTAAAGTGGAAATTTCGCAAGATAAGACTTCGCCATTTGTGGCAATTGAGAGAGCAAATGCTCAAGCGTGTCTTTCATCTATTTGGTGAAAGTGAGCAGACACCAGGTCTGAGTTTGTTCCTGGATTGGGATAGGGATTCGAGGATGAGTTGCTCATGTGGTTTCGGCGAGCAGACAATAGGATGCCGGTCACGATATACAGTGAGCCCAGTAGTGAGGGCAAGGTTTCCTCCCTCTCGATCAAGTAGGAGTCGAGATGTGATCCAAGTTTCGAGGACGAAACTTATTTTAAGGGGGGTAGAATGTAGTGAACCGGAACTTGGTATATAAACCAATGTAAATAAAATGGTAGGAATACTATTTTTATTGAGTTAGAAAAGTCCAGGATGACCTGGAAACGAATTGGGCCCAAATCGAGATTAAAATAAGATAGCTAGAATCTTATTTGAGAAAGGGGGCCCAGATTTTTAGTGGAAAATTCACAGTCTCGGAAAATTCCGAGAAAATTACGGGAGCTCCGTAAATGTGTTTTAAGGCCACAGTAAAAGTTTCGCGTTGATCAGACACCCGGATTGAGAGGACGGGCTCCGCCAGCGAATTCAAGGACAGGGGGACTTTTGTCAAATCAAAAAGAGTCCCGAAATCCCCAGCATAGGGTTTGCTGGTGGTTCGGTAACTTTCGGTGGCCTTGACCGTGATTGGACGCGTGTTGGGCCCAAGAAATGGAATTGCGGTGCAACTTGGGCACAAGCGTTGGAAACCGGGCTTAAAAAGGGATCGCGTGGGTCATTAGAGGACCCGTCGCGTGTTCAGAAGGGATTTCGCGTGTTGTCGAAATTAAATTGGGCCCGGGCGAAGTGGGATTGAATAATTCCTCTCTGGGCGCCTCCGGGGAATTTTAGAGTTTGCAATTCGGCAAATTGGGCTTTAAAATTGGACCCGGCGTGGAAAACCGGATCAGTGGGCTATCCGGGGAATTCGACAAATTATCGGACGAGAATTTGGAGAAACGGACTTCGTTTCTGGACTCAGCGCGCGAAATCGCTAAGGATGGACTATTTATTTGTTGGATTTGGAGTCCGGTAGGCGTGCGCGCTTTTCGAGGCAAAGCGGCACGCAAATCGAGGCGTCGCGGCACTGTTCCGCGTGGCACGGAACCCGAGGTCCGCGGCTGATGTGACCTGACGCGCGGCGCGCGTCAGGTGCGCAGGTGCGCCCTCTGCGCGGGCCACAGGGGGGCCGCCACGTGGCGGACCCCTGTTGGCGCTTCACGCGCAGGCGCGTGATCGCGCCCGTGTAACGGGCGCGTGTCACGCGCCTCTGCGCAGGAATGCGCGGCCGCGTGGCGCGCGTTGATGCGGCCACGCGGCCGCCCATTTTGTGTGGTGGGCCGGGTGCACCCGGTGGGTGGGGTGCACCGGCCGGTCCACGGTGCACCGTGCACCGTGGACCACCCCCCTCTCCCTTTTTCTTCTTTTCTCCTTCTTCTTCCTCCCCGCAAACCGCTTCTTCTCCTTCTTCGGTTTCTTCTTCAACCGAGAGCGAGGGAGAGTGAGGGAGGAGGTTGGGGAGTGTGCGGCGAGGCGTCGTGGGCTTCGTGGAGCGCGCAAAATTGCTCCGAAGAGCCAAATAGACTACGCGATGTCGTCAAGGTAGGCCGTTTATCGTATTTTTGTGGTATTTTCGGCACAGTTTCTACACTTCCTTTTGGACTATGGGTTTGACCCCTTTGCCACATACATGTTAGGGACCCAAAATTTATGCGCCGTCTTACTGCTCGAGTTTTGCGGGCATTTTTGACGCGTCTCGTTTTGCGTGCCGACACGAGGTAAGTGTTCCGTTTTGCGCGCAGGTTGAATTAGCGGACACCGTTTGTTGAGCAGACTCTAACGATATGCTCCGTTTTGCGTGCAGGGTCGAAAAAGTATGCATCGTTTTGCGTGCAACCCTACAGTTAAAGTTGCACCGTTTTGCGTGCAGTTTCGAGGTACGTGCACCGTTTTGCGTGCCGTTCGTGTTATCGCGCACAGTTTTACGTGTAGATTCTAATAATGTATCTCGTGTTATGTTCAGGACCAAACAAAGGTGCACCGTTTTGCGTGCAACCCCACAGTCGAATGTGCACCGCTTGGTGTGCAGTTTCGAGGTATGTGCACCGTTTCGCGTACAGTTCGCGTTATCGCGCATCGTTTTACGTACCGGCTCTAACGATGCGTCTCGTTTTGCGTGCAGAACTAAACAAACGTGTACTGCTCCGCGTACACCCTTACGGTGGGGCGTGCACCGTTTTGCGTGCCAATTTGAGGTATATGCTCCGTTTCACGTGCAGGTCGTGTTGTCGCGCACCGTTTAGCGTGCTGTCACTAACAGTGTACACCGTTTTGCGTGCAGGGCCTGAGGGACGTGCACCGCCTAGTGTGCGACCCTTCAGCGAGGCATGCTCCCCTCCGCGTGCAAACTCGAGGTACCAAGTGGAGCCGCGCGGAGGCCAACCACCAGTGCTGCCGGCCATTAGGAGGCATTGGAGGACGGCAAAAGGGGTGGATCAAGTGTACAGATATGAAGAGGACTTCGAACTCCACAAGGTGGGGAATTCTGCCGAAATTGGGTGACCTCTCCCCTTGCTCCTTTGCTTTTCGATTCGAAGCATGATAGTAGCCTGTTAGAGGCGTTAGGTAATTATGAATAAGATTGCATGTTTAGAGGAACACAGATGAAAAGAGCAACTGTTGGTTGCCATTAACAGATGATATATGTGCATGTGTAGAGAAATTTAGAGGAAAAGTGATATTTATGATTTATCCACAATAGGGGATAAATTTGTATGTGTAGATGGACACAGATGATAAGTGCAACTGTCAGTTGCCAAAAGGAGATAATTCATATTCATGTGCAAAAAGAACTTAGAGGATAAATATTATTTTTATGATGGATATGAAAATAATTGCATGCGTAGACATGAGTAATTACTTGATGACTGTGATCATGTTAGGGTACAATCCTAGGAATCATGAGATATAAGGGAACAGAACTTGTTGGTAGTAAGACTAGGAGAAAACCTAGTTTAGGGGTCTGACGAGTGACATCAACTTAGGAGTTATCCTAGGAAGGATGAGTGGCATGGTCTTAGGTGATAACCTAAGGACACTGGATAGAGTGATCAACATAGAGTCAGAAAACTCTAGGTTGTATATGACATGGAACTTAGGTAAAGAGAACCTAAGGAGAACTAGTGTTCAACATAGAGTCAAGGAACTCTAGGATGAGTATGACATGGAACTTAGGTAAAGGAAACCTAAGGTGAACTAGAGGTCAGCATAGAGTCATGGAACTCTAGGACAAGTATGACATGGGACTTAGGTAAAGGGAACCTAAGTTGAGCTAGAAGAGTTTAAACTCACAGACAGGAAATTAGAGTCAAGTTGACTCTAGGATTCAGTAAGGAATCAGGAGGATGGAAAAGGTGGATCAAGTGTGGAGATATGAAAGGGAAAATAGGAAAGTAGAGCCAATGTAATCCTAAGATAACAGTGGAACATGGAATTAGAGTCAGTGTGTGATGATCCGGACTCCCGCAGGAACTGTACAACATTAAATAGTGACTGTAGGAAGCTTGTACTGTGCAACGGAGCTTGTATAAACGAAATTAGATATTTTTAATAGACTCTGCGCGAAAATCGGAGCAAACGGGAATTTCCGGGAGCCTTCGGCAAAATTTCGGATGAGAATTTGGCGAAACGGACGGCGAAATCGGACTCAGCGCGCGAAAACGGTCAAAATGGTGTATTCACTTTATTTTTTGGCACATCGGCACTGTTCACCGGAACAGTAACCCGGCCGGCCGGAATTACTGTTCCGGCAGCCGGGGGCCGCCGGCGAGCGGCGGCGGGCGGCGGGCAGCGGCGCAGCGGCGGGGCAGCGGCGGAATGCGGAGGCGCGCGGCGCGGGCAGGCGCGGGCAGGCGCGGGCAGGGGTCCTGGTGCGCGGTCCACAGGCCTGGCGTGCACCGGGAGCACCGAACCTTGCCCTTGCCACGTGGCAGCCCCTGATTGGCTGGGCGGCTTCTAGAAGCTGTGGGGACTGTAGCACGTGGCAGCTCCCCCATTGGCCCACGTTTTCCGGAAGACCCGGAGCGCGGACCGTCCCTGTGCACCACGTGGGACACGTGGCAAAATCTGGTTGGCCCTGCACAGGCTGTTTCCTGTTTGGGCAACACGTGGCGCACCCTGGTTGGCCAATTTGGTGTTTCCTGTTCGGATCTGGATCCCGTGTGGGAGATTCCCTTTTGGCCCATTATAAATAGCCATTTCCACCCCCCTCTCTTTGCACCTCGAATTGCGGGCCATAGAGAGAGAATCAGAGAAAACTCCCTCTAACGAAAGTTTTTCCTCTCTCTCTCCTCTTTCTCTCTCTACAATCTCAGGATTTTAGGAGTTACAGATTGTGAGATATCTGCGACGCGGCGCACTGCGACGATTTTTCTTTTAGGCCCATTTCCCGTCGCAGTTCCGTCGAAAATTCACTGCGGGCTAACCAGGTGGAATTTTTGGACGATTTTTGCGGCAGCGCGACCGTAAGAGGTAGGGCTTCGATTTCCGTGTTGATTATTTTGCTCCGTTTCGTACTTTTGGCACAGTTTTTAGGTCCTCTTTGACCCCCCTTTTTACTGTGATGGTTTTTGGACAGCACCGACTTCTCCGATTTTTATCTTGACGTAGGAGCGTCAGATCGAGGCGTTTAAAGAGTCGATTTTGATCTACTCTTCGCGAGGAACGCAACCGTGATTTTTCTGGGATTTTAGGAGCTCATTTTAGAGGTGAAAAACTCCTCTTTTCTCGTGCTGTCTGAAAAACAGCAAATATTGTGCTTTTTGGGATTTGTATTTATACCGGGAACGTTGATTTGCAGGATTTGAGGACTGTGGACAACCAGGGGACTACCTGGGGTGTTGTTTGAGCTTTTCGAGGTGGGCGGTTGTTGCTTACCTCATTTTTGACAAGCTCACTGGGATTACTAGAAATCTCCTAAAATAATGTGACAATTGATGAGAACCATTGGGACAAACTAACAGGACAAACTAACAGGACAATTGATGAGAACCATTGGGACATACAAACATGACAATTAATGAGAACCATTGGGACAATTAACAGGACAATTAATGAGAACTATTGGGATAAATTAATATGACAAATGACAAGGCCCGCTGGGACAAACTCCCCTAAAATTAATATAACCCCACAAATGATATGATGACTTATATTGGGACACTGTGATTGAGACAAAGGCTATGATCTCGCATGCAAATGACTTTTATTCAGTAAATCAATTGTTTTAAACCTTTGACACTATTTCACAAAATAAAGACAGTTGCATGCATGCCCGGACATCAGGTAAGGCCACTATTCATTGCTACACTATCATATTGGGATTTGTACATGTTTTATTATTGTCCTTTGCATCCAGATGCTTGTTGCTCTAGTATGAGCAGGGGTTTGGGATAGTGTAGTCGAGATTGCTGTAGATTGTGGACTTGTGGGGTATTGCGGTGACCGCGGACAGTAGGCGGTCGACCAGATGTTTGTCCTTGCATCAGATAGGGGTTGAGTCTGGTTTATTTTGCATTAGCTGGGGATTGGGTTTCCTCAAGTGGATGATGTTTCCCACTTATTATGGCCTTAGATCAGGCTTTTCTTTAGTGGATGGCTTTTTCCACTTTGATCATAGTCATGATCCAGTCCTGCTTTTGATACTTATCATACCGGCGCGGTTATTGCCCGGTGGTGCTTTACTCGTGTGGGTCGCTCCCCTCGAGTTCCACTCTAGAGGCTGGGGCCAGACAGTTATTGACAGTTTTGCTATCACGTCGGCGCGGATTTTTGCCCGATGATGAGAGCGGAGCAGGCAGTACCGATCGTGGATCAGATGACGAATTGGGTTATTTTGGACAGTTCTGTTTACTGATGCATGCATACAGTTTTTATAGCCAGTACCGCAGTAGAGGCATAGTAGTGGTAGTTTTACTGTTTCAGTACCTTACTTATCTTACCACTTCCCCTTTTGCCTCTAGTAGTCCTAGTGGGTGCGTCAGAGTTGAGGTTTTACCCACTAGGGGAGGCTATTGGTTTATCTGGTAGTTCTCACCCCCATTGTTATTTTCTGTTTCTTTCTTCTCCTTTATTTTGCAGAGTCATCTGCGGGAGCTGCTAGGCCATCGGCAGCTGATCGAGGTAAGGGGATCGCTGAATAGATAGATCTCCTGTGAGGCTGAGAGCTTTTAGACAGATATTGTACCCTCCACTCAGACTGTGATATTCTCCTTTCATTTTGGGGTCTGGCGTTAGCCAGCTGGTTGTACTATTTTGGTGAGCTGGGAGATTATTGTACTTATTACTGATGTATTTGTAGTCCCAGTCTGAGATACTATGTGGTTCTTCTATTTCAGCTCTGTATTATGCTCTTTTATTGTTAGATTATATCTGAGCAGGTTACCAGCGCTTCGTGTACGCGGAAAATTCCGTGTGTACGGCGGATCTGTAGACGAGCCCGGGTTCCGGGGCGTGACACAGTGTAACTCTAAGTTAGTGGTGGAGCAGGAAAATAGAGTTTAGTTAACTCTAGAATTCAGTGAGAAATCAGAAAAGTGGGATAAGATCCCTAGTTTAAAGAATTAAATAAATATAACCCTAGAAAGTCATAGGGTGTCTGGGCAAATGGACAATAACTTTAACTTCAATTTGAGTTAAATAAATGAAGGTGAAATATTTAAGAGTCCATGAGACTCTCTAGTTATCCTTATGGCAAGACCTAGGATAAGAGGAAAAGTTGTTGCAAAAAGGCAAAGATTAAAAGCAAGCTAAAAGTGGCTAAAAGCATAAAGAAAATGTAAATGGCGCATTCGAATTTGAGACTCGTCAAGTGGAGCAGGACTCCCTGGGCAGTGACCCGTCGGACGAGGTACTTTCGAAGGGCTAAAAGTGAAAGCAATGAGCTAAATGCTCAAAGAAAAGAGAAAGTGGTTTGCAAGTGGCAAAAAGGAAGCTATAAGCTCGAATAAGAAAGGAAAGCAAGTGTTCAAAAGCAAAGAGGCTAAGAACTAAAATAAAAGAGAAAGAAAAAGAAAAGAAAGAAAATTAAAGATAAAACGGGCGTACCTCCGGGGGCGAACGTACAACGGTCAGGAGTTGGACAGGGTCCCTCTCCCGGGCAGCGACCCGTATGACTGGTAGATAGAGTACTCTTGTCAGAGTTGGGCAGTGACCCTATCGGGCAGTGTCCCGTATGACAAGTCCCCCCGGCAGGACGGGGTAACACTCGCGAGTGTTATCGGCAACCTTAGAAATCTTATCTTATGGTAGCAAGACTACCGGGCTCGGGCCCGTTGGATAAGAATTTCTGAGGGTTAACTTGAACTAAAGCACCAGAATTTAAAGAATAAAGAGAAATTAGAGTGGCCAAGGTGGCCGGGTTAGTTTGACCCTATATACAGCGGCATAGTGGCCGAGTTGGTGCTTAGCAGCCTAGTGTGGCTAGACAAGAGTAGTGATGGTTGGTGATTAGACACAGATAGTATAGTGCAGTGATATATTATATTGCATAGCAGCATTTTGATATTGAGGATCTTAGTTTCCTAGCACTATTATTATTGCTTCCATTGGACCAAGTGGTGTAGGACACTTTTTCTCGGTGGTTGAACCCACTGGGAACTCTGTCGGAGTTCTCACACCCCTTGGGTGACCCCCACAGGTTCGGGAATGGATGCAGCGGTCGAGACAGATCAGATGCAGACGACAGCGAGGCATACGACAGGGGCAAGGGCCCAGCAGCATAGTGACCTAGAGGGTCTAGCAGAGGTATCCCTTTCTATATATATTTCTTGAGTGAACCTTGTATGGTGAGGGATTATGTAAAGGAAATGTAATAATTTATTTGCAAGTTCAGAATTGTAAAGTGTAATAAGTTTAATTTATGGTTCACTCCTGTATGCTTTCATTTCCGCATTAGTTATTGAATGAAAGTTTTAAATTTATAGTGATTTTTAGTACTCTGATATTGAGCTCCCGCATACACTTGTTGTGTTATTATGGATGTTACCGTTCCTTTCGGGTAGAAAAAGGTTTTACCCGATTGGCGGGTCTGTTGGCGTGCCCGAACCGTACAAATTGGCGGACTCGGGGCGTGACATGATCGCTGTGGACTCGTGGGTGAAGCGTGATTTCCTACAAAATCGACATAAACTAGCGACGGATGCTTGTGAATGCATGTGAGTGTGTAACATCCTAATAATCTCATATTGGATGAGAATGGAGTTGTATTTAAATATATACGAGATATGAACACTAATAATAATAACTGGACTTAATTATTTTGAGCTGTGATTTGGGTCCACCGAATTATTATTATTAGTGGATCAAATCGTTAGAACTAAGACTTTTAAACATAAAAAATTAAAAGAATAAACGTACTAGAAATAAAATATTTGTAGAATAAATAATCTCTGAAAAAAAAAAGGTGTCGCAGAATCAAAATAACTCTTCCACATAATTTCTCTATTCAAAAAGTAACCAAACACTTTTAGGTGCCAAAAAAGAAGCTATAGTCAATTTAAAGGTCCAATAGTAATACTTTTGCTTTTATTAGTAGGAAGCTGAGGAGGAGATTGTAATTAATGGACAAGTCATTAGGTTTTCCTAAAGTTGCTCTAAAGATGTGGAAACAAGTTTTAGTACGAAATATCTTAAATGAAAAAGTCATGCGCGTGAACTTTGCGTGATGTTGCGCCCTTTTTTAAAAATACAAAGTAAAATTTGAATGGTTAAGAGCCACAAAATGATTATAATTAGTTTCATGTGTACCTGAAAATTTTTATCTATATATATATGCGGATGGTGAACAATCATTTAATTATAAATATTATCTATAGATACCTGCATATATTTTTTTAATTAAAAATATATATTATTTTATCGTGTCATTATTGAAAATCAATAAAATTTCGGAATCAAGAGAACTAGTTACAGTTATGAATTGAATTTTGGTAATTTATTTTTATAATATTTGGCTATATAATTATAAATTTTTGTTTAATTTTATATCACAAAAATTTAGAATAATAAAATATTTTTATATTATATAATTTATATGTTTAAAGATTTTATATTTTATATTATTTATTATGATATTTTAAATAAATTATATTATATTTTTAAAATTATATATTTTTTATTTGAAAAAAAAAAAAAAACACTTGCAGGTAATCCTAGTACTCGCCCTCCCGCGAATGAATATGAATAAATATATTGGCTATTCAAAAATTTATGAATAAATTTTATTTATATCTGTAGATATAATTATCCGTTCGCGCGGGTTATCCGAATTTAGTTTTATGAATCTACTTTAGAGAGTGTGGGCATAATATTATTATTCATTCACCTTTGATTCTTTCTTTTTGCGCAGGAGCACGCGTCTGGGACAATAACTAGGACCATTTCCTTTTTAAAGGGAATTTTCGTGAGAAAAGAGGAAACGATACGGGAGCACGAAAAGTAAAGCAAAGTCGGTGGTTGGTAAAGAAGAATTCCAAAATAAGCACCGACTTTCCGTTGGTGCTCTCTTTTTTATGTTGCAGTGTTATTAGATCCCCACCTCATGGCCTGTACCAGGTTGGGAGATTCCACCACTCCCACTGCAGAAATAAAAGAATAATAATACCTTAATTAGAAGTGCCAGATCTTTGATGATGAGTTTGTTCGAGCAATCACAGTTGTTGGGAGGAGGTTTAGATGCATCATCCTGTTGTTGATGAATGATAGAGTCATATGTGATCTGCCACGGATGGTGAGGTGGTGAGATTATTCCGAACATCGGGTTTTTCTCTCATTTCTCTCATACGTTTTGCGTGTCGAGTTCATGTAAGGTGCGAACTCGCGACCTCGTTCGAGGGTGACAGGATGTTGTGTCAATGCCTAGGCCCCAAACTGAGCACAAAAATGTTGTGTCAATGCGTCGAAGAATAACAAATGTTGTGCACATGCTTTAGCTTTAAGACTTTACTGCAGATTCTGTTTCTCACACCCTTAATACTTTTAAACGAGTAAATCAAAATGTCTACATTGTTCGCAACAGCATAGTGAAGTAAGTTTTCACCTCTCAATCGAAGATCTCGGTTCCTCGCACACAAAATTTAGACTCAAACCGTAAGCTTGCGAAGGCCAAATAATGGAATCTGTACAAAATGAAATAACTTAATACACCAGCTTTTATTATTTAGATGTATAGTGAAAAATGGCTTTACTTTGAACCAAAGCAGCACATTATGAGCTTTGGTTTTGCTCTCCTGATATGTCAGCTGTAACCGAGCCATTGAGACGACCGTTGAATTCAGATCCATACATGTGGCCCATCTTTGCTCTTTTGGTTTCCAGGTATCTACGATTCTCGTTAGTAATCAGCGTTAGTAAGGGAACCCTGCCCACGATGCTCAACCCGTAGCCCTTGAGCCCGCTGTATTTTGCAGGGTTGTTGGTCATCAACCTCATTGTACGAACTCCGAGGTCTCGTAATATCTACAAAGAAGAAGACGAAGAAATTGGATGTAAGGAGTCGGAATTTTAACTATAGAAGGACAAAAATTATGTAACAAGTACTGCTGCCACTGTAATTTTGTTGTGTGATAGAATAAGGCCGCACCTGTGCACCAATACCGTATTCCCGTGAGTCCACGGGCAACCCTAGTTCCTCATTAGCTTCCACCGTATCACGCCCGTCGTCCTGTAAGTTGTAAGCGCGAAGCTTGTGGCCAAGCCCGATGCCCCTCCCTTCATGCCCGCGGAGGTAAACCAGCACGCCCCTCCCAGCTTTCTCAATCATTTCCATCGCCAGGGCCAGCTGGTCGCCACAATCGCACCTTGCTGAGCCAAATATGTCCCCAGTCAAGCACTCGGAATGCACCCTCACGAGGATATCTTGTCCATCTCCGATATCACCCTGTTAACAGTTGGAAATAATGAAAACAGAGTCCTGACAATTATGGCAAAACGGAAAGATAAGACAGTGACTCAGCACATCAAAACTAATGTTTTACTGAAGTTGCATTCAGCACTCGATCATTATCATTTCTTCCGGAAAAAAAAAAAAGAAAAAAGGAGAGTAATAACTAGTTAGAGAGGACTTTCCGAGGCCTGTTCCAACACTAATTTTGGTAATTCATAACTATCTTGCTGTATACAAAAAGCTAAGGGAAAAAAGGGGGGCATTTAAGTATTTAGTTCGTGTGCTACGTTAATATACTTACTTTAACCATGGCAATATGCTCCATCCCATCAAGAAGAGATCGGTAGCAGTAGGCCTGAACGTTACCCCACCTGAGAGGCAGGCGTGCCACCGAAGCACGCTCCACTAACTTATCTCTTTTTCTCCTATACCTGTAACAAAAACTTATTCTCAGCACAGAATAGAAATCCAGCAACGATATAGGACCAAGAAAATTTCATTCCAAAAAAAATATAGGGCCAAGAATAGAAAACAACGAGGTTACTTCGGTAAGTTCATTTGTAACTGAATCTGCAATATTCAGTATTCAAATTTACTCATCTTATGAGGGCTGAGGAGAAAAAACCTCAAACTGAATATGCTTTCCTATAATAGGAAAAAAAGAAGTTCGAAAGTACTACTTAACTATCAGTTGTTCCTACCAAAAAAAACTGGAATCGAAGCACCACAGAAATATATTGACACCTAAGTTGCCAAGCAATGGTAAACCTATTTGCAATAAGATGATTTTACTAATTATGGCACATACCTAATCAAATCAGCAATGGAGATTATCTTCAGATTCTCCCTCTTAGCAAATTCACGGAGCTTTGGCAATCGAGCCATTGAACCATCGTCGTCATCCACGATCTCACATAGAACTGCCACAGGGGGTAACCCAGCCAACATAGCAAGATCAACAGATGCTTCTGTATGTCCAGCTCTTTTAAGGACGCCACCATCTCTATACTTCAGAGGGAAAATATGCCCAGGGCGGTTAAAGTCATCAGGCTTTGAATCAGGAGATGACAGGGCCTTCACTGTTTTCGCCCTATCTTTTGCAGAAACCCCAGTTGTTGTCCCCTCTTTAGCATCCTATGAAGTAATTGTATAGCAGTCAGATTCAAAAGGCAGAAAATTTGTTGTGAGAAAAAGAGTCTTGCCGGTCACTCTAATTCTGAAGACATCAAGAAACAAGAGCCTATCAAAATTACCTGGTCCAACCTTATGATCATTACATGAGTAATTTAATTGCTATTTAAACTAAATAATAATTATATAATCCACTGCAAACCCAATCCAACTAATCTAAAAGCTAATTAGTTTAAATATTGACTTCAAGCAGACCATAAACCACTGCCAGCAAAGCTTAATGCTTTGATCATCCGTCTATGTGCTTGTTATTCAACAATAGAAATTGTAGTGATATCTTGACCACAATGTTCTCCATCATAAAGATCTGAAAATCAGATTATAGAGCAGAAAAGAAAACAAATTATATTAAGAACCAGATGCGATGAAACTTGGACAATCCCTGTTGGAAGCTAGCAAAGAGAGAAATAGACTACCTCTTTGCCTCTGAACTGATGTATTCCAACAGAAAGAGATAAATACAAAGAAACAAGAATTTCTTGAAATACTACTTATATTTAAATCATGCGACAATAGTAAATGTTGGATCACAAAATCTATCAATAGATGATATCATATTTAGATAAAACTCTGGATGATTTTTTCAAAAGATAATTGATTTAACACGCTATTTTGAATAATCTTCTGTTGGGAAATAAAATGCAAGCTGCCACTTTTCACACTAAGAGTTGTCTTCCATTAATACAAACAACCATCTTGTCCTACAGAAGGCAGAAAGAACATACCACTGAAACAGTGAATGCCGTGCAGAGCTTTTCTTCATTTTCTTTATTTGTCACCATCAAAGGAAGCTTAAGTTTTTCAAGATCTTCTTCTTTCATGCTGACACACACAATCCCAGTTCCATGTCTTACTATAAAGGCCATAGCCTCTGGGGTTACCAAAGATGCAGCCATTATAAGATCTCCCTCATTTTCTCTGTCTTCATCATCTACTACAATGACAAGCTGTGAAGTTCACCAAATTTTAAGGAATTATCAATAAGTATCTGGTAAAACATCAGTAAAGAGAGTAGATAATGCAATCAATCACAAAATTTTAACGAACTTTGCCTTGCCGGATGTCCTCGATGGCCTCCGAGATAGAAGAGAAACCCTCAGTAGGGCAATCTAAATCGAGCTCATCGCTACCACCAAAAAAATCATCAGCAAATGGAGCCATATCTGCAGAAATTGCTCCAAGTGCTACAGCATCGTCTTGAAATAGAGCATCTGAAGATGGAAAATCCTGCCCAATAACGGAAGTACTCCGTCGCAATAATGTGTCACCATCACTAGATCTTTCAACGGACCCAAACCCCCCATCTCTGTTCAAAGGCAAGCATCCAGCAACACTCAAACCAAGTGTCCTCATAATTGGTATGTTGCCACCAACCAAAAGTGGTTTGTATTGGTTCCTTCTGAGCTCCTTGAAGAATCCGTACCCTCTCGCGGAACATTGTGTTCTGTGTCCAAACAACAAGCAAGAGAAAACCAATCACTACAGTACACTTGATGCATTAACACTATCAATTCCAAAATATGTTATATTAAGCCCAGTTTTTCCAGGATTGATCCAAGGTGCAAACAAGGAGAGGGGGGGGGGGGGGGGGCATAATAAACAACAATGTCATAACTAGAATGCAGGAGTTGCTACCAAAAGTGATTCATCGTGCTTGAGAATATATTTCAAAGTTGGACAGAGCATTCACTACTACATCTCACACTCAACCACGTTCATATCCCGCGACCAAATAAATCTTCCAAATGTCAGCATCATTTTATAAGATAAGATAGAGGAAATGACCGAGAACTATTAGCTGTACATTTTCATACTACATTTTGTTGGAGATATTTGATCTGTTTTCTAATTAATTTAAAATAAATAAACGACTAAATAAATAAATAAATATGTATAAATTAGAATATACGAGAAATAATTAAAATCGGGCTGGCTTCGGATGAGGCGTGCGCGAAGCGCTGTCCTGGAGACGAAATTGCCCCTCCACAGTGAGGCTAGGCGGCGATTCGCTCTAGCGATACAACTCCATCGGAACTCCCGAATCTCCCCTAGGTCTTATTCTGGCTTTAGGGATCTCAGTTAAAAATATTTTAAAGTAAAAACTTAGAGAAGAAGATGAAAATATTTTCCTCAAAGAAAATTGTAGTCTAGATCATGAATGCTTTGTACTTCATATTTGGCCCTCTCTCTTCTCCCATATATGGTTCAAGAGAAAAATTATTAATATTCAAAATTAATGATGATCATAATTATTGATCATTATAAGAGCTTAAATTAAAGAGTATTATTGCTCCTTGATTTGAGCAAATGTAATAAAATATCAAAACACAAAAGATATTAAATATGACAACAAATTAAGAATTAATAAAACAACCTTACATAATGAAATTTTAAATCACAAAATAATACCAAATATAACACAGATAATGATCCTTGCAAACAATTCACCACAGAAGAACAATAGAAGATTTATAATGCCTGGAATGTATGTTAGCAGCGAACTGATGTCATGCATAGTTGCTGTGACGAATTAGCATCTCCCAAGTCCCAAGGGTCCAATTTTTCTCAAATTTGTGGCTCGATCTTATTTCCTAAAATATCTTCTGAAATCGTCTTCTTGCAGCAAAGATACACTAAAATTTTTTCTTCTTCCTCTCATTTCTTATCAGATCAAAGCGCAATAGAGAGAGAAAAAAAAAGTACACAAAAACCAAAAAAGCATAGAGAGAGATTGCGCTTACTCATGGCGATGAGGACGAACTATAGAAGGTGAAGTAGCAATCGAAGCCATTTCTCTTTCTCCTCCTCGCGATCTCCTCGTTCCTAATCACACGAAATGGTTTCAAATTCGTAAATCTACAACCAAAATTCCCCCAAAATCCGACAAATTCCACTACTCGTGTTCCTACGCATCGATTTCGAAAAAAAAAATTTGGGGGGGTCAAATCCAACATCACAAATGTAGCTCCGCACCAAATCTAATCGTTTCGAGGGTTCACATCGATCGCGAAATCGGAAAAAAACTTGAACACGAAGGTAAGAGGGGATGCAACGTACCAAGGTCGTATGCGGCGGCGATGGAGCGCGAAGAGACTAGAAAATGGTGGGAAAAAAAAAAGGAAAAGAAAAGGAGTCAACCAGAGCGAAAAAAAGAAAACCACGCGGTTTCTATTTATAGGGGGGCGTGAGTAGAGGCGCTACATTCGGCTCGGCTCGGCTCGGCTCGGCTCGGCTCGGCGCTCCTGAATAAAAAAAAATTAGGATTAATTTTATACGGCTTCAAATTAGGGTGGCAATCCAGCACGCTGTTCGCGAGCCAACTCATGTTCGGTTCGAAATGAGTTCGAATCGAATCGCTCGTTTAGTAAATGAGCTGAACATGAGCCGAATTTTTCAGCTCGTTTAGTAAATGAGCCGAACACGAGCTGGGGTCAGCTCGCTCGTGTTCGGATCGATACCAGCTCGAATATATATATATATATATATATATATATATATATATATATATATATATATATATATATATATATATATATAAAAACTTTACTATTTAGATTTTAGGCCATCATTTTTTTATGAATTTTAATTATTAGACTAAAATTTTAATTTTTTATTTTTTTAAAATTTTATATTTAATAGTAGAAATGAAAATCAAATTTGTTGTTCGCGAGTCAGCTCGTATTCGGCACGTTAATAAACAAGCCGAACACGAGCCGAATTTTTCTGCTCGATATTTAAACGAGCCGACCCCAGCTCGCTCGTGTTCGGCTCGTTGACACCACTACTTCAAATACATATATCGAATAGCATACCAGATATATTACTATAAAATTTAATTTTGTATATTTATTTTTTTAAAAAAAAAAATTATTTATATATATCACTATGATTTATTACTATTAGTTCATTATTTATTTTTTAATAAAATATGAGTAGAGCTTATATACTTTCAAAAGCACAAGTCTAATTATGCTTGTGAATTTTTTACCATTGAATTTACATTGGATTTGTGCTATTGTAAAGTCAACTAAAGAGAGAAACAAATAGCAAAAAATTCACAAGTATATTTGGGCTTATGATTTTGAATGTATATAAGCCCTACTCATAAAATATATATAAAATATCAGTTTTGTCCTTTTAAATATGTCTCTACAAAAATCTCAATTATTAAAAATGTAAAATATCTGAAAGGATAAAAGAATAAATTTACCTCACTAACTAATCAAGATTAAATATTTAGTTTATGATTAATTATATTTTTCTAACAGATATTGACGGTGGAAATATATATAAACAACTTAAGATTTTTGAAGGGTTAAATATGAAAAGTTGAACTTTGTATAATATATATATGATGTGGAGTTGTATGAAATTAATCTAAAAATTTATAATATTTTTAAACTTAGGGTATTATACTATTAATAGAACAAGTCGTCGGTGTGATTAAATTTTTTACTCTTAAATAAAAAAATATGCAGTTAGAATGGTAAGTGCAATAGTATGATCTAAGAAGCGAAAAAAATCAAAGTAATAAATTTAATGGCAGAAAACTTAGTAGCACTAAGTGCTTAGTGTTATTAATAGTATAGTAGTCGAATTTTTATTTTTATGTTGAAAAAGTATAGAACTTACTTGAATTATGAACTATTTTGAAATAATTTTTATGTTCAAGTTTTAGTTTGTT
>CM054943.1:2994935-3120756 GCA_029168755.2 Tillandsia fasciculata | reverse complement strand
GTCGATTCGTTGTGACTTGCATGTCAAGGGTTTAAAGTGCGAAACGAAGTCGAAGAATCTAATTGTGAGTTCTCCTTCCTTAGTTCAAAACAAAATAACTAGAATATCTAATGTTCAAATATTGCATCAGAAACTAAATGATCGATTTACTACGAACAAAATGTAAAATTGAATCGAATCCATTAACACAATAAGAAGATACAATTACCTGCAATAATTGTGAGATAGCAATCAACTCCAAAATCATATTAATTGAAAACCAGATGCTGATTTTATTTGAAATTACATATGCATGCAAGGAAGAGCAGAAACTTCTTTATCAAATTGAGGAATGAGATACATTTCACCAATCTATACCGATTTTAATCCTTCGATTGTAAATGAGCGAATCTCGCACTTTCGAGGCCAATCTCAATACTGTTGATTCGTTTTCTATCAGATTGATCATTTGATAGTGCATTGAACAAAAATCCGCATAAAGGAAGAGAAATTTTACCCTCCCCCTCCTCTCCACATTCACAAGGGTAAAATGGAGCTCCTCGCGCGCCCGTGCCTCGAGAAGAAGAACCCTCTCCCGCTACTACTGGATAGAGATCGTTCCATCTCCAAATGAGCAGAGGTTGCTGGAGATTTGGAAAGATTTGCTTGGAGGTCCTTTTCCTTCTCCTTGATTACAATTTGGTACTCCTGCGAATTGAGCTCGCTCTCCTCTGCCTCCGGTGGCTCCAGCGCCACCGGCACGCCGACGTGCGGCGAATTCATCGACACCGATCGCCCGATCACCGGATCGATCGGAGCCTGCAGCTCCGATCCCGGGAGCGGCAAATCGGGGCTTACAATTGCAGCTCTGTTCTCAATCTCTTCTGCTGCTGCTGCTGCTGCTTCTTGTTCTTCTTCTTCTTCTTCTTGTGAAGCATCTTCGTCATCGGAATCGGATTGCGTCGGATCCGATTCGGCGGCGGCGATCGGGGTGGGGATTGAGGCGACGGGGGGATCGTCGGCGGCGGCGGAGGGGTCGACGACGAGGGAGCGGCAGAGGGGGCAGCTGACGTGGGCGCGGAGCCACGTGTCGATGCAGGATAGATGGAAGGCGTGGGCGCACTTGGGGAGGAGGCGCACGAGCTCGCCGTCGCCGAACTCGCCGAGGCACACAGAGCAATCGCCGCCGCCGCCGCCGCCGCCGCCGCCGCGGTGGGTGGCGACGGGGATGGAGGCGATGGTGGCGTCGTCGAGCCCCACAGTGCGGATGTACCACGCGTGGTGGAGCGGCTCCGCGCCGCCGCCGTCGTCGTCGCTACCGTCGGTAGCTAGGGTTCCGGCGGGGGGTAGGCGGCGGCGGCGGCGGCGGCGGAGGATGGCGAAGAAGGTGAGGGAGAGGAGGACGGCGGCGGAGAGGAGGGAGGCGGCGAGGAGGAGTGAGTTGGAGAGGCGGTGGGAGTGTGAGGGACTAGGGCTAGGGGGAGGAGGAGGAGGAGGAGGAAGAAGATCCCACTCGCAAGAGTCGTCGGGGTCGCAGGTGTAGTTGAAAACGTCGTCGAAGAGGAAGCGCCGGTGGGGATACATGATGATGATGATGATGATGATGATGATGATGATGAGGGTTTAGATGGTGGAGGAAGAGGAGGTGATGATGCTGCTTCTTTGCATGGTGGTAGAGATAGGAAATGGTGGAGGGAATGGGACAGGAGGAAGGTGGTGGTGCCCATGTTGTCTTTTTCTTACTTTTCCTTTTTTTTTACTTCAACTGCAGAATTGAGACAAAGTCAAATGGAAGGAATAGCTTTTGAATCAAAGCACAAGGTTCCAATTTCTGCTACAAAATATTTTTTCTTTCATAAAACTCTGTATGTATTTCGAATAAACTACACTATTATGATCCTCTAAAATTTTTTCAGGAGATAAAAATGATAAAAAAATATATATATCTAATTTCAATTGGTTGGTGCTATCGATAGTATTTCAATCGGACTCTATTTATAATAGTGACTAAATTCTAATAGGAATACAAATTTTCTAATATTAAAAATAATTTTAATAAAATTTCGTATAATTTAAATTTAATTTAATAGAATAATCATATAGTTTCAGAATTCGAGATAAATTTAATATTATTTTTTTTAGAAATTATTATAATTGATTAATTTATTAAAAAAAAGTTAATTATATACATATTTTTGAAAACATATAGAATATAAAATATATACCTACAAAATTTAACTTTTCATATTTATTCTTTCAAAAATTTTAAGTTATTTATATATATTCATTTGGTTTATTACTATTAGATCACTGTTTATATTTTAACAGAATATAAATAAAATATCTATTTTGCCCTTACAAATATATCCTCCAAAAATCAAATTTTTAGAATTTTTGGAAAAAATGTCCCTCTCCATCATCTTTTAATGGTTATAATATAAAAAGAGTAAAAAAAATAAATTTATTTTTTATTAAATCAAGATTAAGCATTTAATTTATGATTAACTGGATTTTTCTAACTGAGATAGATGATAGAAATATATATGAATAACGTTGGATATTATAGAAATATATTTGTTATTCGATATATTTTTAAAATTCTCTATGTAATTAATTCTAATAAATGTTATATGAAAAAATTACGAGTAATTTATTTATTTTTTATTCTTTTTAACTAACATAATATAATATAAAATAAGGCTGGAATTACATAATTTTTAAAAATAATTTCCTTTTCTTTATTAGAGAATGCTCAGGCTCTCATTTGAGAGAGAGGATCAATCAGAGCCATTAGATAGTCAAGTCAAATGAATAGACAACTGTGATTGTGTGATCTAGAGGTAATGCCTAAGACTTTGACTTTTGAAATTATTTTTGAGAGCATTTAATGAGTATTGAAGAACTTAGATTGCAGAGAATTGGTAATTAGTGTTTTTCTTTTTTTTTTAATCTTAATTTTACAATATTATAATGTAAATATCCAATACAGAATTATTATTGTTAACACAATTCACCCATAAATTTTAGTTAAAAGAACTTATCCAAATAATAGCAGGAGAAAACTAAAAAAAATAAAAAATTGAGTGAGATGAGTGCTTCTGATATTATATTAATAAGTTTATATTCAATTTAAAAGTTTAAACTAATACATAAAATAATTAATCTCTTAGGCTTAATTTTTTAAAATTTTAATCAATTCAGAAGATTTGACCATTTTGTTTGGTTTTTTAAGGAGCTAGGCATGTGTGTTTGTGCTTGTTTTTATTTTTAATTTTGTTTATTTTACCTTCAATTTTTAAAGAAAAATTAGTTTCACATGGCAAGAAAAAAAAAAAAAAAAAAATTGGGATCCACCATAATCTGCACTGGATTTACTCTATTAATTTATTTTCATAAAAGTGCATTAAATTCATCATTATTTTAGATTATTTTAAATGTTTCAAAAAAAATATAAAACTAATTTAAATTATATATTATCTTGATTTCGCTAATCGATTTTTTAAATTTTGAAGTTAGGTAATTACTAACCAGTTCAAATCAAATAAACTAAAAAATTATAGTAAGATTGAAATGAATGATAGTTGAGATAAGTTTTATATATTTTTATTTTTAAAATTTTTCAATTTTATTATAATTTAGTTTTTAAAATCTATTAAAATTAATAGGTTCATTAGCTATCAACCATGGACAATATTAATAAAATTACACTTCAGATGACTGGGAAAAAAAAAAAGGAATTAACAAAAATAACTTGAAAAAATGAAAATTAGAAAGATTTTAATGGAAGGAAGAGAGTATGCAAAGAAGATAGTAGTAGTTAAAAAGGGTTCAGTGGAAATTAAACTATCACAAGTTGAGTGGCAGCCAAACATTTTTACCATCCTTTACTGGATTTGTGTTTAGGGTTTAAGATTGTGACGCCACAATAGTCTCACATCGGATGTGAATAAAATTATGATTGGATTTATATAAGACATGCACACTAGTAATAATAACTGGGCTTAAGCATTTTGGGCTGTGGTTTGGACTCAACGAATTATTATTGCTAATGGGCTGGATCGTTACATTTGGTATCAGAGCCATTAACCGGCCGGAAGTATGTGGCGAGTTTCGACTGAATCTGAATCTAGATGGCAGGGCTAGCGAGACAAGTCTCACATCGCCTGTGATCTTAGGCTGCTATGTGTGTGTTTGGGCTGACGAAGACGTCGGACCTAAACGGGGGGAGTCTGTGACGCCCCCACGTCGGATGCGGATGGGGGGAGTCTGTGACGCCCCCACGTCGGATGTGGATGGGGGGAGTCTGTGACGCCCCCACATCGGATGTGGATGGAATTATGATTGGATTTATATGAGATATAGACACTAGTAATAATAACTGGGCTTAAACATTTTGAACTGTGGTTTGGGTCCAACGAATTATTATTGCTAGTGGGCTGGATTGTTACAAAGATTTACAAAAATAGTATTATTTGTAAATTTCAAAAGAGATGTACATTTTATATTTTATTCATTCAAAATTAAAGTAAAATATACGTACAAGTAACATTTTTCTTTGTGTTTAATTAAGTCAAACGCGGGGTGGAAATGATGTTTTGTTTTATTTGCTCACCATTCACAGCTGCTTTTTATGGATGTGCATTTACATACACGTAAACTAATATTATATATGTTGAATTTGAAGGACTGTCGTAAAATTTACGCCAATAAAAATAATAATTTAAAATTTAGATCGAATTGGTTAGTTTGACTGAGAAACTAAAAAATTATTTTGAATTGTTCGAATTATATGTTCAACTATTAAATCTGTGAATTAATCTGGTTTTAAACAAATTGGTAGAATTCTTTTTATCAAGTCATATTAAAATTTAATGATTTAAAATTAATTAGCCCATTGTTTTAATCAACACATATTAGTCCTATAAAAAATAAAATTTGAAAACTTATATCTACTAATTAATTTATTTTAAAAATCAGTATTTTATAGTTAGTATACTATTAGAATATATATATATATATATATATATATATATATATATATATATATATATATATATATATATATATATATATATATATGGTCCGATTATTATACTCTTATGAGTAAAATTTTTTTGTACTAATAAATTTTCATCTCTTTGATGAAAGAATATGCGGTTAGGATTATAGTAGTTTCTAAGATTTATACTATTTTTCCAACAACCTAGTAAACCCTAAGGTGAAAAAGTTATAAGTATAAAGAGATTTATATTCATAAGAGTATAGTAGCTCTACGCTATATATATATATATATATATATATATATATATATATATATATATATATATATATAATTTCAATCGTTTATTTTTAGGTTATTCATTCACTAGACAAACAAAACCAAAAAATTATAAAATTTGATTTCAAAATAATTTCAACACTATGGATCATGTCTAGCAGAACCAATTGCTGAATCGAATATTTCATCATGAAAAATAATTTATAAATACAAAAATCTCCATACTTATAAAAGTATACAAATCTAGAGCTCTCTCTCTCTCTCTCTCTCTCTCTCTCTCTCTCTGTGAGAGAGAGAGAGAGAGAGAGAGGTGTTTGGGTGCCGACCATAATAATATGTAAGCTTAAATTTGGTACTTGTGCCTCGGGCATGAGTTAGTATATAAGGATTTAAAAAGGGTCTCAGATAAAAATGCTACGGCTAAAAGTTATTACTATTTTATGGCAAATAAAAGTTTAATTTCTACATTGTTGTTACAAAGCAAAATCCTCATTTTGTACAAGTTGTCCTTGATTAATTTGTTCTCACACCCATGCATGGAAAATACTGAGCAACATCATTTTGGTTTAAGCACAAAAGTTATTGGGCTTCAATTTCTTGGGCTGGATCGGGCCGAAAGCGATATAAAGCCTTTTATGAGGGTTTAGTTTGATTCGGAGATGTTCGAATGAGCATTAATCAATCCAGAGAGAGAGAGAGGGAGAGAGGAGAGTCTGAGGGAGTGCGAGAAAAAAAGAGACACTGTCCACTGACACGAAGCCCCACGGAACTGCAAAATGCAGAGAGGCATTCGAAACAGTTTCCGATTCATGTGTTTTATGATATATCCTCACTAGCTTACAGTAATATGTAAAATATTCTAATTAGAACTTCTGCTTCTGAGCATGAAAAGCTAATTTGATCGGCTTATGTATTATCGTATGTCCATCTTAAGCTTCTTTGAATAGAAAAGCCAAACCAATTCATTTGCCGATTTTGCACACCAATTGTTTGAACTTAGCCCGACTCGATCAAAAACTCTCGATCGATCCACTATATCTCAATTGATCGACATCAGAGAATCGATCATTACGCAATTAGAGTTAAACATGCACCATGCACTTTTTGATGGAGAGGCACATAGCTAGCAAAGTAGCAAATATAGCATCATCCTTTTCTACTGCTCTGTGCAGTGGTGGTAGTATCGATCGTATGTATAATCACCACCGTTCAATTGATCGCATCAAAGACCATCCATTATAAAGCAGGTCAATTACATCAATTTGCTTCGTGCGCGTGTGAATCAATAATAATATAACATACGTAATTGTCAGCACATCAACAGATTAGTAAAAAATAATAATTTAGACATCGATGGCAGCAATCTGAAATAAATAAAAGAATCTGGCTTGGCAAAGAGTCAATTCATAGACTTAATCGATTTATTTTAAATTGACATGACTAACACTGCTGTGGAACAAGTGAATTCAAATCACCATTTAAATTTAAACAGGAATTCGATGATAAATAGATATGGTTTTGAATATGAACATGAAAAATAAAAACTCAACAAATTTAAATTCAGATATAAATTTTGTATGTACCTAATCCGAATCCAAATCCAGCCCGCCGAAACTCCAATTGTTTTTTCAGAATATAATAGAATTTTTTTATCAGATTTAATTTTGAATATGAATTTTAAAAATAGGCGGAATTTGAATTCAGATATTCAATTTAATAATCGGGTACGGATTCGAATTTTTAAAATCCAGTCCAAACCCAAAACCACCCACAAGTGCACATGGCCCATGTACGCCCTACAGGCTAGGCTACAGCTGGCTCCGGCTGTGAGTGACGTCACCCCTTCATTTCCCACATGGCGCATGTGACGTCACTTTTCTTTTAAAAAAGAGTGTTAATAAAATTTTTAAATGATAAAATAGCATATGCAAGAAGATTTACCCTCTCCATGTTAAAAATATTCACTAATTTTATTAATTTTTTAATATTAAATTTTTTTAAATAAAATTTAAAAAAATATTTTTTATACATATCATTCATGAATAAATTTTACTCGTCCCTTCTAGAGCAAAGTGTATATTATATATCCCAAATAGAATATACGGATGGTATTGCTTAGAAAAATATTATTTGTACATTTTAAAGAAGATGTAGGACGTACACCCCACTTATTCTAAAATAAAATAAATTTTATAAATTATTTTAAAATAATAAATAAATAAATTTTTATTCTGAAATAATTAAAATATATATCATACATTTAATTTCGAATATAATTACTCAAAAGAAGCCTAACTCAGATGTACACTTACACACCTTTTGTAGTCCTTATTAGCTTACTAGTCTTATTCAAAAAAAAAATTTATTTTAATTTATAATAATTTATAATTTATATTTTAAATTATTATAATTAAATTATATAATAATAATTCATTTTTTATTGAAGTCCATAATAATAAATAAAATTAAATTAAAAATATAGATATAAAAATATATTTTTATATTTTTTTATAAAGTTAAAAAAAATATGCTATAACTAATTAATTAGGAATGTAAATGGATTCGGATTGATAGGGCTTTCGACCCAATCCGACCCAAGCGATAAGTGAAAATAAAAAAAATATAAAGCATATAAGATGAAAAATTTCTATTGCCTCGTCAGTTTATTTCGTACAAAAATATAAATATAAATAAATATTATGGTAACAGTATATAATACAATCTTTTGACAATTCTAAATGAACTTAAATGCTATTCAGTTTTATAATATTTTAATTATAAACATAATAATAATTAAGATATTATATTATTTTTAATTAAATAATTTGTTAATATTCAGAACTCTATTGCACCAATTAAAAGATTTTAAAATAAAAATAGCTACTTTAATTTAGGAGCCGTAATTTAGCTTAGGAGATCCACTACTCTGTAGCTATTTTTATTTAAAAAAAATGCACCACAACAAATTAAAGAGAGAGAGAGAGAGAGAGAGAAAAGAAAAAGAAAAAGGAAAATAATTCAGGGAGAAACTGTGAATACACAAGTAAACAAAACAATAATAATCATCTAAATAGGAAAAAAGAACATGAGGAGGAGCGAGAACACTAACACTAACACATCTAATGAAGAAGATGATGAACACGAAGAAGAATGTAGAAGAAGAAGAAGAAGAATGTAGAAGGTTCACGAACCTGTCTCCGATCTAGAAGGCGGCGGCGAAAGCGGCGGCGGCGGCGGCGATTAGGGTGGCGGGGCGGAACGCGGCGGCGGAGTTGCTGGGGCCCTCCGGGGTCGAAGGAGGGGGCGCAGGGGGGGAGGAGATCGCGGGCGTGGAGGGGGCCGGGGACGGGGACGGGGATTTGGGGGCCGGAGCGGGGGCGGAGGGGGCCGGAGCGGGGATCGAAGGGGCCGGGACGGGGACGGAGGGGGCCGGGGCGGGAGATTTGGGGGCCGGAGCTGGGGCGGTGGGGGGAGAGGCGGGGGCGGCGGAGGGGCCCTGGGCGGAGGAGGACGCTGCAAGGAAGGCCAGCGCCGCCACAAGGACGACGATGCGGGGTATCGCCATTGTTGAGGGCTCGCGAGCTCGAGAGAGGAGACGATTATTAGGGTTTCAAAGTGAGGTGAGTGGAGAACAGTGCAAAAGGAAAGGTATATATACATAATTATATAAAGAAAAAAAAAAAGAGACACAAATTATAATTGCCTACACCGAGTGTATGAGTTTTGCGCCCTCAAATTAGGAAGCTAAAAAAAAAAGTTTTTTTTCTTATTTATTATTTACTACTATTAAAAATTTTCAAATTTATCCACAAATCATCAATCTCAAAGGAATTTTTTTTAAAGTCAACAAAGGATAAATAAGAGGTTGTAAATGGCGTTTACTGAGAAAGATTTATTAAATACGAAGTGCGGTTCATGGGATGTAGCTTACACTAGGTGTAAGCAATAATTTGTGGAGCGAATATGGGCGGAAATTTTGCAGGATAATAATATCCAAAACAATAATAATAATATTAATAAAAAATAAAAAAGACAACTAATAGGGGAGAGGAAGTGGAGGGAAAACGACAGCCGTGTGATGGATATTTCAGGGTGATAGTTGGGTCCACTGTTGTCGCCCATTCTTTTTAGTTATTAAATTTAGAGCAATATAAATTCAAAAATATTTATCTCAAAGTAAAAATTTATTCATCGATCAATTCAAATAGTAAAATTTATTCCATTCTGAAATAAATAGAGTATATATATTTTACATTATATTTAATATATTGGTGAAGTATATATCCTACACTTCATTTAGGATGTATAAATAGTATTTTTCTTTAAATATATGGTTAATTTCATACAGCGTACTGTAAATATATTGAATATCAGATATATTTTTATAAAGTCCAACTTCTTATATTTATTTTTTTTTTAATTCTAAATTTTTTTATATATATATTCCTACCGTTAATATCCGTTAAAAAAATATATATAGTTAATCATAAATTAAACACTTAATTTTATAGGAATAAAATTAATATTTTATTTATATTCGGTTAGTAAACTAACGGCAAATATTAAAAATTAAATTTTGTTGGAATATATTTACAGAAAACTGTATAAAATTAATTCTAAAATATATATATATATATATATATATATATATATATATATATATATATATATTAGTAGTTTCTTAATATAACTGGTATTTATTTTGATATATTTAAATTTAATTATTATTATTATTGAAGCAGTAAGTTAAAATTATGAGCAAATTAATCACAATTCTCGTAACTTCGAGAGAAGGGTCAGTTAGCGAGTCCGGACGTCTGTTTACCAAAATCTTAAGACCACGTACGAGGTCGGCCGTCTGCCCAGCACCGGCAGATCAAGGAAGTTGGTTATCTGATTACAGACAACTCGTCTGCAACGGAGACCGCAATTAAAGAAAATAATTTTACGTAAAATATAAAAAATTAATATTTTTATTACTATATATATAAAATAATAAAATTAATTTTTTAAAAGTATAGGCAAATGAGTAGGGGTATTTGAAATTTTATTCAAATTCAAATCTAAACGAAATAAATTTATCGGATATTAAATGAATATAAATTCGGATACTAATATAAAAAACGAAAATCCGACAAATTTAGATGCGGATATAAATTTTGAATGTATCTGACTTAAACCCGAATCCAACACAAATTAATTTTACGTTATATAATATAATATATGTGTATATAAATATTTGATATTATATTTAAATTTATATTTATTGTAATATATTTTGAAATATTGTAAAGAGAAAAAGAGAAATAGTTGTTTCAAGTTTGAATTTTCGGATTCGGATTTGAGTCTGGGTTTTAAATTTTTAATCTGGTTCGGATTTAGATATGAATTTTTAAAATTCATCGGATTCGGATTCGAATTCGGATTTCGGATTTGATAGTCGGATTCGGATTCGAATTTTTAAAAATTCGTCCCGAATCCGATCCGTTGACATCCCTATCTACAAATGGACAAATTTTTTATAATTTTTATCCATTTAACTCTATTTTAATGTAACATTAAAATAAAATTACTGAGACCCCACATCAACTACTATGTGTTAGATTTTGAATTATTATTATATTTACTCGAGTTTAAAAATTTATTTAATTAAAAATATTTAGATGTTAGTTGTTAATTTTAATTATTTACACTGCATTTGAACTTTATTTTGATAGTTTAATGAAATTTCTTTTTATTTTTTATTTTTTTGTATCTTTGATTTGGATGCTACACCAGAGTTCCCGTGTACGCATCTCTGCGTTTGGATAATAAAGTTTTTGACTCATCCGTTGTTGACTTGTTGTTGCGATTGGACGGCTATGATTCGCCCTCGAGGAGTGTACCCAGAAGCTTCGTTGCGATTTGTCCTTATCTCTGTCGAACGATTTTTTGCGTGCACCACGTCTACCACGTCAGCAAATGGACCCACACGCGTTTTTTTTTTTTTAAAAAAAAAAAAAAGAAGAAAGGCATAATTTTCTTATATTTCTTATCAATTGTATTTACTAATTTTCTTTTTTTATACTTTTATATTTAATTTTAATTTTATATATGATTTTTCTAGAATTTTTTTAAAAATTATATCATACCCATAATTTTCTTATTCTTATTTTTAATAAGACATTCATTATTGGCCTAGGAGGAATACAAAATTTAAATATATAAATAAATGAAATGAAAATTCTAATAACATGTGGAGGGTAGGATGTCAATAAGTACGGATATTCGAAATTTTATCGGTATTCGAAACCGAACGAAATGAATTTATTCGATATTAAATAAATATGAATTCGGACATGGATATAAAAAATAAAAATGCGATGGATTTAAATTTGGATATAGATTTTGATTGTATCCGACCTGAATTCGAATCCGAACCCGAAATAATTTTACGCTATATAATATATGTGCATATAAATATTTAATATTATATTTAAATTTATATTTTAAATTTTTAAATTTAATATAATATATTTTAAAATATTATAAAAAGAAAAATAAAAATAATTATTTCAGGTTTGATTTTTCAGGTTCGAATTCGGATTCGAATTTTAAATTTTTTATCGGGTTTCGATTTAGATATAAATTTTTTTTAATTTGTTGGATTCGAATTCAGATTCAGGTCTGATAGTCGAGTTTGAATTCGAATTTAAATTTTTAAAAATTCGCCTCGAATCCGTTGACGTCCCTAGTGGTGGGCAGCTCTAGAAAACTATTTGTTAGGTGCAGCCAAACAAATTGAGATTGTGATGAACCCAAGAAGATGTACCAAAACAAAATTCTTAAAGCTATTAATTCATTGTGTTTTTTTTTTTTTTTAAAAAAAAGATATTTGTTGGGGAAATTTGAGTGTGAAATTTGTTGTAAAAAGTTCAAACCAGTGCGTAGACACAGAGGAGATTAAAATGATCAGACGATATTAGGTTCCCGTATTCACACTTTTGATTGGATTGAGTCTAAATTATTAACCTAAAATATTTAAATGTAATTAATATTACTCGTGTCTATAATCTCACATATCTAATTAATAATTTTTCATCCAATTTAGAATTACTGGACTGTTACATTTATGATCTTATTTTGATGCACGAATATCTTAGTTTAAATATGTTTTAAATTTACTCAAAAAAATTATAATATTTAGTGGATGAAAAATATGATTAATCGTATAAAATAGAATAACATATTTCACTTTTTAATAATTTTTTCGAACTAAAATAAATCACTTTATTGACGAAATATATTATCCTACTAAATTATAAGCATGACATGAATTTTTCAGAAGAAAATAATTTTTAGTTTTTTTTTTTTTTTTTTTTAACCGCAATAACATAAAATAATGTGGATAACTTATTTCAACGTTCAAATTGACCGTGACAGCTAATAGTACTGGATTGAGAATTGAGAGTTTCAAAAATATATAATCAAAATAAATTGTAGGTGACGTGTCTTAAACATAAATATTATACAGTTTTACGTTATTAGAGATAAACAATTATTTTATATTGTATAAAGTAGAAAATTTTTGTTTTTTTTTTATCCAAATTTCATTGGACTTTTAATTTTATTTAGTTTTTTCTTATTTAAGAGACCTAATTATATCTTCTCAAAAAAAAAAAAAAAAAGGAATTAGATAAAATATTTTCTTTGACCTATGTGAATTGTCACAATTGCATTAATAAAGCAAAAAATAAAAATTAGAAATAAATCTTTCTACACAATTTAAATTAGTCTTATATATAAAATATAAATTAAATTAAATTTTTTAATCTAATTATAATATTTTGGACGGTGGTTAAGTACGAGAAGTTAAGAAGATTAATCGTGTTAGAGTTAGAATAGTTCTAGAATGAGTGATCATCTGAAAAGTAATGCGTCACAGTTGGTATCAAAGCGAATCATCATTCGAAAATATAAGTTGAGCATTGACTGAGTCAGCATTATACAGCAAATAGAGCGTGGTTTTTCGACTGATGATCGCTGTGGACTCGTGGGTGAAGCGTGATTTCCTACAAAATCGACATAAACTAGCGACGGATGCTTGTGAATGCATGTGAGTGTGTAACATCCTAATAATCTCATATTGGATGAGAATGGAGTTGTATTTAAATATATACGAGATATGAACACTAATAATAATAACTGGACTTAATTATTTTGAGCTGTGATTTGGGTCCACCGAATTATTATTATTAGTGGATCAAATCGTTAGAACTAAGACTTTTAAACATAAAAAATTAAAAGAATAAACGTACTAGAAATAAAATATTTGTAGAATAAATAATCTCTGAAAAAAAAAAGGTGTCGCAGAATCAAAATAACTCTTCCACATAATTTCTCTATTCAAAAGTAACCAAACACTTTTAGGTGCCAAAAAGAAGCTATAGTCAATTTAAAGGTCCAATAGTAATACTTTTGCTTTTATTAGTAGGAAGCTGAGGAGGAGATTGTAATTAATGGACAAGTCATTAGGTTTTCCTAAAGTTGCTCTAAAGATGTGGAAACAAGTTTTAGTACGAAATATCTTAAATGAAAAAGTCATGCGCGTGAACTTTGCGTGATGTTGCGCCCTTTTTAAAAATACAAAGTAAAATTTGAATGGTTAAGAGCCACAAAATGATTATAATTAGTTTCATGTGTACCTGAAAATTTTTATCTATATATATATGCGGATGGTGAACAATCATTTAATTATAAATATTATCTATAGATACCTGCATATATTTTTTTAATTAAAAATATATATTATTTTATCATGTCATTATTGAAAATCGATAAAATTTCGGAATCAAGAGAACTAGTTACAGTTATGAATTGAATTTTGGTAATTTATTTTTATAATATTTGGCTATATAATTATAAATTTTTGTTTAATTTTATATCACAAAAATTTAGAATAATAAAATATTTTTATATTATATAATTTATATGTTTAAAGATTTTATATTTTATATTATTTATTATGATATTTTAAATAAATTATATTATATTTTTAAAATTATATATTTTTTATTTGAAAAAAAAAAAAAAACACTTGCAGGTAATCCTAGTACTCGCCCTCCCGCGAATGAATATGAATAAATATATTGGCTATTCAAAAATTTATGAATAAATTTTATTTATATCTGTAGATATAATTATCCGTTCGCGCGGGTTATCCGAATTTAGTTTTATGAATCTACTTTAGAGAGTGTGGGCATAATATTATTATTCATTCACCTTTGATTCTTTCTTTTTTGCGCAGGAGCACGCGTCTGGGACAATAACTAGGACCATTTCCTTTTTAAAGGGAATTTTCGTGAGAAAAGAGGAAACGATACGGGAGCACGAAAAGTAAAGCAAAGTCGGTGGTTGGTAAAGAAGAATTCCAAAATAAGCACCGACTTTCCGTTGGTGCTCTCTTTTTTATGTTGCAGTGTTATTAGATCCCCACCTCATGGCCTGTACCAGGTTGGGAGATTCCACCACTCCCACTGCAGAAATAAAAGAATAATAATACCTTAATTAGAAGTGCCAGATCTTTGATGATGAGTTTGTTCGAGCAATCACAGTTGTTGGGAGGAGGTTTAGATGCATCATCCTGTTGTTGATGAATGATAGAGTCATATGTGATCTGCCACGGATGGTGAGGTGGTGAGATTATTCCGAACATCGGGTTTTTCTCTCATTTCTCTCATACGTTTTGCGTGTCGAGTTCATGTAAGGTGCGAACTCGCGACCTCGTTCGAGGGTGACAGGATGTTGTGTCAATGCCTAGGCCCCAAACTGAGCACAAAAATGTTGTGTCAATGCGTCGAAGAATAACAAATGTTGTGCACATGCTTTAGCTTTAAGACTTTACTGCAGATTCTGTTTTTCACACCCTTAATACTTTTAAACGAGTAAATCAAAATGTCTACATTGTTCGCAACAGCATAGTGAAGTAAGTTTTCACCTCTCAATCGAAGATCTCGGTTCCTTGCACACAAAATTTAGACTCAAACCGTAAGCTTGCGAAGGCCAAATAATGGAATCTGTACAAAATGAAATAACTTAATACACCAGCTTTTATTATTTAGAAGTATAGTGAAAAATGGCTTTACTTTGAACCAAAGCAGCACATTATGAGCTTTGGTTTTGCTCTCCTGATCTGTCAGCTGTAACCGAGCAATTGAGACGACCGTTGAATTCAGATCCATACATGTGGCCCATCTTTGCTCTTTTGGTTTCCAGGTATCTACGATTCTCGTTAGTAATCGGCGTTAGTAAGGGAACCCTGCCCACGATGCTCAACCCGTAGCCCTTGAGCCCGCTGTATTTTGCAGGGTTGTTGGTCATCAACCTCATTGTACGAACTCCGAGGTCTCGTAATATCTACAAAGAAGAAGACGAAGAAATTGGATGTAAGGAGTCGGAATTTTAACTATAGAAGGACAAAAATTATGTAACAAGTACTGCTGCCACTGTAATTTTGTTGTGTGATAGAATAAGGCCGCACCTGTGCACCAATACCGTATTCCCGTGAGTCCACGGGCAACCCTAGTTCCTCATTAGCTTCCACCGTATCACGCCCGTCGTCCTGTAAGTTGTAAGCGCGAAGCTTGTGGCCAAGCCCGATGCCCCTCCCTTCATGCCCGCGGAGGTAAACCAGCACGCCCCTCCCAGCTTTCTCAATCATTTCCATCGCCAGGGCCAGCTGGTCGCCACAATCGCACCTTGCTGAGCCAAATATGTCCCCAGTCAAGCACTCGGAATGCACCCTCACGAGGATATCTTGTCCATCTCCGATATCACCCTGTTAACAGTTGGAAATAATGAAAACAGAGTCCTGACAATTATGGCAAAACGGAAAGATAAGACAGTGACTCAGCACATCAAAACTAATGTTTTACTGAAGTTGCATTCAGCACTCGATCATTATCATTTCTTCCGGAAAAAAAAAAGAAGAAAGAGAGTAATAACTAGTTAGAGAGGACTTTCCGAGGCCTGTTCCAACACTAATTTTGGTAATTCATAACTATCTTGCTGTATACAAAAAGCTAAGGGAAAAAAGGGGGGCATTTAAGTATTTAGTTCGTGTGCTACGTTAATATACTTACTTTAACCATGGCAATATGCTCCATCCCATCAAGAAGAGATCGGTAGCAGTAGGCCTGAACGTTACCCCACCTGAGAGGCAGGCGTGCCACCGAAGCACGCTCCACTAACTTATCTCTTTTTCTCCTATACCTGTAACAAAAACTTATTCTCAGCACAGAATAGAAATCCAGCAACGATATAGGACCAAGAAAATTTCATTCCAAAAAAATAATAGGGCCAAGAATAGAAAACAACAAGGTTACTTCGGTAAGTTCATTTGTAACTGAATCTGCAATATTCAGTATTCAAATTCACTCATCTTATGAGGGCTGAGGAGAAAAAACCTCAAACTGAATATGCTTTCCTATAATAGGAAAAAAAGAAGTTCGAAAGTACTACTTAACTATCAGTTGTTCCTACCAAAAAAAACTGGAATCGAAGCACCACAGAAATATATTGACACCTAAGTTGCCAAGCAATGGTAAACCTATTTGCAATAAGATGATTTTACTAATTATGGCACGTACCTAATCAAATCAGCAATGGAGATTATCTTCAGATTCTCCCTCTTAGCAAATTCACGGAGCTTTGGCAATCGAGCCATTGAACCATCGTCGTCATCCACGATCTCACATAGAACTGCCACAGGGGGTAACCCAGCCAACATAGCAAGATCAACAGATGCTTCTGTATGTCCAGCTCTTTTAAGGACGCCACCATCTCTATACTTCAGAGGGAAAATATGCCCAGGGCGGTTAAAGTCATCAGGCTTTGAATCAGGAGATGACAGGGCCTTCACTGTTTTCGCCCTATCTTTTGCAGAAACCCCAGTTGTTGTCCCCTCTTTAGCATCCTATGAAGTAATTGTATAGCAGTCAGATTCAAAAGGCAGAAAATTTGTTGTGAGAAAAAGAGTCTTGCCGGTCACTCTAATTCTGAAGACATCAAGAAACAAGAGCCTATCAAAATTACCTGGTCCAACCTTATGATCATTACATGAGTAATCTAATTGCTATTTAAACTAAATAATAATTATATAATTCACTGCAAACCCAATCCAACTAATCTAAAAGCTAATTAGTTTAAATATTGACTTCAAGCAGACCATAAACCACTCCCAGCAAAGCTTAATGCTTTGATCATCCGTCTATGTGCTTGTTATTCAACAATAGAAATTGTAGTGATATCTTGACCACAATGTTCTCCATCATAAAGATCTGAAAATCAGTGGTCTGAGGTCCTGTTACCTCTGGTCTGTAGCTTAATTCATTTTCCCTATGAATGAAGCGGCAGCATGCTGCCTTCTCTCAAAAAAAAAAAAAGATCTGAAAATCAGATTATAGAGCAGGAAAAGAAAACAAATTATATTAAGAACCAGATGCGATGAAACTTGGACAATCCCTGTTGGAAGCTAGCAAAGAGAGAAATAGACTACCTCTTTGCCTCTGAACTGATGTATTCCAACAGAAAGAGATAAATACAAAGAAACAAGAATTTCTTGAAATACTACTTATATTTAAATCATGTGACAATAGTAAATGTTGGATCACAAAATCTATCAATAGATGATATCATATTTAGATAAAACTATGGATGATTTTTTCAAAAGATAATTGATTTAACACGCTATTTTGAATAATCTTCTGTTGGGAAATAAAATGCAAGCTGCCACTTTTCACACTAAGAGTTGTCTTCCATTAATACAAACAACCATCTTGTCCTACAGAAGGCAGAAAGAACATACCACTGAAACAGTGAATGCCGTGCAGAGCTTTTCTTCATTTTCTTTATTTGTCACCATCAAAGGAAGCTTAAGTTTTTCAAGATCTTCTTCTTTCATGCTGACACACACAATCCCAGTTCCATGTCTTACTATAAAAGCCATAGCCTCTGGGGTTACCAAAGATGCAGCCATTATAAGATCTCCCTCATTTTCTCTGTCTTCATCATCTACTACAATGACAAGCTGTGAAGTTCACCAAATTTTAAGGAATTATCAATAAGTATCTGGTAAAACATCAGTAAAGAGAGTAGATAATGCAATCAATCACAAAATTTTAACGAACTTTGCCTTGCCGGATGTCCTCGATGGCCTCCGAGATAGAAGAGAAACCCTCAGTAGGGCAATCTAAATCGAGCTCATCGCTACCACCAAAAAAATCATCAGCAAATGGAGCCATATCTGCAGAAATTGCTCCAAGTGCTACAGCATCGTCTTGAAATAGAGCATCTGAAGATGGAAAATCCTGCCCAATAACGGAAGTACTCCGTCGCAATAATGTGTCACCATCACTAGATCTTTCAACGGACCCAAACCCCCCATCTCTGTTCAAAGGCAAGCATCCAGCAACACTCAAACCAAGTGTCCTCATAATTGGTATGTTGCCACCAACCAAAAGTGGTTTGTATTGGTTCCTTCTGAGCTCCTTGAAGAATCCGTACCCTCTCGCGGAACATTGTGTTCTGTGTCCAAACAACAAGCAAGAGAAAACCAATCACTACAGTACACTTGATGCATTAACACTATCAATTCCAAAATATGTTATATTAAGCCCAGTTTTTCCAGGATTGATCCAAGGTGCAAACAAGGAGAGGGGGGGGGGGGGGCCATAATAAACAACAATGTCATAACTAGAATGCAGGAGTTGCTACCAAAAGTGATTCATCGTGCTTGAGAATATATTTCAAAGTTGGACAGAGCATTCACTACTACATCTCACACTCAACCACGTTCATATCCCGCGACCAAATAAATCTTCCAAATGTCAGCATCATTTTATAAGATAAGATAGAGGAAATGAGCGAGAACTATTAGCTGTACATTTTCATACTACATTTTGTTGGAGATATTTGATCTGTTTTCTAATTAATTTAAAATAAATAAACGACTAAATAAATAAATAAATATGTATAAATTAGAATATACGAGAAATAATTAAAATCGGGCTGGCTTGGGATGAGGCGTGCGCGAAGCGCTGTCCTGGAGACGAAATTGCCCCTCCACAGTGAGGCTAGGCGGCGATTCGCTCTAGCGATACAACTCCATCGGAACTCCCGAATCTCCCCTAGGTCTTATTCTGGCTTTAGGGATCTCAGTTAAAAAATATTTTAAAGTAAAAACTTACAGAAGAAGATGAAAATATTTTCCTCAAAGAAAATTGTAGTCTAGATCATGAATGCTTTGTACTTCATATTTGGCCCTCTCTCTTCTCCCATATATGGTTCAAGAGAAAAATTATTAATATTCAAAATTAATGATGATCATAATTATTGATCATTATAAGAGCTTAAATTAAAGAGTATTATTGCTCCTTGATTTGAGCAAATGTAATAAAATATCAAAACACAAAAGATATTAAATATGACAACAAATTAAGAATTAATAAAACAACCTTACATAATGAAATTTTAAATCACAAAATAATACCAAATATAACACAGATAATGATCCTTGCAAACAATTCACCACAGAAGAACAATAGAAGATTTATAATGCCTGGAATGTATGTTAGCAGCGAACTGATGTCATGCATAGTTTCTGTGACGAATTAGCATCTCCCAAGTCCCAAGGGTCCAATTTTTCTCAAATTTGTGGCTCGATCTTATTTCATAAAATATTTTCTGAAATCGTCTTCTTGCAGCAAAGATACACTAAAATTTTTTCTTCTTCCTCTCATTTCTTATCAGATCAAAGCGCAATAGAGAGAGAAAAAAAAAAAGTACACAAAAACCAAAAAAGCATAGAGAGAGATTGCGCTTACTCATGGCGATGAGGACGAACTATAGAAGGTGAAGTAGCAATCGAAGCCATTTCTCTTTCTCCTCCTCGCGATCTCCTCGTTCCTAATCACACGAAATGGTTTCAAATTCGTAAATCTACAACCAAAATTCCCCCAAAATCCGACAAATTCCACTACTCGTGTTCCTACGCATCGATTTCGAAAAAGAAAATTTGGGGGGTCAAATCCAACATCACAAATGTAGCTCCGCACCAAATCTAATCGTTTCCAGGGTTCACATCGATCGCGAAATCGGAAACAAACTTGAACACGAAGGTAAGAGGGGATGCAACGTACCAAGGTCGTATGCGGCGGCGATGGAGCGCGAAGAGATTAGAAAATGGTGGGAAAAAAAAAAGGAAAAGAAAAGGAGTCAACCAGAGCGAAAAAAAGAAAACCACGCGGTTTCTATTTATAGGGGGGCGTGAGTAGAGGCGCTACATTCGGCTCGGCTCGGCTCGGCTCGACTCGGCTCGGCTCTCCTGAATAAAAAAAATTAGGTTTAATTTTATACCACTTCAAATTAGGGATGGCAATCCAGCTCGATGTTCGTGAGCCAACTCGTGTTCGATTCGAAATGAGTTCGAGATTAAATCGCTCGTTTAGTAAATGAGCTGAACATGAGCCGAATTTTTTAGCTCGTTTAGTAAACGAGCCGAACACGAGCTGGGGTCAGCTCGCTCGTGTTCGGATCGATACCAGCTCGAATATATATATATATATATATATATATATATATATATATATATATATATATATATATATATATATATATATAAAAACTTTACTATCTAGATTTTAGGCCATCAATTTTTTTGTGAATTTTAATTATTAGATTAAAATTTTAATTTTTTATTTTTTTTTTCAATTTTATATCTAATAGTAGAAATGAAAATCAAACTTGTTGTTCGCGAGCCAGCTCGTATTCGGCTCGTTAATAAACAAACCGAACACGAGCCGAATTTTTCTGCTCGATATTTAAACGAGCCGACCCAAGCTCGCTCGTGTTCGGCTCGTTGACACCACTACTTCAAATGCATATATCAAATAGCATACCATATATATTACTATAAAATTTAATTTTTTATATTTATTTTAAAAAAAAAATTATTTATATATATCACTATGATTTATTACTATTAGTTTACTATTTACTTTTTAATAAAATATGAGTAGAGCTTATATACTTTCAAAAGCACAAACCTAATTATGCTTGTGAATTTTTTACCATTGAATTTGTATTGAGATTTGTGCTATTGTAAAGTCAACTAAAGAGAGAAAACAAAAAATAAATAGCACAAATTTTAATGCAAATCCAATAGTAAAAAATTCACAAGTATATTTGGGCTTGTGATTTTGAAAGTATATAAGCCCTACTCATAAAATATATATAAAATATCAGTTTTGTCCTTTTAAATATGTCTCTACAAAAATCTCAACTATTAAAAATGCAAAATATCTGAAAAGATAAAAGAATAAATTTACCTCACTAACTAATCAAAATTAAATATTTAGTTTATGGTTAATTATATTTTTCTATCAGATATTGACGGTGAAAATATATATAAACAACTTAAGACTTTTGAATGATTAAATATGAAAAGTTGAACTTTGTAGAATATATATATGATGTGGAGTTGTATAAAATTAATCTAAAAATTTATAATACTTTTAAACTTAGGGTACTATACTATTAATAGAACAAGTCGTTGGTGTGATTAAATTTTTTACTCTTAGATGAAAAAATATACAGTTAGAATAATAAGTGCAATAATATGATCTAAGAAGCGAAAAAAATCAAAGTAATAAATATAATGGCAGAAAACTTGGTAGCACTAAGTGTTTAGTGTTCTTAATAGCATAGTAGTCGGATTTTTATTTTTATGTTGAAAACGTATAGAACTTATTTGAATTATGAATTATTTTGAAATAATTTTTATGTTCAATTTTTAGTTTGTTCATTTGAATAAATAAATACTCAATACCATTTTGACTTTAAATTCTAAATACATTATTTATATTTATAAATTTAGTTTGTATATTTCAAATAAATTTCACAAATATAAATTTATTAAAATAAATAATCAGCATAAATTTTAAAATTAAAATACTTTTTATGGACTCAAATTAAATAAATTAAAATTTTAGATAATAAAAATAAAATTTTAAAAAGTTAGGTACTATAGTTATTTTTACACCTACTTTTATTAAATTTATGCTGTAAAATGCTGTACAATATTAAAAAAAAGAAGAAGAAAATAAAATTTTTAATGATATTTTATTTGATACAAAAAAAAAAAAAATCTGATCTAATTTAATTTTTACTCTTTAAGAAATTCTAACATTAGTAATTTAGCTGAATAACAAATTTTACTTATAAGATAATTTATTTTATTTTTAAAAAATAATTTAAAAGATGGATAGAATATTAATTTTCAAATTTTGATCACTTTTTTATTTTTAAATATTAGATTATTTATTTCATGTTTCCGGAGTTGAACTTTTCGTTGTTTTCTCTGGACCTACATCTTGGCTCAGATGAGGAGGGTAAAGCTAAATTTGCAAAACTTACAAATTATTTGCTTCTCAACTTTTTAATTTTAAATAATTTTTTTATTTTTAAAATTATAATTCGTATCATAAGCCGAGCCGAGCCGAGCCGAGAGGTGAGGAGAGGAGCGGAAGATGAGTAAAACTGCCCATAGCTGATGATGTCAGCAATTGTCAGTCTTCCTGGAAGGAGCCATCCCATGTGCACATGGAAAGTTCCGGAAACAAACAAGGAAAATTACAATACGTTCATTGGAGAAGCTTTTGCTGGACCCGGTCCACCACATCACTCATGGACCACCTATGCTTTAAATTTTCAATCAAAAAAGTTCTACAATGTTATCCCTCTATGGGAAATCGGGTATGCAATATATATTTAATTTATTCTGGAATAGAAACATTTTTATTGATTATTTTAAAATAATCGATAAAATTTATCCTATCAAAATAGATGGGGGGTATGATGTACTAATATTTAAAAATTTGATAATTAATATTTTAAAATTTTATTTTTTCTAGACTCAGTCCACCATGTCATTTATAGACCGCTCAAAATTTAAATTTCCAATAAAATATATATTCGGTTGGATGATCTGATCATTCCATAGTAAAAAGTTTAATAGTTGAAATTTTAAATACTATTTTTTTTTTAATAAAAAATATGTTCAGTTATCGATTATTTTTAACATAAATAATAAAATAATTAATAATTAATATTTTAGATTATGTTTGTTCTGAACTTTGATCAATCACGTTGCTTATTTTAAAAAAGATAATCAAAATCTAGTTATTTATTCAGTTAAATTTAATTCTTAAAAAGATAATCGAAATGAATAACACTTCTAACATGAAAATTAATTTTTCGAAACTCTGCTCACTTGAAAAATCATGCAGAAAATTACTAATGCTGAAATAAGATAATTAAATCAATATAATTACAATTCTATTTATAAATTATTTCTTTTTGTGAAATATACTAACTACTAATTATATATATTTTTTTATCTAAGCAGATTAGTTTACCACAGTAAAATTTTAAAAAGTATAGCAATATCTGAGAAATAAAATTTAAATTGCGAATTCTGATAATATTTGCATCAATACATGCACCTGATACTTTTTTATCAATAATGTTTTTCTGCATAAAAAAAATAATAATTTTATAAAGCTCCGTGTAAATATATTTCTACAAAGTTTAATTTTTTATATTTATCTATTTAAAAGTTCTAAGTTGTTCATATATATTGCTCTGTTTATTATCGTTAGTTTATTATTTATTTTTTAATAAAATATAAGTGAAATATTAATTTTGCCCTTATAAATATGCTTTTTCAAAAGTTTCAATTATTAAAAAATAAATTTATGTTCAAGTATAATATATAAAATAAAAAAAATATATTTTTTTGACTAATATATGATTAATTATATTTTTTTAACGGATATGAAAAATAAAAATATATATAAATAATTTAAAATTTTTAAATAAATAAATATAAAAAATAGAACATCATAAATATATATTTATTATTCGATATATTTATAAAATTAAACATAAAAAAAAAACTTGAATGGTTCATGGTGATGTGGTGGACTAATTCCATGCAATTCCAGTTCACATGTCAAGAAAACAAAACCCTTTATTATAATATACTCTTTACACGTGGGAATCGTATTGACCGGAACTGTTGTTATTATATTTTAATTCTACAAAGATTCGACCGTTGAAAAAACAAGCC
Source organism: Tillandsia fasciculata (assembly GCA_029168755.2). Lineage (NCBI taxonomy): Eukaryota > Viridiplantae > Streptophyta > Magnoliopsida > Poales > Bromeliaceae > Tillandsia > Tillandsia fasciculata. Next base: position 3,096,334 of record CM054943.1, on the reverse strand, counting down.
ATCTTAATTTAAAAGTCAAAAACGCAACAACGGAGATACATTGTACCTCTCCAAACTTTTTCTTTTTTTTTTTTCTTTTTTTTTTTGGGCAATTGATGTCGATTTATTTGATGTATTACGACAAGTTAGTCTAAATAAACTGTTCTGACAATATATATATATATATATATATATATATATATATATATATATATATATATTTGTATAGTTGTATAAATTAATTATAGGCTAAATTACAGAAAACCTCCCTGTCATATCCCGCTTTTCCACTTTACCCCCTGTCATTAAAAAGTTGACAATCTGCCCCCTCGTAATTACCGAATTGTGCAATAACCCCCGCCGTCAGTTGACCGTCAGTTTTTTTGAAAATATAATTTCATATACCCAAAATACCCTTAGAAAATATCCTTTAAAAAAAAAAAAAAACTACGGAATAAAAAAAAAAAAAAACAAAAACAAAAAATAAAAAAAACTTCGGAATAAAAAAAAAAGAAGGGCATTTTCGTCATTTTACCATTCCCGTTAACGTCGTTGCCCCCTAAATACAATTCGGTAATTACGAGGAGGCAGATTGTCAACTTTTTAATGACAGGGGGTAAAGTGGAAAAGCGGGATATAACAGTGGAGTTTTCTGTAATTTAGCCTTAATTATATATTGGGTTAAGTGTATTAATGTTTCATATTTTATATTTTATAATAACAATTAAGTAGATTCTTTGATAAGTCCAAAACATGGGGTATGCTTTTATAAATAAGTATTTATATATATTTATTAGGTTAATTTTATATAATTTTCTATAAACATATCGAATAACAAATATATTTCTATAAAATTTAATTTTTTATATTTATTTTTTAAAAAAATTTAAACTGTTCATAATCATATATGTTCTCTGTAGGATATAAATAAAATATCAATTTTATCCCTTTTAAAAGAGAATGGGATCCTGTGGGAGAATTTGAAGTGAGGGTTGCCACTTACAAGTTTTCTGTTTTTTTTTTTTTTTTTTTTTTTTTTTTTTTTTTTTTTTTTTTTTTAACACAAACTCATTCTGTTTAGTTCACTATCGTCGTGAATGAAACAGATAACGTGCTATTTTTTTCTCAAAAAAAATATGTCTTTCTAAAAATTTAACTGTAAGTATAATATCTGAAAGGATAAAAAAATAAATTTACTCAAGAAGTAAACCCGAGGCATTTTAAATTTGTCTTAGCCTTACTTGTTAAAGTGGAAAAGAATGCTGCTTAAAATGATTCTTAATTTGAAGCAAATTTTTGGTATCACTTGTTAAAGTGGAAAGGAATGTTGCTTAAAATGATTCTTTGGAGTAAATTAAATTTGAAGTCCCCACCATTTCATCATATTCCCTAATAACTAATTTAAGCTTTAAGACAAAGAAAAATCCATTGACAATATGATAACAACTATGTTTTTGTCATGATGAAGCAAAGCAGGAGATGCTTGTAACATGTATTGTATTCAATCAGTAAAGGCAAATGGAAACTAATGCATTGCAGTGTGTACTCATTTAGAAGCAAAAGATGTAGAATTTGACCTTTGCAGGCTTTTTCGCCGAAAGATACCTCCAAATTTTCGCAGAATCCCCGTCTTCTTCTTTTTCTGTTTTGCAGAATTCTCCATGACATTTTCTGTGTAATCAAATTCATCTTCAAACTCATTGACAACTATTGAAGTCACAGCCCTCATATCAGCAACATTACTCTGCGACGCAAACTTTCGGTCTGTACACTTCTCCGAAGATCCTTCTAAATCGAACATAAATCCATTAAACTTAGCAGGCTCGCCAATCGAATGCCTTCGACCTATCTTAACTCGCGAATCCTCGCCATTCCATCTATTAGATTGAAATCCATTTGTTCCCTCACTTGATTTGGTATTACTTGATGCCCCATTTGCGTGTTCGGTTGAGCCATTGCCGACCGAAGAGGGAGTTTTGGTTGAGTAAATAGAAGTTGTATCTAGCATGCTCTTCAATTCCTTTAGACTATATTGTGCCGCAGCTTCGCTGACCTTAATGCATTCATATTCTTGCTTAACGCTTTGTAACGCATTTTCCTTCGCGGAGAGAATATCCTTTAGGTGAGAACTCTCGCTTCTCGCGATTTCTGACTCTTCTTTCACCGCGGCGGCTTCGCTCACCGCTTGCTTCAATATATCCCTCAACTTGGAATTCTCTTCTCTAACCACTCTTTGCGACTCGATTAGTTTCATGTTCTCTTGCTTCAACTTATTGATCTCGTCTTCGGAGTTTTTCATACAATCTATAAATCCGTTCTCTCTCTCGTTCCACGCGGCGACCGCTTCGTCCGCTTCAAGCTTCAACCTTTCGGCATCTTCACGAGCCAACCGAAGCTTCTCCTCCGTGAGCTCCGCCGAAGCCTTCAATTTCCTGGCTTCTGCTTTCGCGTTCTCCAACTCCATTTCTTTCACCGAGAGCTGCCCCTTCGCTTGATTGGCCTCGGTCGTAACTTCCTTGAGAGCAACGGCCAAGTCATCCATGGCCTTCTTGCTTTTCTCTTCGGCTTCTGTGGCCAGCTTAAGCTCGTTCTTAAGCACCGTAATCTCCTCCTCACCAGAAAACACATTGAGACGCCCGTTATTCCTACGATGGTTCTCCAAATTCCTACTGCTTCTGCTTGCGGAAACAGCAGATGCATCCAAGTTCCTAATCTCAAGCTTGGCTTCTTCCAGAGAAATCTTGGTTTGCTCAAGCAGTTTGGTTTGCGACACAAGTGATTCAAGCATCTTCCGTTCCGACTGCTTCGCCTTCTCCGCTTCGATCTCGAGAACTCGCACTCTATCCGATGAAGAAGCTCTCTTCTTAAGCTCGGCGAGTTCCTCTAAGGCTAGGGTTTTCTCCTCTCTCTCCCTCTTCAAGTCGTCGCGGAGTTGAGTAATTTGCTGTTGCATCTCCGAAACTTTGGCGCTTAGCTTCTAAAGAACGACAAGACAGAGGCATTTCATCGAACAGGTAATCTACAACTCGAATCCCATCGGTTTACATGAGTTACAGAGGATTGGAACGGATTGGGGAATCAAATTACCTCAGGTGAAGGTGTCGACTTTGCGGAGGATTTGCGATCCAGGAGCTTGGCCGCCGAGGAATCCGATGAGAATGGCGTCGGCTTCGTGGATTTGGGGGAAGGAGATTTCGAATTAGGCCCAAAAGGAGAGGTTTTTGGTGTCATTTCTGATGATCCGGATCTAAAAATCGAAGAACAAATACCAGAAATATGATTAAAACAGTGGGAAACAACAAAGTCCCATGAAATTACATCCAAATTGAAGCACTAAAACCCCATATTCGATCATAAACAGGGGAAAAGGAGGGGATTTTTTTTAAAAAAAACATTACCTGGACTTGGAAGAGAGCATCTTCTGGGCAAAAACAACTTCAAAATAATCAAATTTATCTGGAACAATGATTAAAACTCTAAAAAAATCTCAAATTTTACATAAGAAACAGGGGAAAAGGAGGAGATTTTACCACACCTGAGCTCGGAAGAGAGCGAACTTTGCTTAAAGCATCTTCAAAGAGATCAAACTCAAACCAATGATTAAAATCCTACAACCTCGAATTCGATCGAAAACAGCAAAAAAACTGGGATTCCCCCCCCACCTGTGCACGAAACAGAGCAACTGTTGCTTTAAAACAGCTACAAAGGATCAAATTAATCTACAAAAATTTAAAAAAAAAAAAACGAGAAAAATCATCAAAAAAACCAGGGGAAACAAAACTAGCAACCAAACGAGGGGAAAGGATCACGCCATACCAAATCCCGCACCGAGAACTCTCCTCGATCGTTACCAAAATCGATCGAGCGCGCGCGTGTTTGCGTGCGCGTGTGTGGGTGTGTGTGGAGTTTACTACAATTTGTGGGATTGGGGTGGGGGTGAGGGTTTTACGAGGTGGAGAGCGTGGGGAGTTGAGCGAGTCCACAAATGGCGGTGGAGGGGACGAAGCCAAAGTGGAAGAAGAGGGAAACGGTTGCGTGCGACTTTTCTTTTTCCTCCTATTGTTATCTAATTTGCATGTACACCCTTGCGAATTTCTGAAATCCTAAATTACATAAAATTTTGCTGTAGATATATATATATTTTTTTTCTAACTTTTAAATAACTTTTAGTAAAAATAAAAAAAATATTAATAAGACAAGTAAAAATTTAATAGCACTTGAATAAGTAGGTGTAAGATATAGATTCTATTTTAAAATATATCAGTAGTATTATTCTAAATTTTATTTTATTTTTTTATCTTCACTTATGCGATAAAAAATTTTATTTATTCATGAGTGGAGACTAATTTATAAAATGTATAATGCATATCTTATCTGAGATGTACACTTAGTATTTTTTTTTTTTTTTCAATAGTTTGAGAGGGATTCAGAATTATTTTATTATTATTATTATTATTTTGACTCTCTATTTTTCTTTTTTCAATAGTTTGAGAGGGATTCAGAATTATTTTATTATTAATTTTTTTGTACATGCAAAGCTAAAGGAGTATGTGTCCATATAGCCAAGTCAACAAGATCAAACGGTCCAAATTGATCCAACGGCTAATCGCACAAATATTATATAAATATACTGAAATCAGACTGCTATACTATTAATAGCAGTAAGTTATTAGTGTTATTAGATTTTCAATTTTTGATAAAAAGATGTGTGATTAGAATGTTATCAGTTTTCTAAATTTTAGTATATGATTAGTAAAATAGTACGATCTAAAAAATAGAAATAATCAAAAAAATATAAATTTAACGGTAAAAAATTTAATAAAACCAAATACTTAATACTATTGATAGTATAATAGTCAGCCTAGGAATGTCAATGGAAATGAATATCTGAAAATTTATTCGAAGTGGAATTTGAACGGAACGAATTTATTCAATATTAAGCGAAATTTCGACAAATTTGAATTCGGATATAGTCTATATCCGATCCGAATTTGAATTAATTTTATATTATATAATATGTGTTTATAAATATTTGATATTATATTTAAATTTATATGTTAAATTTTAGATTTAATGTAATATGCTTAGAAATATTATAAATAAAAATAATTATTTCGAGTTTGAATTTTTGAATTCGAATTCGAATTTTAAATTTTCGATCGGATTCAAATTTGAATATATTTCGAATTTAATAGTGGAATTTGGATTTGGGTTTTTAAAAATTCGCCGGAATCTACAGATATGCCTGTCTGGCATTATTCCAGTTTAAATAAATCAAAGTCAAACAAAGCCCCCAATTACCTCAGTTAGGGATGGATAGTCAACGCCTGGGTTTCGGAGTTGTTCTTATATAAAATCCAAAACCGAATCCACTAACTGAACATAAACAAAAAAAAATTTGGGAGAACCCACATCCCAAACCAAAAAAAAATTAAATTTAATTAAATAATATAGTATTTTAATTATTATTATTATATTATTAATTATAATATTTTATATCACTTCTAACTTCTAAGTCAACAAATTATCAATATTTAACCAACTAAAATTAGATTGTGTAATTTAATTACAGTAATTTAAACCTTCGATATATAAATTATAATAAATTAAATTACAAGATCAAAATGTCTCTGCTTCTTATTGTTTGAGGAGCAAAAGAGTAATTTAAGACAATTTTCTTAGAAAATTAGCATTGACAAAATATATTTTGTTATTGTGAGAGCAAACAAAAAAAAAAAAAAAAAAAAATCTATGCCCATATTAAATTTCCTATTTGAAGTATATCAATTTCCAAATTTTCCAGTGTTTGTTACTTTTCGTTATTTTTTTAAAACATAAATTTAATTAAAAATATGAGGCAACTAAATTTTAAACTTAATATGTATTCTATCAACCATTAAATTCTCAACCGTACTAAATACTAAATATTGTCAGAGTTTCGAAACGTAACGAATCAGCCACAGATATAGAGTTTCTCCATATCTGCACGGTGTACAAATCCAACAATAACAATCACAATACATATTTACAAAACACAATTTATTAAAAAAAAATTATTTATTAATCAACTAAAAAATTATAATCAATTTATTACATAATATAAATAAATATCCAAATAATATTTGATCTGATAAATACAAATCCAATCCATATCCACATAAATAATAACCGGCTAAATCTGAACCACTGAACGTAAAAAATCATAAACACTGAACTGGATGGACGCTAAATCTATATGCTGCAACCTCTACAGTCCTACCCAGATTTAGCTACTAATTTACTTAAGCTTTTAAGGCCAACATATTATTATGCAAACACACCTAACTCAGTTGCCCAACAACAAATATACATGTCCTAATATTCATCACAAACTTCGCATCAAATAATTAGTACTATTAAAATTTCAACCATTGAATACGGTTAAAATAATAGTAAACTTTAAAATTTTAATAAGTGATTAAAAAAATAATATAATTTAAAAGATAAAAATAATTAAAAATTTAGTTACACAAGTGCTTGATATTATCGATAGCAGTATAAAATATGCTGCAAAAAAAAATATTGCAGAAGGATGAGGATGCATTCATCCAAGCTTTTTTTTTTTTTTTCCTTATGACTAAATGCCAACAACCATACAAAAGAGATAGAGTGATAATTAATTAAGTTAATTGTCAATTTTTTTTAGTTTAGTTAATTTTTTTATTGGAATTTTATTTTGTTGTAGGTTGTAAAGTCAAAAATGTATGGGACAGCAGAGTTGGCCGTTCATGCACTTGGCATGGAATAACTGACGAGGATGGCTACCCATGTCACATCTAGAAACAACAAAGTTTCCCTCCCTTCTTAATTATTTTAGAGAGGATTTACTTATATACTTTAGAAATATTTTCCACATTTTTTTTTTAATATTTCTTATAAAATTAATATTAAAAATATATTTTTTTAATATTTTTTAAAATATATTTTAAAAAATATACCGTCGTTATCTCTATAAAATTATTCAAATTAATATACCCTTTTATTTTTACCAATTTTTTTTTTTTTGATTTGTCTTCGAGTTAAAAACAAAACAAAACAAAAATTTTAATTTTTTTTTAATTCTGATAAAAATTTAATTCGAGATACCTTAATAGGTTTTGACACTGTGAGAGCTAAAAAAAAAAAAACTTTAAGGATAAATAAAATATTTCTTAAGTATTTAGAAATATATAAAATATTATCCCATTATTTTTTATAAAAATAATAAAATGCTTATAAAAATATATATAACGCCGAAATTACAAATTATTTGAAATTAACTATCCAATCTTTTAAACATTTAATATTACTATCTGGCTTTTTCTATCAATTTATTTGATTCGAGTCATTCAATAATAATTTTAACTTCAAAATTTGACTACATTATTTATCATTATAAATTTAATTATTTAATTAAAATAAATAATTAACTTAAATTTTAAAATCAAAGTCCTGTTGATAATTGATACAAATCAAACAAATTGAAATAATTTATAGTTCAAATAAGTTTTATATAATTTTATCTAAAATATTTAACAAAAATTATTTATAAAACTTTTCATAAAATGCTACCTTCTTATAAAAAGAAAAAGAAAAAGGAAAAGAAAAAGTCAATCAGGATAAGGGTTTGTCTCAGGCCCACCACAGAGACAACTGGGTCTCAATTGGGAGTTCAAATTAAGGTCCAAAAAGTCATATATATATATCCTGCATCTCATCAATCAGTAGTACTCTCCGAAAAGAAAATTACCAGGAACATGAATGGTTAGTTTGGATAAGCACGCAAAGTCACAAATCATGGCTCTCCTGATATAAAATTTGGATAATGTAGTCACATAAATTGTATAAAATACTCAAATCTAAGTCCATGTGCGAATTAAGAAGCCATATATTTCATAGAAGAGTACCATAGCATTCAGAAAAGGAAAAGGAAAAGCATGGTGGTAACACACAAAAGAGGGGTTTGATTCAAATGGATGATCAATTTGCAAGATGAGTAGCAGCATCTAAAAAAAAAAAGCAACAGAGAATGGCGATGAATCGTACTTTGGTTGTCACAGTTCATCCTCGGGTTTGCTTGTTTCTTTGATCTCATCAGCTCCGTCTTCCTGTAATCGGAGCACAAATAGCAATTAATTTAGATTAAAAAACAAAAAAATCCTTGCATCTCATGAATTGGTTTTGTAAGAAACTGAAATGATCTTGCATCTCATAGGACTACACATATGTGAGCAGTTAATTTCTCACGCAGTATATGCGTACATATACAACAAACACGAAAATGTGTCATACATGCAACTTCAAAGTTCAAACAAGACGGTAAACGAGTCAGGGCAACACCCAGACCTGCATGTCTGAGGTCCACAGGGTGAGATTGTCGCGGAGGAGCTGCATAATAAGAGTGCTATCCTTGTAGGACTCCTCGCCGAGAGTGTCCAATTCTGCGATTGCATAGTCGAAAGCCTAGCAGCATATTGTGTGTTAGCAAGCGGAACATTGGTTATAACTTCCTCTTTCTTCAGAAATAATGAATATAGCCACAAAATACTTCGAAGATAATCAGTAGTGATTGTGTTATTGGTAAGGATTAAACTTATTACTGCAGCGACAGAGGAGATAGATTAATTCCACAACAACTCATAATTCTCATGCATATATTTACTACCTAGATCTAGTTTTCGCGAATTCAAATGTAACACTGGAGCTAAGCTGAAACTAAACCAATTGCATGCTCACCTGCTTCGCGAGAGTGCAGGCCTTATCTGGGGAATTTAAGATCTCGTAGTAGAACACTGAAAAGTTGAGCGACAGGCCCAGCCGGATCGGATGCGTCGGCGGCAACTCCTCCGAGGCAATATCCTGCAAAAGAACATTTCGATCTCCATCCGTCAATCGATCTACATTTCACATTTCTAGACACCAATTGGTTGTAGTCGGATCAAAATCAGAAACCCTAACCCTAGATCCAAAACCCTAACCCTAACCCTACTGGACCTGGGCGGCCTTGTAGGCGGTGAGGGTGTGCTCGGCGGCGTCCTTGCGGTCGGAGCCGGTCTGGAACTCGGCGAGGTAGCGGTGGTAGTCGCCCTGCATCTTGAGGTAGAAGACCTTGGATTCGGGGGCGGCGGCGGAGGGGACGAGGCGATCGGCGAGGAGGCGGAGGATGCCGCCGCAGATGGAGGCGAGCTCGGACTCGATGCGGGTGCGGTAGGCGCGGATGGCGTCGGCGTGGGCGCGGTTGCCGCGGCCCTCCTCCTTTTGCTCGATGGAGGAGACGATGCGCCACGACGCGCGCCGAGCGCCGATCACGTTCTTGTAGGCGACGGAGAGGAGGTTGCGCTCCTCCGCCGAGAGCTCCGCCTCCCCCTCCGACGCCGCCGCCACCGCCACCTGCTCCATGAACTCCACCATCTCCTCGTAGCGCTCCGCTTGCTCCGCGAGCTTCGCCTTGTACACGCTCCGATCCCTCGTCGTCGTCGCCATGGACACCGCTCCGAGGAGGAGGAGGAGGAGGAGGGTTTGGGGGAGTGTAGGGGAAGGGGAAAGGGAAGCTAAGTAATGAAGAGGGAGAGCAGTGTGAGGGCCCAAGGAGGTAATGGGTAATGGGTGTTATATAGAGGGCGTGTGTTTGTATTTATTACGTATAAATGATAGTTACTGTTTAGCTAATAAAGCGGTTCTAAAATTTAAGGTTTTTTTTTTTTTTTTTGTTCGACATTAATGCTCCCATTTTGTATTAAAGGCATTTTTTTTGGTTTTTTAATAAAACAATACAAAATATATGATAATTAATTTATTATAGTATATATATATATATATATATATATATATATATATATATATATATATATATATAATTCTATGTATCTTTCGTTACTTTATAAATATCTTATTTATTCATATTTTTTTTTCATTATTAAAAATAATTTGGTTATTACTATTCATTAAGTTATTTCGAATTAAATTCAGTCTAAATTTATAAAAATTTAAAAAATTAAAATATATATTTTATTTCTAATCTGAGGGCAAATAAAAAAAAATTAACGACAGTATAAAAATATATTTTTAAAATTAAAATATTTTTAAAAAATTTATTTCTAATTTAGAGTAATAAAAAATTGATGATAATAGAAGAAAATATTTGAAATAATAAAATAATAATTTTATAGAAATAACGTTGCCACTTGTTCACTAACAAATATTTATAAAGATTCGAATATTTTAAATTGCTGAAATTTTTAATATTAGCTTTACAAAATTTCTAGTTTTTTATTGTTATGAGTTAATTATGATATATTTTTTTTATAATTTTATTAAAAATATAAAAAATATAATTTTTAAAAATTTTATTTTTATAAAATATAATAAAAAAAAATTCAGAAATATACAAGCAAGTAAGCAACTGCCCCAATATGAATGAAATTAACGTAGAGATCCCCTTTCAGCGGGTCGTGTCGGGTCGGGGTTCGGGTCGGATAAATCGACCGGATTCGGATTCGCAGAGCCAAAGTGAACTTGGAACCCGCATCGTCCCACTCTGGTTCGGCTCTTTTCGCTGAGAAAACGCAGCGATGGAGGCTCTGCGGAAGCTGGAGCGGATCCAAACCCTGCTCTCCTTCATCCACTCCCGAGCCCTCGCCCCAAACCACGACGACTCCGATCGATTCCTCGCCCATTTCCTCCTCTTCTTCGTACTCTCTCTCTCTCCCCACTCCTTTTCCCATTAATTTTTTCTCTTTTTTTTTTTTTTTTTTTTTTTTAGCCAAATCAGAGGTGATTATCTAATTACGCCTAGTAATCACAATATCAATCTTGATGAATCTCTTGCGATTTTTTTTCCCCTGAATATTTTGCTTTTTTTTGTTGTTGCGATTTTTAAGTTTCAAATTGAATTATTTGTAAATGTAATTGGTGTTGGTTATTTATTTATAGGTTAAAAATAGATCTAATTTTATGTTCCGTCCTAATAGCTCAGTAGGCTAATAAGTTGAGTTGAGTTAATGGGACTGTGGTCTACAGTAGATTTAACGGTAAGAGGCAAACAATAGACTTAATAGACTTAACGTTCAGTTCAGGTGAGTTGAGTCCGGTCAAGATCCGTGGGCACTGTATTTGTAAAATGAATTAGTTGCGTATTTTTAACGTTCGAGCTTTTGAAATTAATGGTTAGCGCCAATGATCCGACAAGTGGTGTCAGAGTCAGTGACACGAGTCCGGTCGAGATCCGTGGGCGCTGTGTTTGTACGCTTTAAGTGAATTAATTGCGTATTTCTAACCGCTCGAGATTTTGAAATTAATGGTTAGCGCTAATGATCCGACAAGTGGTATCAGAGCCAGTGGCACGGGTTTCGATTCCTACACGGTTGGAGAGGGGATTGGTTATTTATTTATGGGTTAAAAATATGTTCAACTTCCTGTCCCGTAATAATAGGTTCAGAAGACTAATAAGTTGAGTGGGACTACGGTTGAGTACAGTTGAGGCCCGTGGGCGCTGTGTTTGTACACTTTTGGGATTAATAGTTAGCGCCAACGATCCGACAATAGGATGGTAAAAAATCATCTTAGCGAAAATAATCACTATTTTTAGTATATTTTTATCTGATAAAAAATTTATTTCTTATATAGTTACAACCAAGTGGTACGCTTAGCATAGAGAGGAAGTACTTACTAATATCCGAGGTTTTTAAAAAGGTAAATTTAAACACCCCATGTCCATTTTATTGTTTTATTTTTGCTTATATATTGGTGATTGTAACTTTTTCGACTACTTTATTTAACAGATCACTGTTGAAATACTCGAAGAGGCGAATTTAGTTGTTACCAATGAAGGTATTAATGCCCTCTATCGGCCAGTGCTTGTATCGTGTTTTGAGCTTCTCAAAATGCAGAATCTTGTTAGAATGCAGATTATCATGATACCTGCGTTGAGCTTTCGGTCCAGTTTAGCATTGAAAACAAGGTGGATCGTGAGAAATCAGAAGTTGAGGATTTGGCTGTGATTGGATTCGACGCCACGCAAAGAGCAAATTCCACGCTTGAGGATTTTGTAAGTAATTTGCCATCTTCTTATTCATTAACTTTCCGAAATTGTTTCAGTATCAAATTAAACTTTACTTGAATATTATGTCATTCTAACATTTTTTGTTTTTGTCAAATAACAGTGCAGGTCATATTTTATGTTCCATGGTATGGACGCAAATAAGCCGCAATCTATATTTAAGTTTCTCCCTGTTCTTTCTTTTACAGAGAGCTACATATATCAGGTGATTCTTATATACTATTGCCCGGATTATTTGTTTTTCGGCCTTTTTCTGTATCTTGAACAAAATTATAATTTATAACTACTCTTTCACCTTTGCTCCTACAGCTAGATACGTTAAATGAAAATGATTTGCATCCTTCTCCCAAAGATTATGTTTCTCAAACAAGCAGATCTGATTGTCTAATTTGTACACCTAATGAAGTAAGTTTAGCCGATTTCATCGATCATATACTATTTTTTAATGCTAATTCTATGTGTCATTATTTTTTATCAATATTATCTAATGCAGATTAAGGACCAAAATGTGATTAATTATCTCCATGATACTTCCGTCTTTGATCCATTTGGTCCTCTGCTAAGTCTTCTTCGTAGTCAAGGAATACTTACTGATAGGTAGGGATTTTTTAGCTCTTACCGCTAATTCATCATATGAACCATATAGACACTACAAAATTTTTTTCTTGTTTCTATTTAGGATAAGAACTGAGCTCGAATCAGGTATTGAATACTGGGCCCTTGAAAAGAAGCTTTGCCGAGCATTAACAAGCAAAACAAAGGTTGTTTAGTAACCCTCTATTCTTTATGCTGTAGCTGGTTCTGTTTAAGACCTGTAAAACAGAATCGGCAGCTTTATTCTGATGGTATTAACTAAGATCTGTCCATAAATTGTGCATTCTTTTTCACTGTGACTTCATGGTATAGAAATTCGTTTTTTTTTTTCTTTTAGAGTTATTGTGTTTTACTCTTATTCTTGATTGGTCTGTTTGTATATAAAAAGGTTCATGCTAAAGAATTAACACTTGAAATTTATTATTCAGATTTCAATTGAGGATGCCATGAGAGCAATCCATCTAAAATCCTTCGATTATCGAGTGCTGAATCTTTTGTTGTATCAGTTGACAGGGCAACAGGTAAATGCTTCTTACTCGGCTTGAATTTGTTATAGAAGTTTCCAAGATTTTTCGTAATTTCCAATTCTTGCATCCAAAAATTATGCAGCGATTCCATCAAATTTCGTTCTTTAGTACAACTGAAGTATAATTATATATTTATGCATTCCGTTGGTATTACTCTCTTGAATGGTAGCAATATATTCTGTTATAGCTTTCCTTTTCCAGAGTGACAGTGTGTGAATAATAGATAACGGAAGCATGGATTCTTTTTAAATAAACAGTTAGTAGCGCAATTAGTTGTTTTTTATTCTGATGTTAGATAAGAAACTATTATGTCCACTTAATCCGATTTGAAATTTAACTGCATAACTTTTCTATATTTTTTGTAGACAAATGAGCTGCATATGGAGTTCTTATCAGTCTCAGAATTCCTAGTGGAGGTATCTGATGACCTGTAAGTGCTTTTTTGTCTACATGTTGTGCTCACATCGAGTTATATGATTCGACAGTTTCTACAGTAGATAATTTTTGCCTTGTCCTTTGATGTAGTTGCGTTTTGCTACCTTGTTTTGGGTTTTACAGGATATACTTGTAGTCAAATAAAATTGAAAATAAAATTGTATAAATTAATTTCTAATTTCTAAGTTTTGAGTAATAATTCTTACTTGGAGTTTCCACTGTGTTCTAGAATTTATGATTTTATTTATTTCTTTCCCGTTATGGTTTTTCGTGGTGTATGAAAAAGTTTGAATATCCTGCAGGTATGATTATGAGGTGGGTGTCTATCTATAAGATTGTCAATCATGGAGAGGGTCATTCTGAAGTATCTATCTAACTTGAATCAGTGATGCAATATGCGCTCATCTGTCTTCTAGGAAGATGTGATAAATAATAATTTCAACGTACTTCGAATGTTTGTCGCCGTATACGGAGCTTCAATGGCACCGAAAATGTTGGTGAGTTAGAATTTGGTGATTCAATCAAAGCTGATGCTGTCAATTTTAATGTACAGTAAATTTTCATAAAGTTCCTTACAAACTTATACAAGCTTTCGACTGCTTTCCCCCCATTTTCTGAAACAATCAAGTCAGCTCCTCTACATGGTTTTCCTACTTGTAGTTGTTGCTTAAAACTCCACAAATCTAAATATTTAAGCAAAATTTTCCTTCTATTTTTTGTACCTTATAAAATTGCAATTTTTGTTGGCAAACATCTGGAGCTAAGCTGAATTGAAGTTCAAAAGGCCAAAAGCAAGAGCTCCAACTTCATGATAAACAAAAGAGCGAAATGTTTCTAGTTGTATTTTTCTATGAGCTTACATTGTCACCACTGTCCATTAGTACATTTAAACTGTTTTTTGAGCAGCTTACAACCTTTAATAATTGACTAACTTTTCCAGGCGAAGTGCATTGGCGAGGCGGAAGAGAAGTATGAGAGCTTATCAAAGACATTGGATCCCGACCTATCTTTGAATTACTGGAGAAGATGTGAAGAAGCCACAAAGGAAGGTGGTATATGTATTAAGTGTTCCAATTGTGTATTAAAGTTATCGATAACCTCAATACACATTAATCTTTACTATTAACGTTGTTCTTTCGTTTAGGAGGACTAAATTCAGGGCATGCCTACGGAACATGGACTATTCCGTATGTGATTGCTGATGAGGATTCGTTTCGAGCTCAGAGAGTAGATAAGAAGAGCCATGGTCTTTGAGTACTACCATACAAATTGAGAACATGGTGAGTTTTTTCTCTCGGGGGCAAATCCCATGCACAAGGCATTTCATTGTATGCTATTTTGCATTAGATCCTATTTGGATGTCGGAATAACTTATTTGATATGAAAATTTTCTTGCGTAATCGGAAGGTATGAGAAAATTCTCAGTTTTCTTGATTTGGTAGGATCACATATTTCACCTAAGATGCGACTTTTTATATTCCATCAGATAAATGTTGTTCTTCTAAATCTGGAAGGCTCCTTAGAAGCTATTCTGCTGCAGCTGGAAGAAGAAGCAGGTTCAGTTTTGCATTTGATCCTGTATTTATCTGGACACTAAGCCCCCGTTTGGTTAGGGGGTTAAGGGGGGGATAAGCCCTTATCCCCCCCATTTATCCCCAAACGCTATTTTGGGAGGTGGGAATAGCTAAACCCATTCTTAGCGGGTTATTCCAGTATAACCCGCTAAGGGGTGGGTTTAGCAATTCCCACCCCCAGGCAGAATAGTGGAATAGCGGAATAGGGATTTAACATTAAATCTTAAATAATATTAAGTATTTAATATTAATTAATATTAATATTAAATAAAGCAAATATTTAATATTTAAATATTAAATATTTAAATATTAAATATTTAATATTTAATATTTAATATTAAATATATTTAATATTAATATTTAATATTAATATTTAATATTAATATTAAATATTAATATTTAATATTTAGATAAATAGTAATATTAAATATTAAATATTAATATTACAATTTAATATTTAATTGTTAATATTATTTAATTTTTTTAATATTTATCTAAATTAAATATAAGGATGAATAAAATTATAAATTTATTTAATTTTAAATTATATCATAAAGGGTAAATTAGTAAATCAAAATATTTAATCCTTCAATTCTTCTTATTCCTCTATTCCCAACCAAACACAATTTTTTCTTATTCATCTTATTCTTCTTATTCCTCTTTAACTTACCAAACACAATTTTTCCTAAACCCGGTATAATTCTTAAACCGAACCAAACGCAAATTTACTCTAGTTCCGGCTAAAACCATAACTTATACCTATCCCCGGTATAACTAAATTTTTTTTATTCCCGAACCAAACGCAGCCTAAAGTTTGGCACCATATTTGAACTGTATGTTTGGTACAAGAATTTAAGTGTCGTGGTATGGGGTCATGCCGTGCGTGTCAGACTGTGCCGATGAGTGTCGGTCACAAAATAAATATACATATGTGTCGACACATAAAGACATGAAATATTTTTTTCGTCAGCAACAAAATTTTTTAATTGCTTATTATATATTTTTATTAAATATTTTAAATTTTATTGAGAAAATTATTTAGTAATTTAAAGAAAAAAAATGTTTTGAGCTCTGTCATCAATACTAAAGTTGTATTGTGTTGGTATTTTATTGGAGAGCAGTGCTGATTTGTATTTTATTTTACTTTTTCTTCTGATATGAGAGAGACGTGCCAACATGAAATTTTCAAGCTCAGGATGCTCAATAATGTTTTTTTAGAATAAGATATATTATCTGGATCAAATATGTTATTCCCGCTAATTATAGATCTTAAGATTTTTTTAGGAGGTTCTCAATTTGCTGTAGAAAATTCAAAGCATTTCCTACATTTTCCAACATAAAAGGTTAAAATGTAAAAAAAAGAAAATTATAAATATTGATCTTTGCTCAGCATTTCTAAATTTTTTATTTTGTCGTCTTATAATTTAAAGTTGCAGCGGTTAATACGGCATTGATATGATTGAATATATATATATATATAACCTCCACTCATATATATATATATATATAGAGAGAGCTGGGCTACAATACTCTTAAGAGTATCCCACCTCATTTGCTATTGAGTTTTTATCCGTCCGATTTCCTTGAGATCCGTGCAGTTTAAATAAAAGAAATGTGAGAGTTACTTTAATTGAATAGTAAATATTCTTTTATTTAAACTGCACGGATCTCAAGGGCCCTGTTTGGGAAGGGGATAAAGGGGGGATATCCCTCTTTATCCCCCAAACAGTTTTGGGATATCCCCGTTTGGGGATATCCCCCCAAACGGGGATATCACTGGGTTTGGGGTGGGGATATCCCACCCCAAACCCAACAGGGCCGGGTTTTGGAAAAACCCTTCCCAAGGCTGTCAGAGCCTTGGGAAGGGAAATTTGGTTTTTTTTTTTTTTTTTTTTTTTTTTTTTTTTTTTTTGTTTTTTGTTTTTTTACCTTTCTTTATTTTTTTTTTAATTAGAATATTTAAATTTTAAAAAATATTTAAATTATAAATTTATAATTTTATAAATTTTAATTTTTTATATTTTATAAATTTATATATATTTATATTTTATTAAAATTATAAATATATTTATATTTTATTAAATTATATATATTTATAAATTTATAATTTTATAAAATTATAAAATTATATAAATTTTTATAATTTTTTAAAAATTTATATAAATTTAAAAATTAAAATTTTTACTTCTACTTAAACTATTTAAATTTTAATTAGAATATTTAAATTTTACTTAATTTTTTTAATTAGAATATTTAAATTTTAAAGAATATTTAAATTATAAATTTATAAATAATTTAAAATTAATTTTTTATATTTTATAAATTTATATATATTTATATTTTATTAAAATTATAAATATATTTATATTTTATTATATTATATATATTTATAAATTTATAATTTTAAAAAATAATATTAATTTTAAAATTGTAAAATTTATATAATTTTTTTATAATTTTTATAAAATTTATATAAATTTAAAAATTAAAATTTTTCCTCCTACTTAAAATATTCTAATACATTCTTTAATTATCAAATTTATAATATACATAAAAGTAAAGGTCACATCGTCATTAAAATAAAAAGTCAACTTTATACCTCTTTTTCTAAAATCCCAATCCAAACACCTATTTTCTTACACCAGGTTTATACCAGGTTTATCCCTCATTTCCAACCAAACACAATTTAGGTTTAAACCAGGTTTATCCCTTAGCTTATCCCTATACCTGGTATAACTCATTCCGGTATATCCCACATCCAAACGATACCAAGGAGATCGGACGGATAAAAACTCAATAGCAAATGAGGTGGGATACTCTTAAGAGTATTGTAGCCCAGCTCTATATATATATATATATAGAGAGAGAGAGAGAGAGAGAGAGAGAGAGATCAGTTATTATATTATCGATAGTCCTAAATATTTAGTGCTATTAAATTTTTTACTCTTAAATCAATCATTTTAATTATTTTTATTCGTTAAATTTTATTCTAAATATTTAGTGCTATCAAATTTTTTACTTTTAAATTAATTATTTTAATTATTTTTATCCGTTAAATTTTATTATTTTTTTAACTATCTATTAAACTCAAGGGGCTCATTATTATCTCAACTATATATTTTTTAATTTAAGAATAAAAATTTTTTATTTTTAAATTAATTATTTTAATTATTTTTATTCGTTAGATGTTATTATTATTTTTAACTATCTATTAAATTCAAGAAGCTCATTAGTATCTCAACTATATATTTTTTAATTTAAAAATAAAAAATTTAATAGAACCGACGATTTTATTATTAATAGTATTTCTGTCAAATTATTTATATATATATGTATATATATATAGGATTAATTGCATACATGTCCCTCCAAATATGTCGAATTGCAAATATATCTCTGTAAAATTCAACTTTTCATATTTATCCCTTCAAAAATTCACCGTTATTCAAATATGCCCCTACCGTCCATCTCTGTTAGAAAAGTTGATTTAACCTTAGGTTAAATGCTTAACCTTGGTTAGATTAAAAAATGAATTTACATATTTACCCTTTGCATATTATACCTTTGGAGGATATATTTGTAACAAGTATAATGGTATTATTTTTTGGAGGGATATATTTGTAAAGGGGCAAAAAAATAATTTCACATCAAATCTGTGTAAAAATAAACAGATTTCAAACAGGGATTAACCAGAGGGGCATATTTGAACAACTTTGGATTTTTGAAGGGATAAATATGAAAAGTTAAATTTTACAGAGATATATTTACAATTCGACATATTTGAAGGGACATGTATGCAATTAACCGAGAGAGAAAAAGATTTTTAAAGCAAAATGTTCGCTCGCCGCTTCGCATATCGTGCCTGGCTGCCTTAACCCCGGGCCGGCCAGCCGTCAGCTATAATAACACTACATCTCTCTCTCCCTCTCTTTCTCTCTCTCTCTCTCTCTGTCTCTCTCGTTAACCGCGGCACACTTCTTCCTCCGTCACAGCAGTAATAATAAGAAGCAGATAGATTAGATGAAGAGTGGTTGGAGGGGGATTCTGGGATTCGATTTCGGCATCGTGCAGGCGCCGCTCGGGCCCGACATCTCCGGTCCCGACCTCGTCGCCGCCGTCGCAAACGCCGGCGCCATCGCCTTCCTCCGTGCCCCCGACTGGGTATGTACGATTACATCATCGCCAATTTCCGCCTCCAACTTCCAAATTTTGCAATCTAACCCTACAGCCCAACTTAGTCGACTAAACATTGACGCGTTGTTACTATGAAAGTGATTTTGTATCAGCGATCCGTTAATGTTTAGTTCAAACTGTGCAATTTATCCTTTCCCAAGAGTTGGGCTGCGATCCATAATAGACGTAACGACAAGAGGCCCAATAATAGACCTAATGTCTAGGTGGATTGAGTCCCGTCGAGATTCGTGGACGCTGTGTCTGTACGCTTTATGTGAATTGGTTGCGTATTTCTAACCGTTCGAAGTTTTGAGATTAATGGTTGCGTATTTCATTGTTTGAATCCTGCATATCGCTAAAAATCGAATAGAATCATCTTTTTGAGTAAGTTAACGGTGGCATAGAGACCATTTGGACAAAATTGAGCCAAGTTATGATGCTGTACAAAATTAGGGCAATATCAGCAGGCACTGCAATATGGAAGTGAAATTCTGGCAGGCAAATTGCAGTAAGTGAAAGCGCGAGGAAGGGCCCGTCATATAATTCTCTTATTTGTTGCTGATTCAGTTGTCATTTTGTATTCGCCAGGAATCGCCGGACTACTTGAGAGAGCTAATTCGGAGGACGCGGACCTTGACGAGCAAACCGTTTGGGGTTGCAGTGGTGTTAGCATTCCCGCATGACGAAAACCTGAGGGTTATTTTGGAGGAAAAAGTTGCTTTACTGCAAGTTTACTGGGGTGAATACCCTAAAGAACTTGTAGATGAAGCTCATCACGCGGGGGTCAAGGTCTTACACCAAGTGAGTTGGTTCGTTAATCAATTATATGACTTATTCGTTCAGTAATTTGTTTGGATTTAGCGACAACTTAACCATCAGTGGCAACTATTTTATTCAGTTTTATGAGGTTTCTTCTGCAGGTTGGCTCCTTCGAAGATGCTGAAAAAGCGAAGATAGCCGGTGTTGACGGAATTATTGTTCAAGGCCGTGAAGCCGGGGGGCATGTCATAGGTCAGGTAGAGTTTTATATCTTGCATTGCCATTGGCACGGGGACGTATCGTGCCAATATCTTTTGCCGGTATATGGTTTGCTGAATAACTGATGCAAATTTCGTTGTGGTCCGTGGTTGAATCAGTCCTACTGCAACTAATGGGTTGGCCTGGGGCTGATAATGCTCCTTTGGAGAAACAAGGAAGCGAGAATATCCTACCTTCTGATCTTTACTATTGCTCTTAATCTTGATTCTTTACTCATTGAGTGCAGGAGGGACTTATGTCGTTGTTGCCGAGAGTGGTAGATTTAGTTTCAGATTGCAACATTCCAGTTATTGCTGCCGGTGGAATTGTTGATGGTCGTGGGTATGTCGCTGCATTGGCCCTTGGGGCCCATGGCGTCTGCCTCGGAACTAGGTATGCCGCATCTCTTTCTATATTCACATAACTTACATGCCCTCATGCAGATAATTTCAAGGGCCTCTTTGGCCCTGATAGGGCTTCTTCCAAGAAGCGCACTACTAGCTTTTTTCTACTGTTCCCCTGCAGCGGTAGCAGAAGCGGAAGCTTCAATTTGGATTTCTCGCTTTGGGGCTTACTTGCTCATTTCAATTTCGTGACACAGCAAATCCGTAGATTTTGCTTTTCGAAGTAGAGAAGCTAGGCCGAACAAGGTCGAGTCATTTTCTGATTATCTGAGCAATGTGAGCTATCTTTGATTCTCAGGTTCCTTGCTACTGTGGAAAGCTTCGCGCACCCTCTATACAAGCAAAAGCTAGTTGAAATGGATAAGACTGAGTACACGAATATATATGGCCGTTCTAGATGGCCTGGCGCACCACAGCGTGCCCTGCAAACACCGTTCTACAGTAAATGGAGGCATCTACCTGAACACGAGAGTGAGGAGAATCAGCCTGTAATAGGCCACTCGTCGATACATGGTGTGGTAAGTTCCAACCTTTTTCCCGGGAGCCTATTTTAAAGTGTAGCAATTTGAATTGAAGAAGAGTTGATTTTATCTATCTAACTTGAATAAAAGTTGATTTTATTATTCGAAGTTGCGCGCCATCTGCCTCTTTTCTTCCTTTTCAGAGTCCTTTACTTGTTCTTTAGATTTTCCGTTGCAATATATTGTGCTGAACTCTCTTCTCTTCTCTTCTCTGACTCCTAGATTGTAAATAGTACATCACCAACAAAAAGGTTATCTCAATTTATCTTAAGAATTGAATTACATGTATTCACTTTAGAATGTTGGATTCTGCTATTTAGTTGCTACGCTGTAGATTTAAATGACCTTGTTGCTTGATAAAGTGGTCCAAGTGTGACATAATGAGTACCTATTCTCGGTTGTTTGTTGTCCCACCTCTTGAAAAGAGAGGGACGAATTGATGGATGCATATCAGCTTATGTGCCTTGTGGTTGCTTTAATAGATTCCTCTCGACATGCTAAAAATTTTGTTGGACCACGCATTCCGATTCTCCTTACAATTCCATATCAAAATCCACTGTGTAGAAATTCATCACAATGCTATGTTCAAGTGTAGTGATATCAAATTTTTGCAGTAAAATTGTTGCATTATTTGCCTCCTTGGATTTCAACTACGCGAGAATCAGAATTAATTTGAAAAGAGAAGAAAAAATAAAGCTGAACTTGGTACACTTTTCAGAAAAAGGAGATTCGCCGCTTTGCTGGTACTGTTCCAAATGCGACAGCAACAGGTGACATTGATAGCATGGTTATGTATGCTGGTCAAGGCGTCGGGCTTGTTAAGGATATCCTACCTGCTGCTGAAGTTGTTAAGCGGATTGTTGAGGAAGCGCAACAAATCATCCAGAAGCGCTTTCTGGACTTCGAACAAGCCTGACATTTCTTCTGGTAACTGTTATCTGAATTCGCTGCATTTATCATAATGTTTCCTGTTTGTCAATTTAGAAAACAACAAATCATGCTATATAGAACAAACAAATCAGGAACTGTACACTATATTTGTCTATGAAGCATTCGATCCGACTTAAAACTCAGAATGGGGAAACCAAATTGCCTCTGAATTGCGAAATGAACATAATGACACATGATGAACTTGATTGCTCTTGTTTCACCTTATTCATTATTGATGATGTGATTATACAGATATTTCTGATTATGCTATTTAAGTGATGCTTCTGCATCTCTGGACCACTTATTCCATAGCTGTGGCCCTTCTAGTGAAAAAAAAGCCTATGATTCTGAGCCACTCATTAAAGCTTGTCATTGCTGTCTCCTCTCAGGTGTTCTTCTGTGCCCTGTAAATTTTTGTTTGGTCATTGGCTTGCTATGTAGTATGAACTAAGCATGAGCTTCAATCTTAAAAAGGAAAATTCTTGGAGTGCTATTGTCAAAAGTACATGGATAAGTTTGTTTGCGTCGTGTTTGGTTTTGATGTTATGCTGATGAGTTGAGCTAGAATGCCATTGATAACACATGCCGTCAACTTTCTGACTCTTGGATTTATAATAATACGACTATCAAATAGTAAATTATAATCATTCAATAATCAAAAAAAGGCCAACTTGTAAATAAGTGTATTATCGTGAAAAATATCTTTATTTTCACGGGTGTACTAAACACACTCATCCATCTCTTTTATTCTCAACCACTATAGAAGTTTTAAGTTTGACGCGAACATGAATTAAATAAAAGTGAGATTCAGGATCTTGGACTTTGATACTACCTGCTATCAGATAGAGATGTGTTTGTATTTTATGCGCAACAGTTACTGAGCCTTCTTTTTTCTTCCCATCGGAGTTATTTCACAAAGACTTGCCACGGTAAGGGAGAAGGGGGAACAAGCACACTTGAAGAGCGCAGTACAACGGAGAGTTGTATCTAATTCATTAGCGCTGAAAATTAAGATGGCCTAATTAATCATCCTTTTTTTTTTTTTTTTTTCTGGATTCGGTATAGTACCAGAATAGAAGGAATATTCTTTTTATTCTTCCAAACGTACCAAAAATCAATCGGTATAGTTTGTTCTGGTACAACTAAAATAAGTAAGAATTACTGTTCTTATTTTTTTTCAATCATCCTCTTATTTTTTCCTTAAATATCCTTCCATGTCTACCGAGGTACTATCTCTCATCTCATTACTACATAATAAAATTTAAGGACAAAAAGATAATTTATCTTAATTAAATTTTTTTATTTTTCTTATTTTTTATTCTCATATTAAATATAAAATCTTTTATTTCTGAAATTATTTCAAATATTTTTTTACACTAGTTTCGTATTTTATACTTATCTCTGGAATAGTTAGTTCTGTCTTATTTCGTTACTAAAGTGGCTTATTAAAAATTTGTACATTGTGCCTAACGAATTATTTATTAGAATTTTTTTTTTTTTTCATTGAAAAGACTTTTTTCATGAAAGTACGGTAACAAAGTAATCAAAAAAAAAAAAAAAAAAGTACTGCAGCAAATTTTTTTGTATATTTGTGTATTATTTATGTGTTGATATTTTACGGCGCAAATAATTTTAGTAAGTTTATATGTGTATTATAAAAGAGTGTAATATAAATTTATTAACATGTCAATACTCTATTTTTAGAAGCATGTTGTCCTTGTCTATCAAATCGTTTGATCTACTATTGATTTTGTTGATTTGATTTTTATATTAAAAATATTTAAAAATTAAATTTTATAATTTTTTTAGTATTATTAATTAAAGAGTTTAAAATTAATAATTTTATTAGTCTTAATAAGTATTTTGTAATAATTTTACGGTGTAAAAATATTTAAATTATGTAAAATTTTAATAAATTTTTTTTATATAATATAAAATAAATTTA
The DNA here is from genome assembly GCA_029168755.2 of Tillandsia fasciculata. Taxonomy (NCBI): domain Eukaryota; kingdom Viridiplantae; phylum Streptophyta; class Magnoliopsida; order Poales; family Bromeliaceae; genus Tillandsia; species Tillandsia fasciculata. The sequence continues at coordinate 3,072,159 of CM054943.1, read as the reverse complement.
ATATTTTTATTTAAAATATTATTTTTATGAAATTTTTATTTTTTACTATTAATTTTAAATTATTTTGATAACTACATAAATAATATTAATAAATTATAAAATTTATTTTTTAAATATCTTTAATACATTAGATTAAATTTTGCGGAATCGATCATCGAGTCTGCAACGACTCAACGCGCTAGGTCTAAACTCCGGGCTCAAAATATTTAAATCTAAGTATTATTAATAGGATCAAGTATAATGATTCGATCCGCTAACAATAATAATTCAGTTGGATTCAAATCATTGATCTAAAATAAAATATTTAAGTTTAATTATTATTTATTTAATCTTTTATATTTTTTATCTAATATAAAATTATTAAAAATATTGCAAATTAGAAAGATATAATAACAAAATCACTTTAATATAATAAAAAAATTACCGTACTTATATATATAAAAAAAAACCTTTCCTTCCCCGTTTTTAACCGTCCGATCTCCAACCAACGGCTCTGATCTCTTGCATCTTACATAAGAAAATGAAAAATGCTAAAAAAAAGGGTTAATTGAAACCATAGGTCCCCAACCTTTATAAGAATATTTTTTTGGTTTATTTTGGTGCCGGTACGTTTTATTCACAATCAGATATCCAATCTTTAGAATCAATCACACAATGGTCCCTAATCTTTATACATTTCTTTATTCTATTTCCTAACATTTTCTTTCAATAATTTGTAACGAGCCAAGATGAGAGGAGTAAGGGGGATAGTGGAGAGGAAGGAGGAGCTCTGGAGGAGGGAAGAGGAGGCTAACCTTGGGAGGAAGAAGCGTAGAGAAGGGAGTGAGGAGGAGTAGTGCGGTGGTAGGTGAGATGGGATCGGATGTCAGAGTACCAGGGGAAGTCTGGAGAGTTCCAGCGAAGCGGGTGCCAGGTAGGGGAACCCGATCCAACCGGTAGGGGCAATGGAGCGGGCGTCCGAGCGTAGCTACCCGATCCGCCTGATGGAGAGGAGAGGCGGCACTGTAGCGATGAGGAATCCAGCCCACTGAAGCGGTTACAACCGAATAACAGCCCACTTGGCCCATTCACAATTATTACTGCTTTTACAAATAAGTCCTCGCAATTATTACATATTAGCTTTAAGTCCTCAGTAAGGACAGTATAAATAAGCATCCATGTAACAGAATCACGTTATGAAATAAAATATTAACCTCATTCTCTTTCCCTCTCAAATTCCTCTATTTTTCTCTCTGTACTCCCAGATCCAATCCAATCTCTTCTCAATCCCCAATTCTGCAACCAACTCAATCTCAGTCCCATAATCCAGCATTAGTTTGATCAATTGATCAAACTGAATTACCTATCATCCTCACCATCGCGCGATCTCAAAGCAGTCTCATCCTAGATCGGCGACGGGTCGTCCGGGAGACCATCATCATCCTCACCGCCAAGCTCAATCTCAGCTCGAAGCGTTCATCGATCGGCTGCGGATTCGTCAGATTGTTACAAATTGGTATCAGAGCTGTTCCGATCCCAGGGATCGTGAAGCAACAGGCAGCAATTCAAGGCAACAAGCAACAATTCGAGGCAACAAGCAACAATTCGACGCAACAACCAATAATCGAGGCAACAAGCTACAGATCTGAGCAACACAGCAATCGGAGAACCACAAGCCCAGAATCAAGCAATGTACCCACTATCGATCACAAACAATCAGTATTCCGCTGATTGAAAGGTATTAAGATCCTTCCCCCAGAAATTGCTTGATTCATCCTTGCGATATTGTTGCTGTGTTTGAATCTGAGAAGAGAAGGAAGAAGAAAATCAGTAAGCCTTATTCAAGATAGGTAAATCCAAATATAAGAGGTTCCAATATAATTCCAACGATCCATACCTCATAGAGATGGCTGAAGGTACTCGACTGAAAGAAATGAATGAGCAGATTAAAACACTTGAGGAAAAGATGCATTCACTATCCACTGAGTGCCATACCATTATCGAAAATAGGTTGCAACAGTTTGGAGTTGAATATAATCAGAAACTGGGCACCCTGGGGCACCAATTGGATGAAATCCAATTGTTGAATCAACAGAGGGATGATGCTCAGCAGTTAGAAGCTGCTAAAAGATATGAGCAACTGATGAGGATATTAGGATCACAAACCAACTCCCTCAAAGTAGAGCCTATGCCTTCAATCCAGATAAAAGAGGGTAGGGGACCAGAAATTCCAGGGAGCAGTACCAAGCATAATTACAGGGATAATAAGGGCAAAGGAGTTCTGCCTACACCCCATCTGGGAGCAGATCATCTGGGTACCCCATCCCATCACAGGCCGTATTCATATATACCTTATCCCAAGTTGGATTACCCCACCTTTGGAGGGGACGAGCCAAGAGAATGGCTTAGTAAAAGTGAGCAATTCTTCAAGCTATATCAGATTCCTGAAGAGCAGTGGGTAGAAATAGCTACGATGCATTTTGTTGGCAAGGCTCATAGGTGGAAGGAAGGATATGTGATTGATAAACCAGAATTGGAGTGGGCCGAGTTGGTAGAAGCCATCTACAGGAGATTTGAGGGGGCCTCTATGAAGAAATTGGTTAGAGAATTTAATAAACTTGAACAAACTACCAGTGTGGAGGCATATCAAGAAAGGTTTGAGGATTTGAGGGCCAGGATGCTATACTTGAATCCTACATTGAGTGAGGAACACTTTATTCAGAGTTATATCAGTGGACTTAAAGAGGAGCTAGTTCCTTTTATAGATCTCACTAATCCCACCACCCTAGAAGAAGTGTTTGAACACGCCAAATTACATGAGCATGCCCTATCCTTGATGTGGAAGAAGCACAGGAACATGTACAGGGCAGGCAATGGGCCATCTGCAGGATACCAAGCCCCTAAAGCTTTTAATCAAAAGGTCAACTCCAAGAGGGCTGAGGACAGCAAAACAGTGACCTACAAGAATCCAGCATGGCCATCTGGGGCTAATAGGCAACTGATAGAGCAAAGGAGGGCATCTGGGTTATGCTTTAAGTGTGGGGACAAGTATTACCAGGGGCACCACTGCCCAGGCAAGGTTTTGAATCAGATTGAAGGTGAAGCAGAAATAGAAGAAGTCTTTGATGAAGGAATGCTCCCAGAAGAAGAAGAGGAAGAGCAGCATGAGCCAGAGGAGAGAGGTATCTCTGTTCATGCTCTCAGTGGAGAGGTTCTCCAGGAAACCATCAAGGTGCAGTGGGAGTGTGGAAGCAAATCCCTAGTAATACTCATTGACACAGGAAGCACCCACAGCTTCATAGATTATCAGGTGGCTAAAGAGATGAAAACTAATATGACTGTAGCCACACCACTCTTGGTTACAGTGGCAAATGGCCACAAGGTATTAAGTAAACTAAAGTGTTCTGGCTTCCAGTGGTTGATGAAGGGGGAAACCTACCAGACTGACCTTAGGGTCATAAGATTAGATGGTTCAAGCATGATTTTGGGCATAGATTGGCTCAGGAGGTATGGTAGGGTGACTTTTGATTATTCTAATCACTCAATCACCTTCAGCAAGGAAGGAAAATCAGTTACCATAGAGGGTATTGCTGAGGGAGCTAAGCTCAAGGCTATAGGAGCTAAACAGTGGGCAAAGGCTGGACTGCAGGGCCATTGTTGTGCTATTGCTCAACTCAAGGTGGATGCCCAGAAATGTGAAGAGTTTGTACCAGAACTGATACAAAGGGTGCTGGACCAGTATGCTAGCATATTCCAAGAACCCAAAAGTTTACCCACAAAAAGGGAGCATGATCATAAGATCCCTTTGATGCCTGGGACCCAACCCATCAATACCAGGCCCTATAGACATAGCTATGAGCAAAAGGGGGAGGTCGAGAAGCAGGTGGCTGAATTATTAAAAGCCCATTTTATTAGGAAAAGCACCAGTCCCTATGCATCCCCAGTGCTGTTAGTGAAGAAAAAGGATCAAAGTTGGAGGATGTGCATGGATTATAGGCAACTAAATCAAGCCACTATAAAGAATAAGTATCCCATACCCATAATTGATGATTTGTTGGATGAGCTAGGGGGATCTAAATGGTTTTCTAAAGTTGATTTGAGGTCGGGCTATCATCAGATAAGGATGCATGACAGTGATATAGAGAAAACTGCTTTTAGAACTCATGCCGGGCATTACGAGTTTCTGGTCATGCCTTTCGGCCTAACCAATGCTCCGGCCACCTTCCAAGCAGTCATGAATGACATCTTCCAACCACATCTTCGCAAATTTGTGCTTGTTTTCTTTGACAATATTCTAATATATAGTAGGAATTTGGAGGATCATGCGAAACATTTGGAGACAGTGCTCAAGTTACTGGGAGAGAATCAATTGCTGGCTAAGAGAAGTAAGTGCTCTTTTGGGCAGGATTCTATGGAATACTTAGGCCATATTATCTCTTCCAAGGGTGTAGCTACAGATCCAAGTAAGATAGCAGCCATGGTTGACTGGCCCCAACCCACTAATATTAAGAGTTTAAGGGGGTTTCTTGGGCTCACAGGTTACTATCGCAAGTTTGTTAAAGGATATGGGGGAATTAGTAAACCTTTAACTGATCTTTTAAAAAAGGATAACTTCAAATGGACAGAGGAAGCCCAGGGGGCATTTGAAGCTTTGAAATTAGCAATGACCACTGCTCCTGTGCTAGCTATGCTAGATTTTAGAAAAACTTTTGTAGTAGAAGTGGATGCTTGTGATACAGGGATGGGGGCAGTGCTGTCTCAAGAGGGAAGGCCCTTGGCATTCCTTAGCAAAGCCATCAGCCCAAGGAATAGGGGCCTCTCCACCTACGAGAAGGAGTTTTTGGCCATATTGCTGGCTGTGGGTAAGTGGAAACATTACTTAAGTCCCCAACCTTTTATAATTCAAACTGATCATGAGAGCCTAAAATATTTGCTTGAGCAAAGGATCACCACAGCTACTCAGCAGAGAGGCATGCTCAAATTAATGGGGTTGGAATACACTATAAGATATAGGAAGGGAAAGGAGAATTTGGCTGCTGATGCTCTATCCAGACTATATCCAGAAGAGGGCACCAGCCATGCCATATCAGCCATAGTCCCTGCCTGGTTAGAAGAGCTGAAGAAAAGTTACGAAGGGGATCCTAAGGCCCAACAACTGCTAATTGAAACTATGCTACAGCCAGAGTCACATGCAGATTACAATCAATATAAAGGGCTACTGAAGTATAAAGGGAAATTGTATGTGGGTAGTAGTGGAAATCTGAGGGCTACATTGCTAGAGCAATTACATGCATCTGCTGTAGGGGGACACTCAGGGATGGATAATACTTATAGAAGAGTCACCCAACACTTCTATTGGCCCGGACTCAAGAGAGAAATTGAAGACAAAATCAAAGCTTGTGAGGTGTGCATTAGAAATAAGTGGATGGTACTCCTTATGCTGGTCTGCTACAGCCCTTACCCATTCCCACTCAAGCATGGCAACTAGTGAGTTTGGATTTCATTGAGGCTCTACCCAGGTCAGAAAACAGAGACACTATACTTGTAGTGGTGGATAAACTTACTAAGTATACACATTTTATACTTCTTACGCACCCCTACACAGCCCCCACAGTAGCCAGAGCTTTCCTTGACACAGTGTACAAGTTGCATGGGATGCCAGGGGACATTATATCTGATCGGGATAAGATATTCACAAGCCAAATTTGGCAGGAATTGTTCAAACTTTCTGGGATAAAATTACACATGAGTACTGCTTACTATCCCCAAACCGATGGACAAACGGAGAGAGTAAATCGGTGTCTAGAAACCTATCTAAGATGCATGTGTTCTCACCATCCCAGTAGGTGGTCCAAGTGGTTAACCCTGGCTGAGTGGTGGTATAACACCAAGCACCACTCCCCCTTAGGGACTACCCCTTTTGAAGTCCTCTACGGATACAAGCCCCCTATGTCCTCGCTAACTAATTGGGGGGCTGAGGTGAGTGCCCCGATTAGGGAATGGAAGAGGGATAGAGACAAGATGATACAGGAACTAAGGGAGAGCTGTTGGAAGCCCAAAACCGCATGAAACAGTATGCTGACAAAAGGCGGGTAGACAAGGAATATCAAGTGGGAGAGAAGGTATACCTTAATCTCCAACCTTACCGTCAAAGCAGTGTAGCGGTACGCCGTAATCTCAAGTTAGCTTCCAGATACTTCGGCCCTTATGAGATATTGCAGAAGATTGGGCCCGTTGCTTACCGGTTACAGTTGCCGGAAGATGCCAAAGTCCATCCCGTATTCCATGTCTCGCAGTTGAAGAAGGGTATTCCGGCGAAGGAGCAGGTTCCGGCTGAGGGGCTTCGGATCGATGAAGGAGGGCAACTGTTGACCCAGCCCGAGCAGATCTTAGGCCGAAGGTTGTTGAAGAGGGGAAATCAAGCCGTCACCCAGGTATTGGTGAAGTGGTGCAACTTAGGGCCTGAGAGGGCGACTTGGGAGGACTATAAGGATATGCAGGTTAAGTATCCCTCGTTCGATCCTTGGGGACAAGGATGTTCACAAGGGGAGGGGGATGTAACGAGCCAAGATGAGAGGTGTAAGGGGGATAGTGGAGAGGAAGGAGGAGCTCTGGAGGAGGGAAGAGGAGGCTAACCTTGGGAGGAAGAAGCGTAGAGAAGGGAGTGAGGAGGAGTAGTGCGGTGGTAGGTGAGATGGGATCGGATGTCAGAGTACCAGGGGAAGTCTGGAGAGTTCCAGCGAAGCGGGTGCCAGGTAGGGGAACCCGATCCAACCGGTAGGGGCAATGGAGCGGGCGTCCGAGCGTAGCTACCCGATCCGCCTGATGGAGAGGAGAGGCGGCACTGTAGCGATGAGGAATCCAGCCCACTGAAGCGGTTACAATCGAATAACAGCCCACTTGGCCCATTCACAATTATTACTGCTTTTACAAATAAGTCCTCGCAATTATTACATATTAGCTTTAAGTCCTCAGTAAGGACAGTATAAATAAGCATCCATGTAACAGAATCAGGTTATGAAATAAAATATTAATCTCATTCTCTTTCCCTCTCAAATTCCTCTATCTTTCTCTCTTTACTCCCAGATCCAATCCAATCTCTTCTCAATCCCCAATTCTGCAACCAACTCAATCTCAGACCCATAATCCAGCATTAGTTTGATCAATTGATCAAACTGAATTACCCATCATCCTCACCATCGCGCGATCTCAGAGCAGTCTCATCCTAGATCGGCGACGGATCGTCCGGAAGACGATCATCATCCTTACCGCCAAGCTCAATCTCAGCTCGAAGCGTTCATCGATCGGCTGCGGATTCGTCAGATTGTTACATAATTTTAAAAATATCGATATTGAAATAGATTGAGAGTTAATGAATCGGTATGGCATATACCGACAAAATTAACGAAAATTTAAATAACTAGGCTCGAATTAAAATTAAATATCTATAAAAAAAAATTTGCATGATATTTATTTTTTATTTTGAAAGAATGAGTCCAATCTTAAATGGCGTTATTATTATTATTATTATTATTATTATTATTATTATTATTATTTGTGTATGTTTGTTTTTGTATTTTTATTTTCTATTGTTTCAAATAATGCATCCATCTATTTTTAATTATAATTACCATAAATCTTTTATTTCTAATACAAACTTTTTCTTTTCTAGACAATCACCCTTTCTATCAAGAAGGTCCAAATTCAGCACCATCAATGCTTTTAAAATTTCTAATGAATACCAAGAGTTATGGATAATTCATAAAATTATAATGAGCTTAGTGAGTATTTTTAATATAGGTTTAGTGAGAGAGTTTATGTAGCCTATAAATAAGGGGTGGGCTAAGGACAAAAAATTATTTCAATTAATGTGTCCATTCACCTTCAATTATAATAACAAAAAACTTTGAATTCTAATTGAACGTCAATCTCTCTCCCTCACCTTTTTCTACATATCGTCGGAGGGTCGTAATTGCTGCCGCCATCGCTCGAGAAGGAGTCGTTGAGCCCATCCCCACTGCTATTGCTGAGGGACCATTGCCATGTGCTGCGAATGCGGTGCATGAGGGCGCGGGGTGTGCAGCGGTAAGAATTTAACCGCGTACCAATAGTGTAAGAGTTGGACGACGCAAAATAGTTGGAGTAAGAATAGTAGTGGTGAAAGATGGTGATCTTGGAGATAGTGACGGTGATGACAGCGCCATCAATCAAGTCGATAGCGGGGATGAGAAGACTTAGAAGTTTTCAGATATTACTGTCGTATACGTGTTACAGAATTTTCTTCTACTATTGATACATAATCCTTTAAATTATATATATATATATATATATATATATATATATATATATATATATATATATATAGCTAGACTGGAATACTATTAATAGTACCAAGTCATTGATGCTATTAAGTTTTTAACCCTTAAATTAAAAAATATATGGTTGAAATGGTAGTAGGCTCCTTGGATTTAATATGTGGTTGGAAAAATAGTAAAATCTAACGGGTGAAAATGATCAAAACAGTTGATCTAACGGTAGAAAACTTGATAGCACCAATAACTTGGTACTATTAATAGTATAATAGCCGAACTCTCTCTCTCTCTCTCTCTCTCTCTCTCTCTCTCTCTCTATATATATATATATATATATATATATGGAAAAATACTAAGTGTACACCCGGGTGGACATCGTACACCCCACCCATCCTAGGGTTGGGTAAATTTTTATTTAGTTAATTTATAAATTTTTATTATAATTTTTATCCTCCGCGCGGATTCTACACTAGTAAAAAATTAAGACCTAAAGAGTGAAAAAAAAAAAAATGACGGGAACCAAAGTAAAAAAAGATAAGCCATGCTACTTATACACCTCGAAAAGGATGTATGATGTACATTCCACCAATTCAAGGGTGGGGTGTATTTTACTGGTCACTTCGAAGTGACCAGTAAAATTTATTTTATTTTATAATAAATAAAATATAAATTATACAGATATTTTGAAGTGTAAATCTAGTATTTTTCCATTTTGAAAGGCATAATAGACTCTTTATCTTTCTTTTATTTTTAAACTGGGTCAACTATTAATTAATAATAACTAATATTATTATAAAATTTGATAAATTTTTAATGTAAATAAATATAAAATTAAAATAATAATAATAATAAATATAGTTGAGGAGTCGATATCAATAGTCGTATAGGTGAGGGTGTTTCCGTACATTTTCCCCTCCCTCGCCCTTTTCCTCTCCGTCCATCTCTTCTACTATTACGGCGCCTCTTACTCTCTCTCATTAATCCAACGAGGTGTTGTAGAGAGAGAAAAAAAACCCTAAAAAAAAAGGAATTTAAAAAAATAATCGTAAAAAAAAAAAAAACAAAAACAAAAACAAAAACAAAAACAAAAGCGTCGTCGCATCGCTCGCTCGGCCATGGCGATGGGCGAAGAGAGCTCGCGAGGACGCTAACATGCGCAGGGCTCCTCCTTCCCCTTCCCCTTCCCCTTCCCCCTCGACCTAGGGTTTCGATCTCCTCTCTAAGGGCGAGATCATGGCGGCGAGGGCTTGGAGCGCGGCCTCGCTCCTCCTCCTCCTCGGCGCCTCCGCTGCCGCCGCATCGGCTGCGGCGCCGGCGGCGGAGCCGGTGTGCGCTAGGGCGTCGGCCGTGGACGCGATCTTGGGGCGATCGGAGTCGTGTTCGGCCCCGGATTCGACGGGGATCGGGGTAGCGGAGGTGAGTAGATTCTGATTCTAGGTTTATTATTAGATGCTCTTGGATTGGGACATTTCATCTGCTCTATGTAGATAGGTGATTGAATTGTAGATGTGATATAATTATTTTGACGAATCTCCTGGAATTCGTAAGTTTTAGGGTTTTTTTTTTTTTGGGTATTCTTTAGATTGTAGAAAGATCTTTAAGAATAAGGTACCTTCATCTAAAGGTTTCTGTAAAACTAGAGTTAAATGAGGAGAACATCTATTGAAACTGTACAGGGAAAAAGAAGAAAAAAAAAAAAAAAAGGTGTAAAACTGTATAGCTGGTGTGTTCCAGGCTTAGAAATGGATTTATTGCGATCGGATGGTTAGTTGACGCAAATTTTAGGCATGGAGATTGTAAATGGAATTTCTGCTTTGAAATATATGTTCTTGTTCTTTTACAGATTTGATGGATGAGGTGAATCCTCCTTATCTTTTGAATCTTCCAAAATTTCTATCTTTAGCCATAGCAAATGAGCTCGGAATCGGTTGTGGATTGATGAGATTTATCAATCATCAGTTGGAAGATACCAATGTGCTAACTCGGTTTACGTTGTGTAATTGTGTAATTGTGTTATATTAGGTCGTAATTTATCCTCGTGGAAAAGTATTGTCCACTCCTTCCCATCAACTGCTTCTGGTTCTGAACATATATTATGGGTTTGTCGAATTCACTTTGGTGTTTTCCTGCAAAAATGCTGTATTGGTAGAGCTGTTTAGTAAAATGTTCAACAGCGTATTGTCGTAGTTACGAGTTTAAGGCTTAGATGCTCATTTCATTTCGCTAACATGGCCTGTTTTAGCAACTGCGTGTATTCCTTAAACTTGAGAACTCGAGAATATCTCTAGTTCTTAGTTTGCTGTTTGTAAATTAAGTTGGCCTCAGACTGTTGACTTGAATTTGTGGTAAAATGCGACTTTTTTTCTTGGAATAATTTGATGCATTTGTTTTTTTGTTCTTTGTTTTTTTAAGGGGGATGAGGCTTCGTTACAAAAAGCTTTGAACATAGTGCATCAGAACAGGGAGGAATACGTCGCCATACTCTTTTATGCTACATGGTGTCCTTTCTCTAAGATTTGCAGACCAAACTTCCACACATTGTCTTCCATGTTTCCAACTATACGACATTTTGCGTTTGAAGAATCTGTCATCCGGCGAAGGTGTGTGCTTGGTGAGCATAAACTTATGGGCTGGTATTTATTAAATACCTAATAACTAGAAATGGTTATGTTGCAGCATACTCTCAAGATATGGAGTTCATGGTTTTCCAACCCTGTTTCTTTTAAACTCTACAATGCGAGTGCGGTATCATGGACCACGAAACACCGATTCCCTGGCTGCTTTCTACACTGATGTTACAGGTAAGTAGAATTTTTCTGTGGATTATTTCTTGCTTTAAGATAGTAGTACCATACAACTTTGGAAATCGGTATAACTTAACAGTGCATTTTAATTATCCTCCTAAAAATTAAAATGCACCCTCAATTTTGAAAGGCTTAGTTTGAGGAAAACCCTTGTAAATATTCTAATTTTTGCTCACCTACTTATAGTATAGTAAAACATATGTATTACCAACCCGGCCCACCCCCCGCGCATCTTTTGTTTTCTATATATATATAGGTGTTTATATCCTTCTAGTGTTGTTGTCGTATCTTACATTGGTACATTTGAAATTCTTGAAGGGATTAATCCTGCTTCACTAGATGGAATATCACTAAACAAGATGGTAGATTTACCAGATATTACCGAATTCAATGAAGGCACCGAGCAGGAAGCTTGCCCATTCTCATGGGCAAGATCACCGGAAAAATTGCTACAACAAGACACTTATCTGGCTCTGGCCAGCGCCTTTGTGCTCTTGAGACTTCTTTACATTCTCCTCCCAAAACTTAATGCATGTGCTAACCGAGTCTGGAGGAGGCGCATCCGATTCGCGAGCTTGATCAGCTTTTGGGATTGTTTCTGGGCTTGTATCGAACAAGCCAAGCACGGGTTCAACAAAGTGCTTCCATGCAAAAGAAGTAATTTGCAGGAAGGAGCGATGAATGCTAGGGTTTGGGCTTCTAAATCGCTAGCTTCGGTGGCCATTGGGGAGCCGAGTTCCAGTAACTTACATTCTACAAGCTAAAGAAGGTAGGGAAAAAACCCTAGTAAGGCTTTGTTATTTGTATAGATGATGCATCTTCTTAAAGAGAGATAATCTTGTATTTTTGCCCTTTGGTTTGATGGGATTGGTACTATTCTTTGAGCAGTCTCTCTTTAGGAGGCAGATGATTTTATAGTCAATTGTTGTTAGCCTTTCCTGTGGGATTACTTTCGCCTACGGTTATATTCATGGAGTGTGACTTCTCATTTGAGAATGTTAACATTAGGGAGAGCTGATTCAGTGTAGTTGAGTCTCTTTGTTTACAGTTACTGATCATGCCAAGTCAATTGTGTTTGTGTAATACATAAACTCACCGTCGATGATCGACGAACACCACTGCTGTGAGAGTTTGAAGAGTTTATGAAAGATGGGCCAACATCTGATCCAGCTGACATTTGAAGATGGTAATTGTGTTGTTTAGAACCCAACATGCATTCATTTGTGCTTTTGTCAGCAAGCTACTATGAGAAGAAACTATTATCAGAAACAAATAGTGAAAGAAACCCTAGACACCAGATTGTGTGTTTATGATGTTTTGTGCTAATCAGATAACAAATGTTTGTGATGAGTCAATGATCTATTGCATCATATGAAGGATGAAAGAACAAATAGTATTGCATCTGAGTAGTAGCATAATAGCATTCCTGTTCTCATAAATTACTCCTGAGCAAGACCATAAAAAGCTGCAGAGAACACATACATCTTGCCTTTCTTAACAACTCATTTAGCTTCCTACCAAACAATAATCTCAGAGACTTCTAGACAACTTGATGGCACCGCTAAAACTTGTCTAAAATATTCCGAACATACATTTTCGGAGATATGTACAAGAGTAAGATGATTCAGTTGACATCATCAGAACGCTAAACTGTCGTCAGAAATAAGTGCCATGCAAAATCAAATGTTGCCTTAACAACACCTTTTCGCGGCTTAATTCTATTGTATTTTCATTAACCGCTCAGTTAAACTGTCGCAAAAGAAGACATTAAAGTAGCTATACACATTAAACATTCGGTCTCAGATGATAATCTGAAAGGAGAAGGTAAATAAGGGAAACACTTGCTGTCGACTTTCCAACTAATGTCAATCCGCTTCTGCTGTGGTGTCTTTATTCACCACCTGTTACAACGACAATTTTTCAGAAGAAAGATGATGGTTATAGTAGTAAGCAAGCAAATAAAGGGTAGGCAACCAATATAATGGCAACTTCATAGTTTCCGTCACCATCCAAGCATGTTCCTTGTATAAAGGTTATGCGATGCGCTAAAACATCATAGTCAACAAGTATGGAGAAAGAATCCAGGACGATTTCTCACGAGTTCTCTACTCAATTGTCCAAAATGTTTGGTGTTAATGCCGTGCTATTTTAGACCTGATAGAGTCACCTATACAACCTAGTCGGCAGGTATTGTGATAAAACTTAACGACCTATTCGGATCAGTATAATCTTATGGGCATATCTCTTTTTGTTTTGTGAGTAGAACATAAGAGTGCAATTGTAAGCTATTGTACAATTTTAGTATCTTTCTAATTCCAACTTCTCGGTATATAATTATGTTGAAAACTGAATGTTGGAATGGGTCAATTTACCACTAAGTCGATGATCAATTTACCATTTGCCATGATCAACTTTCTACAGCAGCAGATAAAAGCAGCGGAATGCCGCAAGTAGAGTTCATACCTGGGAGATGTAATCTTTTAATTTCCCACTGATGGACTCATCCAATGCTCTCTCAGCAAGATCATACATCACGGTATTGCCTTCTGGTCCGGCAACTTTCTCCTTATGCAAGTGCCTGCACAAAGCAAATTATTACAGCAAAATTCTAAGCTAAAGAGAGCGCGCAGGCTTTTGCATTAAGTTGAGATTTCGCATGGATTTTACGTGAAACTTTACCTTTGCTGCACAAGCATCTCCAGTGTTTGCTTACAATTGCCAAAGACTGGATGATTCTCGTCGCTCTCGTTTAAGCCCAGCCGTCTCAATTGATGCCATAGGTTCTCTACAATGTTCAGACTTCAGAACACTATAACCATTCTGTTCAAAACTCAATAAATATGGAGGGACCGATCTTCGACATACCTTCAGATATTTTACCGCCCGCGAGATGGACAATGCCGACGACGACAAAAGCGAAACCGATCACGTGGGAATTCTCTTTATCCTCCACATACTTGCTATAGATATCGCAAGGTAGCTGACTCGTCACAATATACGATTTCGCCTCGACCATGCCTGAAATTAGCTACAAAATGAAACAGCGGTACACAACAATGACTTCCGACGCAATCTAAGTTCTGTTTTGGCCCGACTGGCGCTTCTACAAAAGTGCTATTTTACCAAATGGATCACGAACCCATCCGTCGCATGACACTTGGATCGATCTAGACTTAATTTTTAGATCAAGATCATCGAGCTGAGGTATTTGATTACGTAAAACATATATATCACAGCATTAATGCAAGAAGTGATCACCCACATTGCTGGGAAGAGCGAGTCGACCTCGACGGCGGCGGACGAAGCCGCTGGAGCTCTCTCATCTCATACCCGAAAATGCTCGCCAGCTTCTCCTTGGCCTCGCTTATCACGAGCCCAGGAAGGGCGCGCTGGCGGTAGTTCTTGGTCACAATTTGCGCCAATTCTTCCCGCTTTATCGGGCAGCCGGCAGTCTGCTGCGCCTTGAACAGCACGCAGCGAATTACTTCCGCAACCAGCTTGTCTTTCTCCTAAAACCATATCAATAAATTATCAATAATTTTTTTTTTTTTTTTTTTTTTAAAAACACACACACACACACACACACACACACACAAACACTAAGTATTGCATATGTTCATGAAAAATAAAAAATAAAGGAAAAGTTTCAAATTTTAACCTCTAATGAGACATCGATTTGCGAGTGATCATCGTTGCTACCCATCCTGTAGTAATAAATATATGCAAAAAAAAAAAAAAATGATAATATGGCAAAGAGCTTCGATTATAGTCATGGTTAATGCTTCGTAAATTAAATTGGAAATTGAAAAAAAAAAAAAAAAAAAAAAAAAAACATAGCGAAGAAAAAATTGCAAGCGATTTCGCTGAATCTCAGCCAATAATCATATCAATCAAAGAGGAATTGCAAAAGCAATAAAACCCTAAACCCTAAAAAAGAAATTTTTTAGAGCAATTACCGATCCTAAATCGCAGAGGTTGGGGGGAAACGAGAGAGTCGAAGGGGAGAGAGCGAAGAGCGAAGAGCGAAAAGCGATAAAGCGAAAAATTTGAGTTGGTTAGGGTTTTGTTTGTTTGGTGGGCCGTGCTTAGGGAGACCCGGCCCGTTAACCCGGATTGAAATAATACATAATATAAAGAGATAATATCTTTTATGTTTGCTATTTATTTATAAATTAAAAATATAGCTAACTTCTTGCTGTGACAATATATTTAAAAAATTAATAAATTGAGTGGGTGAAGTTAAATTGGATTAAGGTCCATAATAGACTTAACGGCAAAAATCCGATAAAAACCTACTGTTGCATTTGGGATTGATGGTTAGCGCCTATGATCCGACATTATATATCTTTCAATACTTCATAAATATTTTTATTTCTCTCTACTCGTTAAGTTATCTCAAATTAAATTCAAGTTAAATTTTTACACAAATTAAAAAAAATTAAAATATCAACTTTGTCCTTAACTTAGAGAACAAATAAAAAAATTTGACGACCGTAGAGGAGCAAATTTGAAAAAATAAAAAATAAAAATACTTCATATTTGAAAGGAGAAAATAGTAATTTTACATTTTAACTCTAGAAATATATTTGAGAAAACTTAAAACCTTAAATGAATATTTTTAATATTAGCATTTTAAGAGGGGTGAATAAAAAAAAATATATATATATATAAAAGCAATTGCCCCTAATATAAATGTTTATAATTTTATTATTAAAAACTATTAAATTGCAAACAATGGTTTAAAAAATATTTGAATCAAAAAAAAAATAATAATAATAAGGGTCTTAAAAAAGTATCTCCATATAATTTTTACCATCAAATATTTAGATGCATAAATATTTTATTTACTCGCATGGTGGATAAAACGTGTGATCAGATCAGAATATTATATTCGATTCTCAATTTTTTTTTGAAATAAAATAAATCATATGATAAATCAAATATATTATCCTGCTAAATCAACCTCCTTATTTTTATTGTAAAAGAAAAAATAAATAATTCTCCTCTATCTAAATAAGTTATATCCAATTAAAGATCCATACTCTGCTTTTTATATATATTTTTGTACTATTCATTTTTAATTTGAAGGACAATTATAATATATATATTTTTTAATTTAAGTGGACCTTTTTAAAAAAGCATATGAACATGTGTGAACAAATCAAAGTTCCAATTTTGTTAGGTCCACCTAAAACCATGTAGCTTCACTAGCATTATTCATGTTTTTTAGATTCAATCTTTTTGTTAAATAAAGATGTACAAAGACAAAAAAACACAAAGACCATTCAATCTTTCAAATTTTTTTTTTATTTAAGTCAATTTTAGGGCTCTTCTGATACACAATTTAAGATTAGATAATCACTTCAAAATAGATGATGAAAGAAAATTGGAGGAAACCAGTAAAAGGGTAGGAGAACAACTCAGGCATTTTCCCATCTCATGAATATGTTGAAGTTTCAAAGAGGAAGATGCAACTATAATGTTGCCCAGTTTTGGAGAACATCTTTTAGCTCAACAACACATAAAAGTGTTTTGTGTTCCCATGATAACAGGAGATGCAACTAAGTTAAGTCTCTCATGTAAGTTAAGTCTCTCATGTTCCTCAACATCAGAGCATATCCTGCAAAAGAAATTGTTCGATTACTTCAGTCGAATCCGAAAATCCATCTTACACTCTTGTTTTATCACCTTAACACACTAAATCATGCATTTCCCTTAAACATAAAATGGTTTAGATGCAGTAGAGGAACTTCACTTTTCTAAGAAACCAATTTCAATTCTGCTTCTGCAGAGGCATAACCAGGCAAGCAGGTGCAATTAGATGACTTCATCTTCTGACAGCCAATCAATTTACAATGCTATTGTTCTTGTCAGCAAAGTAGCAAACTACAAATAGGATTATACAGAGGCCAGAGGAGTATAAAACTGAAACAAGTAAAAGAAAAGGCGAACAAAGAACACAAAACTTCACCATGTTCAGCAGCTCAAACCTAGCATCAATCGCAAAAACAAGCAAAATTTCACTTGAAGATGAGGTTATGAGATAAATGGCACATAGCAGCAGCAGCAGTGTGCTCGCGACAAAAATGCACGAACAATTACAGGAAAGTTCAAATTGCTTTCGGTAAAGTAAAGTGCTATTTAGATCTTTTAGCGTAGAGTAACAAGGTGTAAAAGCAATAGAATAGGAATCTTATACTTCAACACAAAGTACAAAGAGGAATTATTTATCGCAGCAACTGGAATTAAAGATCAACGAGGTTTTGGAGCTAAAGGGAGTTCAATAAGAAGGGTTTAAGTGATCTAGAAAAGCTTAAGCATTCTTAAGGCATTATATAACTTTTTCTTATGGAAGAACAATAGTTTACTTGTATTACACATTGAAGATTAGCATTTCATCAGCGAAAATGCAAACTATAGATTATAGCATGTGATTTGATGTGAAGCAGCAGTACTACAAGTCTACAACAAACATCAGAATTTGCAGATCAGTCACCAGCTGAAAAGATAAGAAGTTACCGGAAAATTGGCTTCTAGCGATCCGGCCAATTGCCCTCGCCAATCCCTTGGAATTCGTCCATCAAACCCTCGAAGAAATCGGGATCGAAACCCTCGCCGCCGCTTGGCCCCGTAGCTTTTCTATTGAACTCGGGTTCCTTTTGCTTCCCTGTCGCCTCCTCCGCCGCGATCGCGGGGAAGTGGCCTTCGAACAGGGCCAGGTGCCCGAAGAGCTTGTCCTTACGCGAGAAGCTCGTGCCGCAGGAGCACCGCCAGGGGGTCTCGCCGCAGTGCTTGAGGTGGCTCTTGAGATCGGCGAGCACAGAGAAGCTCTTCTTGTTGCAGCGGTTGCATGCGTACATCTTCGGGCAGTGGCTGCGCTTGAAGTGGTTCTTGACGCACACCGCCGATTTGAGGGGACGGAAGCGGCGGTGGGCGCGGTTGCGGTTGCAGCCCGAGAAGGGGCAAGAGAACCGGACAGGTTTCCGGCCAGAAGGTCCGGCGCCGGCGCCGGCTCCGGAGGAGGAGCGGCCGGGGCCGGAGAGGGCCTCGAGGGTCTTGAACCGGTCGCCGTGGGCGCGCATGTGCATCCGGAGGTTGGCGTCGCGCTTGAAACCCTTGCCGCAGATCTCGCAGAAGTGGATGTGCTCCGCGAGGAGCTCCGCCGCGTCGATCTCCACGATCTCGGACTCCTCCGAGTCCCCGCCGCCGCTCAGCTCCAACGCCGCCGTCGGATCTGAGGGAGGAGGCGGATCTGGACCATCCGATGCGATCGGAGGGGCGTTGACGCGCGGATCGGGAGGGGGGAGGGGGTCGAGGTCGAGGGGGTGGGAGGCGGCGAGGAGGGCGGCGCCGTTGAGGATGATCTGGCGCACGGCGGAGGCGATCTCGGAGGAGACGCGGCGGAGCTCGGCGGCGGCGATGGGCGAGCGGTGGTCGCCGGGGTCGGCGAGGAAGCGGCGGAGCGACTCCATCCTCTGCCCGAGGGCCGCGAGGTTAAGGAGGGGGACCCGAGGGTCGGAGCTCGCCATGGGAGGGAGAGGAGCGTCGCCTCCGCCTCCACCTCCACCTCCGCCTCCACCGCCACCGCCACCGCCGCCGCTGGGGGCGGAGGAGGAGGATGAGGGCACGGCGGGGTTAGGGTTTTGGCCGCTGGAGCCGATCATTGCGGGATGGGTTGGGGAATCGGGGATGTCGTGGTCCCAAAAAGTGGTCCGAACTGAGTAGGTGGATAGAGTATTGTATATACAAGTGGACTACTAGGTTGGAAAGTGGGCCCCCACTAGAAGCTGTTGCTAAATTGACCATTCAAAATTCACCATATTATATTATTATTAATATTATAATTTTCTTTTTTTTTTCTTTATTAACTCTTTTCTAAAAGTAATTCATTTTTTTTATAATTCAAAATACAATCAAGCCAAACACATTCACTGCCATTCATTAATTCAAAAAAAATGCCCACACAAATACCTCCTTTGTCCATCTTGGTTCACTCTCTCCATATTCCAAATGCGACTACAAATTAATCCATAAAAAATCTGCACTCACCTTTTCCCTCTTAAACCTACCAGAATTACAAGAAATTCTATAAAAACTTCATCCGATTAGTATATTTGATTCATATCCCAACCTCAGACTAAGTAGAAGGTGACTGAAATTTGCGCAAGCGTACAGGATACAGCATAGCAAAACAGCTTCTTGTGATCCACAATTTGAGCTACAGTATTTTGTATACAAAAGTCTATTTTCTGCAATCTCTACTCTTCAGAATTTGGCTCCAGGTAATCATCCTAAGTTAGCTACACTAAATTATTATACCACCTACATGAGTCCTTGTAGGAGATTCAGTTGACAGAGTCCGAATCACGCCAAGTTGAAAATTTCTGCGGCATGAAAAGGGCTTATCAGTCTTTCTTCTTCCTATCGGTGTATGGATATTTCTGGTAAATGAAAATGCTGGTGATAACAAGAGGCAATGCCGCCAGGCAGTAGAGCGACGGCGGTTTTCCGTCGAAAAAAAACTGCAGTAGCGCAGTCACGAGTAGGGCCGAAACTATGACAAAACCCTGCAGTACCAAAGCAGAGTGGAAACCAATGTCAGATACTAGAGGAGATGAAGCAGAAAGAAAAACAGTTGAGATATAAACAAATAAGCCCTCCCAACCTTTCTGACGCCTCCCGCATAAGCTGTGACGAGGCCAACGAGAATACCACCAACAGCATTTGATATGACAGGTATCTGAAAATGGCAATGAAAAATTACGAGAAAGGAAAGATGAAGTCAGAGAGTAGCTTACTCAAGACTACAAAATTGGCAACATATTTTGTCATTTAATTCTACTAGTAAAGGATTTTATGGCATCTCAGCATATTGGACATCAGATCCGTTCCCTCATAAGTTCAGCAAAATCAGATCCAAGACAATTTGAAACTTAGAAGATCTGTAAAGAAAACTTAGCTCAACCATCAGTTCAAATTGGCCAAAACTAGCTTAGAAGGTAAGGTTGACTTGCCGATTCACCATTCAAGTTACTTCTCTTATCATATTTTGATCTCTCTGATAGGCAATACCTTTCAAAGAAGCTACTTTTTGATAACAGTAAGCGAAATACACCACTTATTATATTAAATGTCGAGGAATTAAGTGTCATCTTGATATTTGATATTTACTTTTGAAAAGCTTAAAAACTCTATATAAGCAAGGGGAGGAATCTCTCCAGATGTATGGAAAACCTTTATGTTTAATTTGTAGCATAGGTAGATATAGTGAATTAGCTACTGGCCACAACAAAGTAATCATTCACTCTTAAAGGCAGCAGGCTAGTGCGCTAAGACTAAGAGAAATTTCATCTAGAGAAAATATATGAACATAAAAGGTTACAATAAAATGAGAGAAAAGAGTGATCTCTTGGTTAACATCTTACCCTAAAATGATAAAAGATTAAAAAAAAAAAACAGAATGCTCAATTAATTTGGTTAATTACCAGAGTCCACACAGACCAGCCGTGAAAGAACCCATACTTCCTAATGGCCTCCCCGTCTGGTGATTGATAGGTACTCGCTAACAAGCACATACTTCCAAAAAGTGACATTTCTACAGTCATTAAGTACGAGGTATGTTTTTTAACCTGCAAAATATGGATATTATAAGTGAAAGAATATTGATGATATCAACTGTAATTTGCTGATAAATTAGAAGCTAAGAACCCTAACCTGAGAAGCCCACTGGCACAAAGCAGAAGCCAAGCCCGAGAGGACAGAAGCAACCATAACAGGAATGATTCCGTAAAATAAAACATGATCAGAGGTACCACCACTAGAGCCTCCACCGGAGCTCTCCCCAACACTTAAAAGGATGGCGGCAATAATTAACAAGGTAAGGGCTAGAACTTGTTTGGCTGATTGCTTCTGCCTGCAAAATGTTCAAAGAAAAATGAAACGAAGATAATTTTTTAGTTAGTATCTGCATCTAATAGACTGAAAGTACAGTTACATTTTCAATAGTGATAGATGATTAGTAGCTCCACTGGTTACTACAAAATGATAAAGACACCACAAAAGGCATCTTCAATCACAATAAGCTGAAAAGGATCTATTTTATGGAACAAAATTGAGTGAACTTGTTTTCCAACCAGCTAACGGAAGCTCCCTAAACCACTAGAATAGAGCACTAAGAAGTCATACAGTATTTTGCATATCTAAATTGATTAAGAAAACACATACTAACAATAGGAACAAGAAAATACCCTAGAATAATATAGGTAAATAAAGCTGTGAAAAATATTTTTGTCTGGTTAAGTACGGAGAAGGTGAGTGAATCCAGATTCTTGTAAGATATCTGCAGCAAGCTATTCTGTAATGCATAGATGGCTGCAGGAAGTCCTGACGCAGTCAATGATCCAACAATAGTCCACCGCTCAAATTGTTTCTTCAAAGTACCTTCTCTTGCTAAAAGAATCAGGGAGCATATAACCTATGAAAAGAATTTGGGTCATTCAACAGAAACAGAAAGTTATTAGAATATAATAGAAACCAACAAAATGGCTATTGATCACCTTTGCTAGTTCACATGATAGAACTAACGAGGTCACAATGACTTCTCGCCTGAAACAAGTAACAGAAGGTGGTTATGGTTATCAATAATGGGCAATCACAAGAATAATTTATCAGATATTAAAGCCAACAAACTCATAAATTGAGAACTTATCATCATAGTATTAAACATGAGACCTTCCAGCAAGTAATTTATTTCCCATGACAGCCTATCTGTAGGTAAGACAGCTACAAACATTGAACTCTTCTCAGAACCCATAATGGCCATAGTTTCATGCATTAAGATGCCTTCCAACATATGATCTCAGTAATTTCTGCTGTTACTATATTAATGTTTATATCATGTCCGGAACTTAAAAAGCAGAAAAAGATTCTAAAAAACAGGAAAGAGAAGGGATGCAGGTGCTCTATAAGGCATTATTATCTCACCTGAATACTTCAGTTTATATGACTTGGATGTTTCCAAGAAAAAGCCAGCAGAAGAGTATAATTTGAATGCTTAATGTTACTTTATAAATATAACTCCATAGTTCAGGGCCTATTAGAATAATAGGTAGCTTTCAGACATGAGCTTCCTTTCAAAGAAACCAAATATACCCAAGACAAAACAACGAGAGATTATTTGGCATATCATAACAGATATGTCAAGTCCATATTTAGCATTTATGGTTGTAAGGTATCAAGCAAAGCATATGCATGACCTGTAAGAGACATGCATTTGTGCTCATAAAGCTCCCCTCTTACATAACGTGGAGAGGATAGATGAACCAACAATTGAATGTGCCCATTAAAAGGTATCATTTTTTCTTATTAAAAACTTGCCTTTGAAGGCAAGAAAACTTGACAGGAGTAGTTAGTTAAGTATTAGATGGAAAGGGTCACCTGCGTTAAAGTGCTAAACTACGAGAGATCACAAGAAGGGTTAACAATGATGGCTTTTGTGTCAATATATACAAAGCCGAGCATTTAACGCATTTAATGCCGAAGTGTTCCAACAAAATCTACTAGCACCTTACTTTATGCCTTACGAATGTATAGTCCTCTCAAATCTGTGTAGAAATTCTAAACACTTATCAACAACAAGCATGTTCTCTTCTTCCTTTCGAGTCAAACATTGTGCATTCCTTACTAAATACCCATATTCTAAAATTAAGAGAACAACATGTGTTTATGGATCAAATTGAGCCAAAAAGTGAACAAAGTTCCTGAAAGTTCACAATTAACATCCTGGTTTCCAAAATATTCAGTTCGAAGTTGTCCAAATAAATTTCATGATCCTTGAGAAATGGAATTTCAAGTTCCTGTTGTTATAGCAAGTCCCGATATCAAGTTCCTGAGTTTCGGAAACCTATCTTATCTTTATCAATCTAAAAAGTAAAAATGCCAACTTCATAACTATGTCCTCTCATTCTTCCTGCAAAATCTCAACTAAAAATTTAAATATCCTGCATTGGCACCTAATTATGATAAGAAAAGATCATTATTCCTCTTGAATCGATGCAAAATAAAAGGAGAAGATACTAGAAAAACTACAGATTCATCAAACTACGCCCCTCAACTTCAACCACAACTAGATCAGCTCCCGATTCTATACTCCTTAAGCCACCTCCCGCGCTTCAAACCCCGACTCCGTAAATCGTAGCGATCGCAACGAATCACAACAACTCAAAAGGAGGAAAAATTAAGCAAAATCGGAGAGATCGAGGAGCGAAGACGACTACTAGGGTTTTACCTCACGAAGCGTTTGGAGATCAGCGGCTGCGTGCCGTACTGAAGCGTGAGGAGCAAGAGGTAGGCCCACACCTTCTTCGCCCTCGGCTTCGTCGTCGCCTCCTCTCGCTTTGCTTCAGAAGTAGCGGAGCCCATTAATGGCGGAGAGGAAGAGAGAGAGAGAGAGAGTTAGGGCGAACCCCATTGTAGTTCTTATTCAACCGCGGACGTACGGAACGGGAAAGCAACTACCCGTACGGGCGTGGGCTTCAACGGAGTCGATCATCGGACTCTGCGCAATGAGCATCCGACGGTGGATATTAATTCCCACTTGTAGTATTTAAAAAGAAAATGATGTGGTACACATGGTCCACCGGATATTTCCATTTCCAGCAGGAGGTTGCTAGGCCCGGTGTATAGCTAACGTCCGCATGCGACTCCACACTGACAAAAATCCTGTTCCATTTCAAAAGCACCAGGGCGGGCCCCACACCCGAGCCAGGCTATATAAATGGCCCCAGTGATCGCGCCAGAGTTGATTCAAACCGTCCTTTCCTTCCCGCGACCCCGAGCGAGCTATTTCTCCGCCTCTTCCGATCCCCTCGTCTCCCTCCTCCGCGCTCCGGAACCCTAGCGGGAGGAGAAGCTAGGGTTTCCGAGAAGAAGCGATCGGATCGTGTCACCACGCTGTAAGCGATCTCATCCTTGGGGCTTCTTCGACCTCTTCTCTCCGTCTCGGCGAGGCCATGGCTAGGGTTTGCTATCACTGGTTCCATCGCAGGAGATAGGCGACGCAGTTTGAGGGTTTCCGAGGAAAATTCCTTCGCCGAGCGTCCGTGATGCAGAAATTAGCGTTTTCTAGTATGAAGAGCTTGGATCACTTCAGATCCAGCGGCGGATCTCTAGCTGGAGCTGGGAAAACGGCACAAATTTCAAATCTGAAACCTTCGTCGGATTCAATGTCCTATGGGAGCTTTGCGAATTTAAAGCTCACTGCAGGTTGTGTTCTTCCTGAAGAAATCTCCTTTGCATTGTAGCTTGATGTGGATGATTTGTTTGTATGATGATTCTCCCTCTTGATTTGCTTGTTTCCAGAGAAGTTGGTTAAAGAGCAAGCCTCAGTGAAAACTGATCTTGAAATTGCGGTAAAATACTTGCCATTGCTGAATTTTCCCTTCTACTTGGGTACTTTTTGTTGAAGCTCCCTGGTTTTAGATCAGTAAATATCATATGGACTCTCAAATTGGCCTCGTTGTCTTTCATTTTTTGTGCTTTTATTATCGTCTCAACAAGTTTCACTTCTTTCAGACCTTATTGATCTATCTCTTCTGATACATCTGTTAGCTTGTTTGCATTGTATTTCTTTTGATTCTCTGTCCATATAATAGTAGTTACACATGTTACATGTAGAAAAATGTAATGTGAGCTGTTTTCTTCATTCCTCATTATTTTCCTTCTGCCGCTGCTTTTCTCTATGCTTTATTCCCTACAAAACTCCCTAATTTGCTATAATCTTTTAGATATTTTATTGGTTTTACGAGTTATGACCTTATCTCAACCAAGTAATAAGCATCTAAGCTCCCTAAGTTCTATGAGGATTGGAAAAGATGGGCACATGGTTCTCTCTCACAGATGTCAGATATATAACATATCAATTGCGATATTTCATCTTTTCTTTGGTATGTTTATTGATTTTAATGTAATTTCAGTAATTATATAATGTAATTGATGCACTGCTGTATACTTCTAGCCTTGATAAGTTCAACATCTAAAAGTTTTTTTTTATGTTTTCGGCTTTTGCTCTAGTTTGTTGCTTAACCTGAGCAGCTCTGGTCTTATACTTTTATAGACCTCTATATTCCTAAGCATACTTCGTGACTTCCGTCTTCTATAATATTTTTAACAGATTCTTGTACCTTTCGTATGCCCTATTATGCAAGGACCTTTTGGGTCAATTTTAAGTTCGAACAAGTGTCTGCTTTGAGCCAATCATTTGCTGTAAAGTGTTCACCTTAATTAAAATTGCTGTGAACCTTGTGAAATATAATGAAAGTGGAGATGTACATGCTACTATCAACAAAAACAGCTCTGTTGGCCTGTAAAGGTGCCCCTTGTCTGTACTTAGACTTAGTAGAAAATAAAATTTCCACTATTTTCATGGATGTCTTCGTCATGTGATGTCATCTTGTTCTTTAAGTTTTGATTTATTTTAGCTTTTAGATTTTCTCACTAGCTCTCAATAACAAATATCATATTTGTTTAACAAAAATAACTAGTGTCCATGATAATCTTTCATTTGGCTCTTTGTTGAAGTACTTGCAAGTTGTCAGTAATATATGATGATCTATTTCCTTAAAAAATTTGTAGCACACGAAGCTGGGGAGGGCAACAGAACAGATTCACATACTAGAGGCCAAATTACAGCAAGCTGTCAATGAGAATGCCAAGCTTAAAGTGAAGCAGACAGAAGATTCGAAGCTTTGGCAGGGGTTGGATTCGAAATTATCCTCAACAAAGACTATGTGTGATCAACTAACTGAAACTTTACAGCAGTTAGCTTGCCAGACTCGCGCAGGTAATGGTTGTTTGGTGTTACTTCATTTACTTTATTCTGATATTGTGCATGCAATTTTATGGAAAATTATGTTTGCAGCTGAAGAGGACAAGAAATTCTTTGAAGAAAGGCTTAAGCACAATTCAAAAGCTTTTGATGACTTTGATTCCCTGTTGAAGGATTTATCTACAAAATTGGAGTGTGCAGACAAAAAGATCAGTGTCAGTAAGCCCCGAGCATATTCATCTTGTTATGTCTGAGACTCTGAGAAGAATGTGTGCAGTGCATGTTTTACAAATCCATTATGTAGTACTGTTCGGTGTACCTCTACCTTCTTACAGCATGTTATTACACCTCTATACTTAGATGATTACTGCAAGTATACATTTGGTGAACATTTATCTCGACAATCAGTGGTAGAAATATTATTTCTGAGACATGCTTTGTGATAATTTTTTTCTCCACAGGAAAACAGGAGATGTTGGAACTTAAACATGAGAAAGAGGAAATGGAGAAGGGTTTGAAAGATCAGCTTCATGCAACTGATATTGTCCTCAAGGAGAAAGGTAGGTGTCAAACCTTTTGTTTCAAGCTACCAGCGCACAGTGATAATAATTGTTCACCATGCTCATCAATCTTATTAATTTTGGTCGTAAGAAATTGTTGAAATGGGAGTACATAAGAGGTCAGGTAAATCACACCCGGCCTCAATGATCTTACTCACAAACTTGTGGTTAAAACTTTTGGAGTGTGACAGTTCATCTCTGGGCTGCTAAGTAAACGCAACTGGCTTGTTTGTCTTATAAGCATGAACTATAATATTATTTTCACATATTACACCCAGATTCTACTACCAAGCATCTAGAAGGGACCATCAAAGAAAATATGTTGCACCTTCAGACTTTTGACTCCCAATTGCGGCAAATGGAACAAGAGTTGAAGCTAAAAGAGGATACATGCCTCCTGCTAAAAGCTACTCTGAAAAGCTTGGAAAGTGAAAAGTACGATCTGCAGAGAATCAATCAAGAATTTGTAGAGAAAATTGACATATCATGCAAAGCTTACAAGGAACTTGAAAATATGCTTCTCAGTCTAATTGCAAAAATAGTTGAACTAGATAAAGAGAATTTGATTGTTTCAAGTCATGTTTCTAAGCTGATCTCTTCCTGTCAAACCTACTACGATTTGATCCAAGAAGAGAAGAACTTGGCACTACAGTTTGCTCAGGGAAAATTTGAAAATCTTCAGAAAGCACACATGCAATCTATATCGGAAAGTGTTGCCCTCAGAAGGGAAATCGAGGACCTTCATAACAAAGTTACAGAGCTACAGAAAGCTCAAGAATTTGTTATGGTACAACATGTAGAAGAATGCCGCTTAGCTGAGGATAAGATTCGAAGATTGGAGTCTGAAGGTGAGGAATATGTCTCAAAGAAAGATGAAGCTGAGAAGTTGGCTTCGGAGTTACAAGAGAAAGTTGCAAAGTTATCAGAAGATTCTAAGCAAACTGATAGTCAAATGGTTCGTCAAACTTGCTTCTTTCTTAACTAGGTTTTCTTAGCTGTATCTTTATGTTCTCCAATCTTGGTCTTTGATGCTTGCAGCAAGAGTTGTTACAGAAAATTTCAAAGTTAGAATCAGAGAATCATGATCTTCTAGACAAAGTGCAGATGGTGTTACAAGAAAAAGCTCAGGAGATAGAATCTCTTCATAGTGAGATAACTAAGCGTGGTCAGCAGGTTGATGCATTAGAAAATCATGTCAACCAACTTCATAGAGATATGGATGAGAAGGAGCAGCTTATTGTAAGTTCTGTAGAGAGAGAAAAGCAGTTAGAGGAGCAAAAATCGCAGGTTATTAATTGTGACACTTTTGACTGATTCGATAACAATTTAGAGAGCATCTATAACAGTTATCTGCTTTCAGATTCAGGCTTCACTGACGGCAGTTGAATGCAAACTTGATGAGGCAAAAAAACAGTATGATATGATGCTCGAAGGTAAACAGTTGGAGCTATCCAAGCATTTGAAGGAGTTGTCTCAGAGGAATGATCAGGTATTGATTTTTTCATTGGTGGTTCTTGGCTTTCTTGCTCTGTATTTCAATAACATAGTGTATGAGTGAGTTTTGCAGGCGATCAATGATATTCGGAAGAAATATGAGGTTGAGAAGGTGGAGATTGTTAGTGCCGAAAAGGAAAAGGTATCTTCTCTTTTTAGTATTGGTCCAAGATGATACAAAGTTTGAAGATACTGGCATCTTTCTTTACTGTATCCAATTGCTAAAATTTCAGGCAGAGAAACTCATCATGGAAATGGATAGGAAGTGTGAGGAAAAAATATCTGAAAATAAAGAAGAGGCGCAGCGGTACTTGATGCATGTTAAGGAGGAACATGGGGCAATGGTATGTATCCTGAAGATGATTTAAAAAGTTATTTGCAATTATTGCGGCTTCCTTGAGTGGATTAACAAGTCAAGAATGCTAATTATTATGGAGAATTATCCCCGTCTTTCTCACAGAAAAATTCCTTACTCCACATTAATGGAACTATAGTATAAGAATTTACTTATTCTGCCATATTTCCTGTTACAACATGTGACTTCGATAATGAAGTTCTTCCTGACCTCCAAAAAATGATGTAGACACTATATGCTATTCCTGGGAGATACAATGCACATCTGCTTCCTAATTATTATGAAGAATGTTCCCCCATCTTTTTGACAGGAGTAAAACACTACTTCACAACTAAACAAAATGCAATTTAAGGATCAATTATACTGATATTTCCTGCTCTCATAATTTTCATTCGCACCACAAAGCATGTTATACTTAGCATGTTACATCCTTGCACATACAATGCAGTCTGCTTGTTAATGCTCGAGTTTCACAAGGGATAGGCAGTCTTCAGTACTAGAAAATAGTATTTCTTAGATTTTTTATATATATATATATATATATATATATATATATATATATATATATATATATATATATATATAAAATTGAGCTCCTATGCTTTTAAAAGCAAGTCATTGGTGCTTGTGGGTTTTCGGTCTTTGGATGAAGATTTTTAAGG
This sequence comes from Tillandsia fasciculata, assembly GCA_029168755.2. NCBI lineage: Eukaryota > Viridiplantae > Streptophyta > Magnoliopsida > Poales > Bromeliaceae > Tillandsia > Tillandsia fasciculata. The sequence continues at coordinate 3,043,169 of CM054943.1, read as the reverse complement.
TTAGGATAATAATGGTTTTCTAGGGTTTAGTGGATGATTGGTGGAATAGCATGATCTAAGAGATGGAATTGATCAAAGGAATAGATCTAGCGGTAAAAAACTTACAAGCACTAGGTGCTTGGTGCTTTTAAAAACACCATAGCCGGACTCTATATATATATATATATATATATATATATATATATATATCAAGATCAATAACTCCGATCTTGAATTTAAAAGCCCTATCTCATATTTTTAGGACATCGCTTAATTTTGACCGTTCATTTTGTACCTACTTGTTGGACTTTATTATAAATTCAAAAAATTACGAAATTCGATTTGTATATACTTTAAATGCTCTAGATCATGTTTAACGGTATGGATCATCGATTCTGAAGCTCCATCATCGAAAATGATTTATGAGTAAGAATGCCTCTATACTTATAAGAGTATAGTAGCTCTACTATACTATACTCTATATATATATATATATATATATATATATATATTGCCATCTTTACAGAAGAGCATCAGGCCTTTCTTTGTGAATTCTGCAGATTAGTAGAATTCAGCAGGATCATGATGAGAAGGAATCAAGACTTCGAGCCCATCACAAGGAAGAGCTGCAGCGGCTACAGTTTCAGGCTGAAAATGAATTGAGGGAGGTACTTGACCATTTACTCTTTAGCTTTCAATTATTCAAGAATCTCAACTAGTTTTTAACTGTCATAAATCCTTATCAATGTAGAGAACATCGTCACTTAGGAAAGAGCATGAAATCCAAATTAAATCCTTGAAGCTGCAATGTGAAGATGACTGTGCAAAACTACAGGAAGAGTTGGAGCTTCAAAAGTCAAAGGTATTTTACTTTCGGTAAGATGTGGTTCAATGAAATTCATTGCTTCTTTAAATCCAAATGTTGATGTAATCTGATTCAGGAGGAAAAGCAAAGAGCATTACTTCAATTGCAGTGGAAAGTAATGGGCGAGAATCAACAAGTTGATCAAGAAGTGAACTCTAAGAATAAGAAGGTGCTCTATTCTAGTGGCTATGCTATGAGTTACACACATCTGCTTCTCTACATTCTCTTCTGTATGGTTTCTTTTTTTTTTTGAGAAACTCTTCTGTATGGTTTGTTTCTTTTACTGTTAATTACACTGCTCTGTTATCACCTGAATAAAGGCCTGTTTGGATGCATGAACATCTTGTTCAACACATTTATTTTGTTTATTCAAAGGGCATACGACAGTTAGCTGATATGCAATATATGTATACATTTTTCATCTCCAGTACGTTTTTCTCGGAATAGGATAAATTACCTCATCAGCGGAATGCCTTATCCTTGAATTTCATGATTATGAAGGCCTTGCAATGGACAAAAATCAAATTTATGGTAGCTTTACAAATAAACATCCCCATACTGCACAAGTTATAACTGGATAACTTGCTCCGGCATCCAAATAGGCCTGAAAAGTTGCATTGAGCATCACCTTATAGCCAGCATGGTGTCAAATATGAATATATGCTCAGGTTAATAATTTATTTTAGTATGCCCACTTGTGCTTTTTACTGTACTTGCACAGACTTTGTATTTCTAATCTGTTTTAAGTGATATTATTATTATTATTATTATATGGTATCTTATTTGTAACTTTGTCGCCCTGTAGGAATACTCTGTTTCCTCAATAAAGATGAGAGATTCATATGGTAGGAAAGAACGCCAGCTTGCGGTGATCAGCCCTGAAAGTAGGAAGGTTGTATGACCGCCGATCTCTTCTTTGACACAATTTTTTTAATCTTTTATGGCAAGTGGAAGACTGATATTTTATGACATTGAAAGTAATCGAACTTTAATTTTCTATTGGATGCACTCTAGGATGTAAATTTGTCAGGAATCATGCGGACACCTATAGCAAATATACTGAAGAAAGTAGAGAAGGGAAGTGCGAGAAATATTCCAAAGCACAGCAAGAAGGTGAGTCCTTTCTACAGATTGATCCTTTTAATACCATTCATTGCTCTCCAATGAACCCATTTCCCTCCATCATTTACTTGGTACTTATTCGAGAAATTCTTTTGCCGTTATAAATCGGTTGTTTTATTTGAGTTGTCATTTATATATGCCTTTGTGGTGTTAACCAACTTTCCAGTGGTGCTTATGTCTCATTTGTATATTTCACTGTAACAGGTAACACGTCATGAATACGAAATTGAGACAGCCAACGGAAGAACAATAACAAAGCGCAGAAAGACAAAAAGCACTGTAATGTTTGAGGTATATAAATATCTGCTGTCTGGATGTACATTTTGCAACAGTAGAGTGCATATGTTAAAGCCACCAATTTTACTTTGCATGTCTAGGAACCAGGCACTCAAAAGACAACACATAGCAAGACCCCTAATGCTAGCGAGGATGTTACAAAAATCAGAAAGGTATGGCACTGTACATTGCAGCAGATATATACTGGGATTTATAAGGTAAATGCATGATTGGCAATACCTATATTTTCTGTTTTTTTTTTTCTCCCTCAAGTTCTCTGCGATTTTAGCCACCTATAGGATAGTCCTACTTAATTTTAAATTCTACAACAACAAGAGAAATGGCAGTAAGTATTTTTTGCTTTTTTCTGTTCTGAAAGAGATGAGTTAGCATTTTGAGCAACAATGGCATGATTCAATTGCGTCGCGCTTGGTGGAAAACAAAAACTTAAGCTTATTATAGCTAAGTGTGCGCGTAATTTATCTCAATGTTTCTTTTATATTACATTGAACCGTTTTCAGATGCCAAGGACTCCTGGGAGCTGTTGTATTCCACTTGAGAGTTGAGAATGCTTATTTGTATCTTTTTGACCTTCGGAGCGAGAGTTTAACAATTTCCCGCACGATATATGTCTTAACTATTTGACATCTATACAATCCATCCGTTTTCCTTACGATGCAACTTGACATCCACAGGTAGTTGGAGGGCCCCACCCGCATCCTGCGAATATTGGGGACTTGTTCTCCGAAGGCTCTCTGAACCCTTACACAGACGATCCATACGCATTCGATTAGAAGGTAATCTCGTTCAGTTCCATTCTTTCGCACAGTAAACGTTTCTTTAATTTTCCTTAACAGCATCTAATCTTGATTCTGCCGCTTAATTATGTATGAACACTATCTTGTTGATAAGCACCGGGAAGCAGTCGTCTACGGAAGGCGTAAATGAAGTGTATATAACACCTATTACTACCACTTCGAATCCGCCGTCATCGGTACGTACGCCTACTGTGCATCATATACATTGTAAATTCCAATACCAAAATAGTTTTGCTTTTCTTTTTTCCATTTTTTTTGGCGAGGGTTGGTGGTAATGCACGTACACTAAAACTTTCTTGTTGTGGGAGGATGAAGGGGATGCTACATGTTCATCATTTCAAGCATTAAGTGATGTAAAGGGTAGTAAATTCACTATCCTGCAAATAGTTAAGTACTAAAAACTGAGGAGCCCTGAAGATAACCGTAGAATTAATTTGTACACCTAACCCCTACTGTTTCTAACAGCCCCACACACGTGCCATTACAACAAACCATTATTTTCTCTTCTAGAAGAAATAAAAAATTAATTATTTGAAAAGGTTTTATATCCAATCAAACACCCCTTTTGACTTCGTCACACTTATCTTATTATTATACCTTTATTTTTTTAATATTAAAATTGTAAATAAAATGGTTAAATTTTTGGACGGATTAGGTGTATAAGAAAAATAAAAAAATTCCCATCACTCGGACTTCATTAACTCATCCCTCTAATTAATTCAAACTCATATTTATTCACACCGGACGCAAACCCAAATGCGATCTTTCTGAATAAGCAAATCCACGCATTTTGGGAAGAGCACTTCCCACTCCCACTTGTGCTTCAGACAAGCCGAATCAAATTCAATAAGAAATTCAATGAATACCTAGTGCTCTATGCAACGCAAGCTCGCACTTTGGAGCAGCACTGCGAAAAGTATGGCCGGCGACGACGGATCTCTAACGGCCTCCGTTATCGTCACCTGCATCATGGCGGCCTCCGGCGGTCTTATTTTCGGCTACGACATCGGGATCTCAGGTGATTCTCTATCTATCTCTCTTGAACATTTCTACTGTGTAAAAGATCAATTAGAACCGAGTCTGATATCATGTTACTAGAAAAATCAATAGGGGTAAACAAAAAAAACCTGATTTTATAGGGGGTGTGACGACGATGGAATCATTTCTGAGATCCTTCTTTCCCAGCGTTTTGAAAAAGATGGCAGAAGACAAGCAGGACAACGAGTACTGCATGTACGACAGTCAGGTGCTGACGGCATTCACATCGTCGCTGTACATCGCCGGGCTGGCTGCATCGCTGGCGGCCGGTCGCCTAACAAAGGCCGTCGGCCGCCAGGTGATCATGCTGCTTGGCGGGGCCCTGTTCTTCGCTGGGGCCGCCTTCAACGCCTCCGCCGTCAACGTCGAGATGCTCATCCTCGGCCGGATTCTCCTCGGGTTCGGCGTTGGATTCACCAATCAGGTTTGTACTTTAATTAGGTAGCTAGGCCAACTACAAAATCGAGCAGCTACTATGTATGGCATTGAATAGGTGGTTGAATAGTTGGTTGGGTGAACTAATCCTATCTTTTAAGAGGTGAAAATACTACCCTACCTACATTGCAATTTAACTGTGAGAATTTTTACTTGGGTAGATGTAAGAACATTTTTTTTATGTAAAAGAAAGTAGTTGAGGCACGGAGTGTAATATAACAGGCCACTCCGGTGTACCTGGCGGAGGTGTCGCCGCCGCGTTGGCGCGGCGCCTTCACGACAGGCTTTCAATTCTTCATCAGCATCGGTGTCGTCGCCGCCAACCTCACCAACTACGGCGCGGCCCGCCTGCGCAACTGGGGGTGGCGCCTCTCCCTCGGCCTCGCGGCCGCCCCGGCCTCTGTCCTCCTCCTCGGCGCCCTCCTCATCCCCGACACCCCCAGCAGCCTCCTCCACCGCGGCATGCCCGCCGACGCCGCACGCGCCGCCCTCCGCCGCATCCGCGGCCCCACCGCCGATGTCGACGCCGAGCTCGAAGACATTGCACAGCGCTGCTGCGAGGAGGAAGGGGAGGGAAAGGGGGAGGGGGCGTTTGCGAGGATGGTGCTGCGACGGCGGTACCGGCCGCAGCTGGCGATGGCGGTGGCGGTTCCGCTGTTCCAGCAGCTGACGGGGGTGACGGTGGTGGCATTCTTCGCGCCGGTCCTGTTCCGAACGGTCGGATTCGGGAGCGACGGGGCGTTACTCGGGGCCGTTATTTTGGGATGCGTGAACTTGGCCTCGATCCTCGTGTCCACGTTCACTGTCGACCGGTTCGGCCGCAGGAAGCTGTTTATAGTTGGTGGGGCCCAGATGATCGTTTGCCAGGTACTTGCAGTACTACACAGTCGCCACAGCAACAAAACTGGGAATTTATTTTTTATTATTTATTATTTTTTTTATATATGAATCTTTTTTTAAAAAAAACACACACAAATGTATTTCGAATCTTCCTTCCTTCCCCATGGTTTGATTGATCTCCCATTTTGCAAAAGGTGGCGGTGGCGTGGATAATGGGGGCGAAAATTGGCACCGACGGCGAGGCGGCAATGCCGAAGGGGTATGCGGTGGCAGTGCTGGTGCTGATGTGCGCCTTCGCGGCCGGGTTCGGGTGGTCGTGGGGGCCGCTGAGCTGGATCATCCCGGGGGAGATCTTCCCCGTGGAGGTCCGGTCGGCAGGGCAGGCGATCAGCGTGGCCGTCAACCTCGGCTGCACCTTCGTCCAGACGCAGCTCTTCCTCGCCATGCTCTGCCGGTTCAAGTTCGCCACCTTCGCATACTTCGCCGCCTGGGTCGCGGTCATGACCGCCTTCGTCGCCGCCTTCCTCCCCGAGACCAAAGGGGTGCCCCTCGAGTCCATGGGCTCAGTGTGGGAACGTCACTGGTACTGGGGTCGGTTCGTCGCTGCCGATGACAAACACGCCACGCCGACGATTCAAAGTGAATATTAATATCAATTAGATCCTCTCATATTTTGTAACTGCAAAATTGCTCCATCATGGCCAACTGATGAATGAGTGATCTTAAAATGAAAGTGGTTATACAACATTAGCTCCCAGCTTCAAAATCCCGACTTTCGCCCAATCAATGAGCTTTTAGATATATCCTCCCACCCAACAAATGAACAAGGATTAGCACATAATGCAGTAGTACCATGTTCAAAAGGCAATCTCTACATATGCAGCTTCACCGTAAAAATCCAAGAAAAAAAAAACAACTATAGAGGCTGATGAAGCAAATATCATTCATTGCTCTAGGTAAAACATTGCACTTCTCAATCTCACTAAAACATAACCATCAAATATCCAATGCTAACAATATCAACCGCCGAGAAGCTGCGTCCGCATTCGTTAAAATGGCAAAAGAGTTTTTTTTTTTTTTTTCCAAACCTTCGGCGCTCAATGATTTTAAAACTCTACACAGTAAGGAGTAAATGTTAAAATATAATAATAATAATAATAATAAAGCAGTTAATGCAACTAACAGCAAGAATTAATAGCAAAAGCAGTATTTCAACCCATTTCTACACCAACTAAACAAGCCGGAGTCTTCAGAACTATACAGCATTAGAAAAAATATGTACTATCAAACACTTAGCACTGAAAACACCAACTAGAATACATCTTTATGAAGAGACATGTTATAGCAAAACAATCCAAAATATACAGCGAATGATGCCAACTTCTAAAAATCGTCTTTAAAGCCAAGATAATATCCAGTTAAGAATTCCAACCACTGCGTACGAAAAGGATAATTTGATGATACATGAAAGCATCAGATCCAAGCCACATCTGACTCAAAAGTAGCAGTGTAATATTGCAACTAGCAAATTCATTGAATTCCTCACTATTCCCACAAGCAACAATACTTTAAATGACTTGAGTACGACATACAGAGGATACAGAAGCTAAGAATGAGAAATTAATGATTAAATTAAATATACTTCATGATCCATTTTGCATCAATTTGCTAAGTACTTTATATAAGTAAAAGGTTCAAATGAGATTTGGACAGCCACAAACCTGGGGCAAAAATAAACTAGTCTGAAATGCAAGTTGTCAACGAAAAAGGTTGCCTAAGAGTATCGAAGTATCTGCCGAAAATCATTCACGGTTCAGCTACATATCCCCAATATATACCTAATCTAATAAATCTAATAATGCTAGTTAAAATCCACAGGAGATGAAAAATAATACCAGACTAAGCAACAAGAACCAGATTATAATCACGTAGGCATCTGCAGCTACAAGCACAGCAAGAGTCTCAAAATCAACACGAAATCACTGCTACTAGCTGCAGCTACAATCACGAGCCAACGGGACGTACTTTTCCCCCACGACCCAACAGGTAGTATCTACAAGAACTTCCATCACTGAAGCTTCACAGCTACAGTCACGAGCCAATCGCTACATACCATGGCACAATAGGATCAAAAAAAGGAAAAAAAAAAGAAGTCATTATGCGACAAATATGATAATGTATCAAGGTATGTGTAACCAAGTACTTAGCTTGTCCCAACCACCTGGAAATTCTTAGAGCATGTAGTCAAAGCTTGTTATTGCACGCCCCAACAATGTCATTCACAAAAACAGCTACAATAACAGCATCATATGGCAAAAGATGGGGTGATGATGGTGCAACAGCAAGTGGGGAGTGCATGACGTTCACGATGGCTAGCACTACTCCTTTCAGGCCAACAAATAACAAAGGCAAAAGATGTAAATATGACAAGAGTACACAATCTAAATGGACAGGACTTGCCACAAGAATTGGGCACATTGCTTACCAAGCATTAGAACAGTGGAGTAAGCTAGCCATCATTTAGATGATCTTGCCTAAAGGGATGAAACAGCATCTGTCCTTACGCAGATTTCAACATCATCACGGACTAAAAACTTGATTAAACTATATCATCATCATCATCATCATCATCATCAACATCACCACCATCATCATCATCATCATCCTCAAATCATCACCACACCACCAACGCAAGCATCAGCACGTGTTAAAGAGAATCAGCTACACGGTCATCAGCATGGACAAGTCCATATGAAATCATCTCACCAGCAAGGTGCAACACCGATCTCACGAACAGATAACTAGAAAATGCACAATATGTTCAACCATAAGTTCATAGAGAGATGCAAACAAAATGGACTAGAGAAGGACAATGACACATAGAGACTCCTAAATAAGGACCAACAAAAGAAAAAGCATACTCCAGAGAACAGTAAGTCCAAGAAAGTGCAAACATGTGACATTGAAAAAACAGTCCAAAGCTATCAGACTGACCACACTTCATTAAGTTCATCAACAATACTTGAGATATAGGAAGATGTATGGCTCAAGTTGAAGTTTTCCTCAGTCCTGCAATAGATGAGGATAAATACTTATCAAATTTCCACTAGCTATAACAAAAAATAGAAAATGCGACATTGTAAAAGTACAGAAATATCCACCTCATCAGAGCTGCGTGGACTCCGAGAGTCTGCACGGCGCCCTCTTGGAGAAGCACTTCGTGAACGAGGCGAGCGTTCCCCATTCATAGCTTTCTCAGGGCTTTCTTCACGCGGAGGTGTCCTTTTAGGTGAAGTGCTCCTACGAGGACTTACGCTACGCCGAACAGGTGAGGCACTGCAAAATAGTTTTACAAAGCAACATAAGAGCAAATTGTCTCGCAAAGTAATGTATGGCTTGTCTGCCAAAGTGCCGTTCAAGTAACTATTTTAATAGCCTTTTCATTAAATTCCCTCCAACAGCCTTCCACTGCGGCCAAAACAGAAGCTTCATGCTTTTCAAGCTTGGAAATTCATTTCAGCTACTCATAACGGTAGAAGTATTAGAAATTTCACTTGCCATGCGCCTTTCCTATTGCTTCTCAGAGTTCCCAAAGCCAGAGAATATAGGATTTAAGAGTAAAAGAATATCTTAATATTACCTGTCATATGAGCGGCTCCTGCGTGGACTATAGCTACGCCGAGCAGGTGATGCACTGTACAAGATGGTAGAATAAGAAAATGGGTGGAAAAAGTAATTAAGCACAGAAGATGTCCTCGTGGTGATACCTATCATATGAGCGACTCCTGCTTCTCCGTCGATCGTCATCCGCCCTCCCTCTACCACGGCCTCTCTCATAATCAGAGCTCAAACTGCGGCTTTTGCTTCGACGATTATCCCTATCCCTATCGTGATGTCTGTCACGCTCAGATCGTCCCCTGCTCCTGCTGCGGGCTCGTCTTCCATTGTCTTTGTCTCGATAATCATCTCTATGCCTAATCAAGATAAACACAAGTCATCATCGAATGCAACTTGCTACAAAAGGTAGAAAGCATAAAGGCTCTAGCGATTTAACATTCGAAGCCTTAAAAAGAAAATAATTCATAATGTACAAAAGTGCTTTATGCTTATTGCTCACAGGCAGTCTGTCATCATAAAGACTATTGCATTCTGTGGGTACTTTGATGAAACAAAATTTGATGTTTAGTGTTAAAAGAAGAAAAGAAAACAAAAGAGCAGAGTTTCATGACAAAAAATAAACAGAAAAAGGCATCAACTTCATCTGATAACTAAATATGAATAGGAACGAGCAAAGGTAAGGGCCCTCACCCTCGCCTAGGGCTACGGCTTCTTGACCTGCCCCTTGTCTTCGGGATTGCTTCCACAATTCTCCCTTTGTGACTGCAAAAATAAGGATATAATGTAAAAGAAAAGCATCAATAGGCATAACTGACAAAAAAAAAAGAAAAAAAAAAGAAGCATAATTCAAACACAAGGGCAAGGCAAAATTGTTCAGATATTAACCAGCTGCAGATAAAAGAAAACAGAGAATATATCTTTCCTAGGAAAGCATTCTGCATTGTAAACTTGAAGATAACAATACAGTCATCTCATTTTTGAAAAATTTCAACCAGAAAAGAGGTTTTAAGAAGATATTGATAAGAGATAAATGGCCCTCTCTAGTTGCCATTTAGCGGACAAGAGATCTTTATCTCACTAGAGTTTAAAACATATGTATGAAAATTAATTTATGGGAGACAATAATTTATAAGTGTATAGGAATGGCTACGATGATTGTTAGAAGAAATACAAATGATGTTATCAGTAAACAATCTTTAAGCAACTATACAAAAGAAAAATAGGCAACCAGCTCATGTCAAACTAGTAGAGCATACTGCGCAAACGAAAGCTATTCACTTTTGAGTCTGAAACAACTGATCTTGAGGAAATGTCATTTGGCTCAATTAATCCTTCCCTTCCATTTCTGAATAGCACTTTGTCTGAATTACACAAGAATTAAAAAACCTTTCAAACCAGGTAGATTGCATCAGCAAAGCTGATTCACTTACTTGCAATGTAACAGATCTATACTTGGATAAGCATCCTTGTCCGAGCGTATGAGTTGGCAATGTCATTCAAAAGATATAAAGTGAATAAAATGTAACTAATAACAAATTAAAAATCATAGTAAGACATAACTAAGCTGATAGAAGGAAAATCGCTTCTCATTTAACCGAAAGTGGAACAATTCACTACAAATTTAATGCAAAACTAGGCAGACACAATCCATATATACCAACAAGTTTCTTTTTTTTTTTAATTACTACTTCAAAAAATTACATTCCATTCCAGAAAATTCGAAAAATAATGACACTCTAGTACTGTCGAGTTTTATCTGTAAGAAAAAACGCGAAGAGGAGACAGGCAAGTGAGCAATTCAATTCGTTAAATTATAAAAGATTTCAATCAAAAAACTCCTAACTTACATCCGTTCAGCATTCGGGCCATATTTCGCAAACTGCACCATAATGTTGCGACCATCGACATTACGCCCTACAAAGAAATGAAGCAAACAACACAGCACATAAAGATTATGAAATGCTCGCAGAAAATTTAAATTGTAAATATCGTCAAAATCAAAGGAGAGAACTTGCCATCAAGCCTTTCCACTGCCTTCTGAGCCTCATCAGCATATTTATACCTCACGAACGCAAAACCGCGCGATTCCCCACTCCTGCAGATCAAAAGTATCAAAAAAACGCATTAAAACATTAACAAAATGTAGCAAAAACATCCAAACCCAAGAAATCCGAACCCTAAGAACTGATCTAACTGAAAAAACCCCCAAAAAAACACCAAATTTCGAAATTTTAGGCAAGCACCTGCGATCTCTAGGGATGAACACGTCCACCACCTTGCCGTAGCGATCAAAGAGGGGGAACAGATCATCCGCCGTGGTACCTACAAAAAAGCAGCCGATTTGTAACGATCCCATATGCGAATCGACGAGAGAGAGCTCTTACGGAAGCTGATGTTGAGGACGAGGAGGGAATAGGTGTCCTTGATATCGGGGGGCCCCGACCTTCCGAAGTGCGACATGGCGGAGAGAGAGAGAGAGAGAGAGAGAGAGAGAGAGAGAGGGTCGTTTCTAGGGTTAGGGTTAGGGTTAGGGTTTCGGAGAAAGAGAAAAGAGGCGGAGAAGAAGCCTCTCGAATGCGAGGAGCGAACGGCTTATCGCGAAGATGTAAAATAAGATGCGGCTCCGTAGATTCTGGAATATTTCCAAATTAGTCCCTGAAGGCTTCATCAATAACGAATTAGCCCTTAAAAAGTTTCAATTTACAACAAAGTCCTTTATGTAAGGAGTTGTAAACGGCCCGGCCTGGCCCATAACCCAAAAGGCCGAACACAAATATTACGAAATTACGGTTTTGGCCCATTTGTATGAGTTATACCAATTTTAATAATTTAAAATTATTTTTATTTTTTATGATAAATGTAAATTTGAAAAGTATAACCCGATTTTGATTTGATCTTAAACCAAAATTTGAATTTAAAATTAAAATATTTATATAATTTTATAGATACTAGATACATATATTTCTAAACTGAATTAATTTAATATGGCCGAAGCACACGTACCCAACTCAAATATTAATTTGAAGGAGAAATTTGATTTTGATTCAAATTATTTGAATAGGATTTTTGGTTGATTTCAATTGTTTCTTTTTTTTTCTGAATCATATTTTATGATATTTAAATTTAAATTTTTTAAATCATATGAATACCCACTACCCCTCCACGTTATCACCATCTCGAAAAAGATATAATATTTATTTTTTATTATTATTATTATTATTGCATGTTACACACCGTCCGATCAAAGCTGATCATTGTTGATCTAACGGTGGGAATTCTCCCTTCCGGTACACGTACTAATGTACGATTATTAGTACGACAAGTGTCGAGAATCGATCGCGCGGAAACAATTAAAACACTGGATTGAAATTAAACTCACGATTAATAATTAATTAATAATAATCCAAATTAATTATTAATTATTAATTAATAATAATAATTACCGCATTTTATTAACAAATCAGAGAATGCCACGTGTCATGATTACTCGGACGCTTAAACCCCTACACTCTTCCAGAGGCCACTATAAACCCCCGCTCATCGTCTTCTTCGTCCACCTCTTTCTCTCTCTCTCTCTCTCTCTCTGTCTTTCTCTCTCCAAGCTCCGAGCTCATCAATGGCGACGCTCACGATTCCCGAGGCGATCCCCTCCGTGGCCGAAGATTGTGAGCAGCTGCAGAAGGCGTTTCATGGTGACGTACCTGTTTCTCCCCCCCTGCATTGTTTCGATCGCTTTCGCGGGATGGTGTTTTAGGGTTTTGATCTCGATGTCTCGATCACGATTTCGATCGGATCGCTTGATCCCGCAGGTTGGGGCACGAATGAGAAGCTGATCATCTCGATCCTCGCCCACCGCAACGCCGCCCAGCGACGCGCGATCCGTGAGGCCTACGCTGGGACCTACGGCGAGGATCTCCTCAAATCGCTCGACAAAGAGACCACCGGAGACTTCGAGGTGCTCCCTCTTCTCTGAACCCTAGTTTCCCTTTCCCGATCCTTTGGGGGTCGTCTCTGTTGAGATCTTTGTGGTTTGGGCTTTGTGGGGGGTGGGGGGAGCAGAGGTTGGTGCTGCTGTGGACGCTGGATCCGCCGGAGAGGGACGCCTGGCTCGCGAACGAGGCGATAAGGAAGTGGCGTCCGGGGAACCGCGTTTTGATCGAGATCGCGTGCGCGAGGTCGTCCGGGGAGCTCTTCGCCGCGCGCCAAGCGTACCATGCGCGGTGCAAGCGATCGCTCGAGGAGGATGTAGCTGCGCACACCACCGGGGACTTTCGTAAGGTAACGGAAGAGGCGATCGAAGATTCGCTCTCTTTTTTTTATCATTTTTTGTTCTCTTTTTCCCCTGATGTTTCCGATTTTTTTTGATCGGAGATTTACGTTATTATGATGATTCATTTTCATAATCGTTGTCAAAATTTGATTTTGGTCGCTTTTTAATGCTCTTTTAATTTCCATTTTGTAGTCATAGTGTTTGTTCTTTCGCTATATATGGGGGTGTGAGAATTTTGATATTGATCAGCGATTAGTCCTTTTTTGAAAGTTATTGGGTTTTTTTGTAGCAATGTTTCTTTTTTTTTCTTCTGATCTTATCTTGGGGAACTCAGATCCAGGGAAAACTACTTATGAACTTGATTTCTAGCTTATCTACTATTGATGTTCAGGACATTGTAATTGTGGACTCTATCATGTGTGTGTGTGTGTGTGTGTGTGTTCGTGTGTGAACTTGTTTAACTGGTACTAAACTACTGCATTTTGATAGAAACATCTGTAGTTGATATAGATATTTGTCATTTGTGGAAATGTATGGACTCCAAAACCCATTATCTTTTTTTATTGACTCTCTTTAAACTTTTGAGTTTTGTTTTTAATTTGAGTTGTTTTCTAAATTTTAGTTGGGGATTTGTTGAAAATATTGGCTTTGTTACCTATCAAAAGTTAAAGCTGCAGTTCCATCGGTTGAAAACGTGTTTCAAAGAATTATATTTGAACAAATCATGATTAAATTTAATAAAATGGTGGCTGGGGGCTTCAATTTAGAAAAATAACTCGAATCGAAAGAGTAAAAAGGTAAGAAGAGTGTATATCAAAAAAATTAGTAGTTAAGGGCTCTACTTCGAGATGGCCTGTAGTTAAGGGGGTCCCTGTGCATTTTCATCTTTGTATTTTTACACACACTGTTTGCTTCCATTCTACCTTCTTCATCAATTTCCTGTGAAAAAATTTTGGGATAATCTGAAATGGAAGATCGGTAATTGTAATTTCAATCATACTCCCATATGTAAAGCAGTTAAATAATGCCGTAATATTTGCTGGAAAAGCATAAGATTCCTTTGATAACTATCACTGAATGGCATTCTTTCTTTCAGCTTTTGGTGCCACTTGTAAGCTCGTACCGCTATGAGGGACCGGAGGTGAACACAACGTTGGCAAAATCAGAGGCCAAGATGTTGCACGAAAAGATCTCTGAGAAGGCTCACAACCATGAGGATGTCATTAGGATCCTCACTACCAGGAGCAAAGCTCAGATAATTGCAACACTGAATCACTATAACAATGAATTCGGCAATCCAGTTAACAAGGTATATGCACCACTGTACTCTAATATTATTCTACTTCTTTCTTGCAAATTTAAGATGCTGTTCTGTCACGTTTACACGCAAACGGATTATCTGATGTTTTTCTTCGTTTATTTATGTCCATGCTCTGTTATTTTAGTAGTTTGAGCTTTGTTGGTTTCTTTGTCATTGAGATGCCTCTTACTGCAGTGATGTCTCATTAGCTAGTATTAGCCTACAAAAGATCGTTACTGTGTATATCCGAAGTCATTGGTTGTACAAAGATGCTTCATAATTTCCCTTGAAATCTTCATCAACATACATCGGGTGGAATATATTATCTGTTAAGACTATTTCCTGTGATATCGCGGTGTGAGAGCTGATTCTAAGCCGCCTCCTATGATATCATGGGTTATTCGACGCCTAGCGGTTTAAATCCCCTTCCATTACCTCCTCTGCTGCCTCTCTTGTCTGTGCTGCAGGCGCATTGTTCAGCACTTCTCTCGTCTCCGCTATGCGTGCAGGCAGGGATATTAAGATCTGCCTTTCTGATCATTTTTTTTTATGTCACGATATTCTATAAGCCTGTCATTTCAACCAAAGCTATCTTCGAACTCCTAATTGTGGTGCTCTGATTATCACAGGATCTGAAATCTGATCCCGACGACGAGTTCCTTGCTGCGCTGAGGGCCACCATCAAATGCATCTTCTTCCCAGAGAAGTACTTTGAGAAGGTCGTAAGGTTGGCGATCAACAAGATGGGGACGGACGAACACGCCCTTACTCGAGTGATAGCAACCCGGGCAGAGGTGGACCTGACAGTGATTAAGGAGGTCTACCACAAGAGAAACAGCGTGCCGTTGGACCGCGCCATCGCGAAAGACACTCATGGAGACTACGAGAGGATGCTTCGCGCCCTCTTAGGGCAGGAGGATGCTTGAGTGTTGTTATATACTACCGTGGTGAATTATGCAGAATAAAGTTGTTGTGCCCTGTGGAGTGGTGGTGGTGGTGGTGGTGGTGAGTGAAGCTTGCTGTGTGTGTTTGCAAATAAGCAAAACAGTGTTTGCTGTGTCTTTTGTCGTGTTTAGTCGCTTGTTTCGTGATGTGTTAAATATGTGGGTTTTTTGTTTCCCTCTTTACGTAATCAGCACAAGGGACTCGTCTTCTTTGTACTGTAATGCTTATTCTCTTTCTGATTACAAAACCGCAGGCCTGCTATTTTAGCACATGATACCAGGGTCCTTTTAGAATATGGGTGGGTTTGAAGGGCGCATATGCATAAGGATGGCTTTACATAACTACTAGTGAATACAACTCTGGAAATTTAACAAATTATTGTCACAGCATCTTATATTCTCCAGAGAATCGAGAACCAATATCACCAAAAATAAAGATTCAAAAGAAAATAAACAACAAGCATGTTACACAACAAGCCCGCAAATAAATCGGTATAAACACACACACACCCCCCCACCCCAGTGTATTAAAGGAAAAAACTGCGGTAATTGAGTTTGTTGTTGTCGTAAATCGGTTAAACCAGTGCGATGCTGCTCTCCCCGCCGGGGGGTTTCCTGACACCACCAAAATAATCTCGGGACGCTGCCTGCCCGTCGGCGAAGATATTGCTGCCGCTCATTTCTTTCAACTTGGGCTTGCTTAGCATTTTCTCAGCAGACCCAGGGGTCGCGTCTCCTTTGAAAATATTGTTGCCAGTAAGATCTTGAAACTTTTGAGTATGAATTTTCTTAGCCGTCTTCATCACGGTCTCTTTGCTGGAGATGATGCTGCCCACATCTCCAACTGGCTGCAGAAATCAATTCAATTAAAATCTCGAGAAAACAAAGATTTATTCGTGTAGCAATAAAATCATAGCCAACAAGATGAGAAGAAAGATTTATTTTAAAATTGCATTATGGTTATGCAGTGAGGAACTAATTTGATCTCAAAAGTTGAAAAGCAAGCAAAAGTTGCACAAACAGAAAATGCCCTGTTTTTACAAATTTCAGAAAATGGAAATATTTTGCGAAAATGCCCAAGTTAAGATTAATGCATAGAAGGCCAGCATTATCGCTATCTCACTTACATTGGATACTTGGACGGAAGTATATACGTTCTTAGGCTGGGGAAGCGCAAAATCCAAGTGGCCTCTTAAGTCCAGATTCCGCGGCGCTAATGGTCTTATAGGAACCTCAGGAGGGGGACCGAAGATGTCATGCCCATTAAGTTCCTTGCTTTTTGCTTCTGAAATCTGCTTCTTGATTTCAGCTTCGGTTTCTCTCTCCAGAGTCCCACTCAGCTCTCGCTGCTTCGCTACCTCAGTTAGTGCGGTTGCCTTCTTCGGGGAAATACTCTCTTCGGAACCAAATGAGATCTGGCTAATTGCGCTTACTGCTTGCTGGTATATATATACAAGGAGAGAGGATTGGTTCATCCCAACTTATTGTATCGCATATTACGCTTAAACAGTTATGGAACGCTAAGAGAACGCAGCTGTCATAATGTCACAATAACCATAGCAGAAGCAACAGGCACTTAGCTAATATTCAATAGTTTGACTAAGTTGCTGCATAATAGACTAGTATCTCCTCCATAACAGATAGAAGGCACAAAGTGTTCCTAAAGTATCATCTTTGAATAAATATGGAAGGTAGAAGCAAACGTATACCCCTATAAAATCTAAATTTAGTATGTATTCCCTTCAAAAACTTGTTTTCTAAATCTATACCCAAATATTTTTTAAGCTGCACATATTCTAAGCAAAGAGAAGCGTAGAAAATCATATGTCAATAGCACAGCACAGTATGTGGTTAAGCCACAGAACAAAACTCCATTTAATCGACAAATGATACCTGATACATTTGCAAAGCTGTCTTGCTATCAGGATTGGAAAGAGAAGAATCAGTCTCTGATTCACCATTTTCGCTGTTGGCAGCGAAGATACCACTGCCAGTTATCTCCCTCAACTTTGAGGCCGAGCAAGGTTTCGTGGCACAGCTGAATGTTGTGATTGGCAAGAGAAGATTAAATGAGACATGTTAATGTTGCAAATGATGGGTGGTAGAAAATCACAACTTGCTGTTGAATTAGGGAATGTCTTTTAGAGCAACTGGTAACTCAAGAGAACCCTGCCTGTACATCAACAGTACTAGTGAAAGCAAAAGAATCACTAGTTACCATATTAAGATACTCCAATCCAAATATTATAGCAAAAGAACTGTTATCAATTTTTTTTCTTTTTTGAGGATAAAAAAAAAAAGAAAAAAAAAGCAGTATCTACGAAGTTTTCAAACTATATTCTATGAAAAAGAGGGACAAAACAGAGGTAAATGCTCAGCCGGAAGATCTCCACAGCAAAAATACCACATGAAACAGAGAATCCTAAGCGGCACAGAGGAACTATTGTAAAGAGAAAAACTTAAAAGAACTAACGATGTTGCAAATCACATCCAAATCACAATGTCATAGAATGTTATATGACAAAAATTGAGTTGTGACTAAAAAGTCCACTGAAAAAGAACATCTATTGTCACTTTACAGGGATCAGTTTTATTGAAGTTGTGTGCTCCGTAATTCCATTTGGTGCTCTATCTTATTTCTACCTATAAATTAAAACATTTTTATGCTTCATATTGATCTTTAGCTTGCATCCATATCAATAGATTTGTCGTAGAACATTAATTAGAGCAGGAACAGATATAAATTAATGAACAGAAACAAGAGGCCCTAGAAGTTTCAAACAAACGTAGGGCGATCGATATTATTTCAATCAAGCTGTTTCAACTTAATTTCACAGATATTTTACAATCACGCGTCTTAAATCTAATAAATTATACTCGAAGGAGAAAATAACAAAACAAAGAACAGTGTATCTGGAGTACCAGGATTCAACTAATTATCTACAACTTCCCACTCTTTGAATCCACTGACAAAATCGAAAAGGGACTAGAAACTGCGAGATTAAGTTCAACAGATCAGGTAAAATCAGCAGATCATCATTTTCGATACGAGCATGCGGCAAAAAAAGTGAATCAAATTAAAGCACAGTCGTCATTTAAAGAAGAATAAAGAGTGATCAGAGATCACAGGAGCCATAGGTCTCCTAATCCACGCAACAAAAACCCTAGCTACGGATCGATCTCACCTCTTGCCGACGCTCTCCGCCTCTTCCTCGCTCATCGGGGCCCCGAACATCACCGGGCTGATCCCTCCCTTCGGCTGCGAGAAACCAATCCCCGAAACCCTAAGCCATCGCCGGAAGAGGATGAAGCGGGAGTGTGGAGTGGTTTAGGGCCTCACCTTGGCGGCGGCAGCGGCGCCGCCGTGCGCGGCGGCGATCGGCGGCGGAGTCTCCGGCCACGAGAGGAGGTCGGCGGTGGAGGCGCGAGTCCTCCGCACGGGTACGCTGCTCTCCTCCATTCCCCTCCCTCCTCCTCCTCCTCCTCCTCTCTCTCTCTCTCTCTCTCTCTCTCTCTAAGAATATATTATCGTAGTATGAAGCGAGAGTGGCGTAGAGGTATTTATAGGTAGTAGCGGTGCTCATTAGTTCGAGGTTGGTCGTTTCCGTCGCTTTACGCAGAGGAAACAGGACCGAGTATGGAGTCGTTCGCTGAACCTGGTTCACCACGTCATCCGTGAACCGTACAATTAATTTATTTTTTAGTTCTGAATTTTTTTTTTTTCACTTTTTTTTATTAAAGGATTAAATATATCGAACACATATATCTCTACACAGTTTAATTTTTTTTATATTTATTCTTTCATAACTTTTAAATTATTTATATATATTTTTATGATTTATTCTAGTTAGTTTACCATTTATTTTTTAATAAAATATAAATAAAATATCAATTTTGTCATTATAAATATATTTCTCTAAAGATCTTAATTATTAAAAAAAAATATTTATAGTTAAATATATTATCTAAAAAAATATAAATTTATCTCACTCACTAATTAAGATTAAATATTTAATCTATAATTAATAATATTTTTTTTAACGGATATTGACAGTAAAATTATATATAAACTACTTAAAGTTTTTAAATAAATAAATATGAAAAGTTAAATTTTATAGAAATATATTTATTATTTGATAGATTTATATAGAGCTATATAAATTTAACTATTTATTTAATATTCTAGAATTAGATTAAATTATTATTTTATTCTTTCAAACATACTTTTCGTCTTCACCAATTTTTTTTTGTTCATCCTTAAATTAGAAATAAAAAAATATTTTAATTTTTTATCTCTTCAAATAAACTCTTTTATCGTTACCCATTTTTCTTATTTGTTCTCAGATAAAATCTTAAATTTTTATAAAAATTTAATCTAGATTTTATTATTATTATTGTTTATTTTTAAATAATTATAATTTGTTAATTTTCAATCTGGTTTTAATTTAAGGATATGAGTTTTGAAGTTATGAGTTTTAATTTAAGGATAAAAGTATATATATATATTGTAATGCACTTCCGAGTAGTGAAACCTCGGAATCCTTCAATTGAGCTTGGATGGCGGAATTCAGAAACAGGAATTCTGATTCTGCAACCGCTCGATGTAGAACTGGGGAATCACTACGAGAAGAAGGAAACAAGATCATTCACCGTCCTGAGGCGCACAAGCGATGATGAACTTGCTCTGAAGCTTGATGGCGTCGATGAAGGACGGGATTCCTCAACGAAGGTGCCTCGATTGATCCTTTGTTCTTCTGCGGCGTTGATGATCTGGTACTTTGAATGTTTAAGAATTGGGATGCGGAAGTTTGGGGAAGAAGGAGAAGAAGAAGAGTTGGAGAATTAGAGTAGAGAAGTAGAGAGAGAAAATGGAGAGAAAAGAGGTAGTTGAGAAATGAATGTATATATCTTCGTTAACCGTTTTCTGTTACACTGTATCTATTTATAGTGGTAGCTCAAGGACTAATATGCGAATATGGAAAAAAATAGCTATACTACTTGTGATTAAGCCATTTCCTTCCTTCGGGCTGGGCCGAATCCCGCTTGGGCTTGGGCTTGGAATAGAAGTGCATGTAGGGTCGGGTTGGCTGGTTGTTGAACCCGGAACCCGCCAGCTCATTCGCAGAGCTTAGTAGGTGGCAAACCACTACGCCCTTCTATCCCCTTCCACAAGCTTCTCGACTCTTCTAGGGTTTCCGCCATCTCTTCCTACTCCCCCTCCTGCTCCTTTCTGTGGTGCGATCCACGTTTCTGTGCTCATAGGCTGTAGTAGACGAAGGCGTTACTCTCCCACGACCGAAGCCTCTCCGTTCCGCCATGCCGCAACCATAGAACATCTTAATCGAGTTGGTGCGCCGTAGGTGACGGTACCTCATCTTCTTCCACCCGAGCCTCTTCTCTCGACCAAGGTGGTTTGCTGACTGGAGTACTTCATGAATGGAGGCGAGACTTCCGTTTTGGTTGAGCTAAGTATCCAACCATTGCTAAATCTCCTGTCACTTAATATGTAAATGTCTACGTATTTATATATGTATATATATATATTTCTCTTTAGTACTTATATGTATAGGTGTATATAGAGTTTATTACAATCCCTCCCTCTTAATATGATTCCTGTCCTCAGGAATCAAAAAATGGAAATTATTGCCGGATGCTTTCATACTCCTCCCACGTAGCCGAGGATTCTGGAAGATTGTGCCATTTGATCAACACTTCTGTGACGGCATGAAGACCACGCTTGCTCAACCTTCGGGACAATACCTTTTCTGGCTCAGCTAAGAACTGACCTTCTCGATTGATTTGAGGTAAGATTGGTGACACCTTAGTAGTGTCGGCGGGGCATGACTTGAGCAAAGAAATGTG
Source organism: Tillandsia fasciculata (assembly GCA_029168755.2). Lineage (NCBI taxonomy): Eukaryota > Viridiplantae > Streptophyta > Magnoliopsida > Poales > Bromeliaceae > Tillandsia > Tillandsia fasciculata. The sequence goes on along the minus strand of CM054943.1, from coordinate 3,021,802 downwards.
GAAAACTGGGTGTATCTGGGCACCCTCAGGTAACTTCAATCTATAAGCTACTTGCCCAACTCTCTCCTCTATCTCATACGGCCCATAATACCGAGCGGAAAGCTACGGATTCTTCTTAGCGGCCACCGAAATCTGACGGTAAGGTTGTAATTTCAGGTATACAAAGTCCCCTACCTTATATTCCCTCTCTCTTCTGTGTTTATCAGCTTGCTGTTTCATGCGATTCTGGGCTATCTGTAGCTTATCTCTCAGCTCTCGGATAACTTCTTCTCTTTCTTTTGCCCAATCCCTGACCTCTGAAGAGGTAGCTGCTCCAGCAGCGGCCACCAGAGTATCAGGGAGGGGCACCCCGTAGAGAGCTATATAAGGGGTGGTGCCCAAAGATGTATGATAATTGGTGTTGTACCACCATTCTGCTAGGGATAAGAATTTACACCATTTTTTTGGGTGTTGGTATGTCACGCCCCGAGTTTAAAAATCAGGTCTGAAATTTTTTTTTTTTTTTTGATTAAATCAGAGTTTGCAAAACAGGCGTAACAGACCGCCACACATATAGGAAACTCTCTATTCCGCGAACAGAGACTCCCCTATATATGCACGGCTAAGCTAGTAATCAGCAACAGATATCTCGGCACAACTAATACTCTACTCAGCAGGAAATACTTTAAAATCAATTATTACATCAATGTTTTAATATCTAATCAAATAGAACTGGAATAAAATGCGGGAATAAAAATCTAAGTCAATCATCACGGATATCTATCATCTCTGTCTAGAATCATGGGGACAGCTCTACCGTGACAGGCTCACTGGATCGTCCCGACATCTCCCCACCAATGGACCTGAAAAACAGTCACCCGAGGGTGTGAGACAGACCGGAGTGTATCCCAGTGGGCACGACGAGCCGAGGATCAGCTAATCGTACCTACTGGGTACTAAAATCTGCGGATAGTAAGAATCATAGGGTAAAGCTAAACAATAAAGCAGATCTCTACTGATAATCAACAGAATCCACAGATAGGCTAACTAGGCAGGTAATCATCATCAACTACAGATAAGAAATACTGTAAATCAGGATATGTCAGTGATAATCAGTCATAAGAGCGGTAGATCATGTATGCTGGAAATCAAAGGTATCCACAATAATCATGCATAAGGAACTGCAAATGATAAAAGCATGTCTACCGATACTAATACTGGAAATAAACTGAGCAACAGTATAAGGTAAAAGTAATGCGTCAATAAGAAAACTATCAACATCCAATCAAAAGCCACCATATTGGTCCCACAAGACCTCAGGCAAAACTGCCCACCTGGCACCTCCTGGTTGACATTTCCCCCCACGAGGGGTCACGGGTTGCAACTGCTAACCACTTTACCGGTAAAGAACATCGCTGCGGGTAGCAATTCCGCTGATGTTCGTGAAGTACAACGGTGCGGGCGATCACAATGCAAATGCTCAAGCTCACGGTCTAGTGACCGGGTAGTCGGCAACATGCCGAGATCCCAACAGGGAATCATCAGTCAACATCTATCGATCAGAATCAATCAATCATGCATATCGGGATGTAAAGCAGTATCTCAAGTGACAAGTATCAACAAGTATCATCTAATCATGCAGATCTATATACTGAAAAGCTGATGCACAGATATATATGATGTCTCAAGTAGATCAGAATCTGTCAGGAATAATCACAGGGCATGTCAATGCAGTCATCAGGGCTAATCAAGATAAATCAGCAGGTATGTATACGACGAGTCTAAAGAATCAATGTCTATCAATCAGATCAGGTGATATATGCAATCATCATAGTCGTATAGATCAAATCAATAAGCTAATAAACAGGTATGTGAATCGATCAAGATCTATCAGGAGTAGTCATCGAGCATGTAGATGTAAGCATCAGGGGTATAGGACGGTCTAAAGAAATCCATATCAATCAGAAGGATCATGTAGATAAAATCGACAGGCTAGTCAATAACAGGTGTCCGACTGGACTAAAGCAACCAGAGGGCCAAAAAGCTGAGGCCCGGTTCGAAAGTAACCCACATGGATGTAGGCTGTGATGATCCAGAACCTCCGCAACATTAATAATGACTGTAGAAGGCTTGTACTGTGCATCGGAGCTTGTAGAAACGAAATTGGATATTTTTAAGAGACTCTGCGCGAAAATCGGAGCAAACGGGAATTTCCGGGAGCTTTCGGCAAAATTTCGGATGAGAATTTGGCGAAACGGACATCGTATTTGGACTCAGCGCGCGAAAACGGTCGAAACGGTATATTTACTTTATTTTTTTGGCTTTCGGGTACTGTTCACGCCGGAACAGTAACAGCGCCGGAATTACTGTTCCGGCTGGCGGCGGCCGCCGGCGAGCGGCGGCGGGCGGCGGCGCACGGCGGCGGGCAGCGGCGCAGCGGCAGGGCAGCGGCGGAGCGCGGAGGCGCGCGGCGCGGGCAGCGCGGGCAGGCGCGGGCAGCAGGCGCGGGGCGCGGTCCACAGGCCTGGCGTGCACCGGGAGCACCGAAGAACCCCCCTGCCACGTGGCAGCCCCTGAGTGGCTGGCCTTTTTCTAGAAGGGTGACACGTGGCGTGCTCCTATTGGCCGACAGGATCCGGAAAACCCGGAGCACGGGGCAGACACACGCCCCACGTGGACACGTGGCGCTTTTTCATTGGCCCTGCACAGGCTGTTTCCTGTTTGGTTGACACGTGGCGCTCCTGGTTGGCTCGTTTCGGTGTTTCGTGTTTGGATCTGGATTCCGTGAGGGAATATTCCCTTTTGGCCCACTATATAAGAGTTCCCCACCCCCTCTCTTTGCACCTTGGATTCCGAGCCTTTAGAGAGAGAATCAGAAAAACTTCCCTCTACGAAAGTTGTTCCTCTCTCTCTCTTCTTTCTCTCTCTACAATCTCAGAATTTTAGGAGTTACAGATAGTGAGATATCTGCGACGCGGCGCACTGCGACGATTTTTCTTTTAGGCCCATTTCCCGTCGCAGTTCCGTCGAAAATTCACTGCGGGCTAACCAGGTGGAATTTCTGGACGATTTTTGCGGCAGCGCGACCGTAAGAGGTAGGGCTTCGATTTCCGTGTTGATCATTTTGCTCCGTTCCGTACTTTTGGCATAGTTTTCAAGTCCTCTTTGACCCCCCTTTTTACTGTGATGGTTTTTGGACAGCACCGACTTCTCCGATTTTTATCTTGACGTAGGAGCGTCAGATCGAGGCGTTTTAGGAGTCGATTTTGATCTACTCTTCGCGAGGAACGCAACCGTGATTTTTCTGGGATTTTAGGAGCTCATTTTAGAGGTGAAAAATTCCTCTTTTCCCGTGCTGTCTGAAAAACAGCAAATATTGTGCTTTTTGGGATTTGTATTTATACCGGGAGCATTGATTTGCAGGAATTGAGGACTGCGGACATCCAGGAGACTACCTGGGGTGTTGTTTGAGCTGTTCGAGGTGGGCGGTTGTTGCTTACCTCATTTTTGACAAGCTCACTGGGATTACTAGAAATCCCCTAAAATATGACAATTAACGAGAACAATTGGGACAAAGTAACATGATGAGAACCATTGGGACAACTAAGGACTACTAACAGGACTACTAGGACTACTAACAGGACTACTAAACAGGACTACTAACAGGACAACTAACAGGACAATTAATGAGAACCATTGGGACAAATTAATATGACAAATGACAAGGACCGCTGGGACAAACTCCCCTAAAAATTAATATAACCCCACAAATGATATGATGACTTATATTGGGACACTGTGATTGAGACAAAGGCTATGATCTCGCATGCAAATGACTTTTATTCAGTAAATCAATTGTTTTAAACCTTTGACACTATTTTACAACTTTTAAAAATAAAGACAGTTGCATGCATGCCCGGACATCAGGTAAGGCCACTATTCATTGCTACACTATCATATTGGGATTTGAACATGTTTCATTGTTGTCCTTTGCATTCATATGTTGTTGCTCAAGTGTGAGCAGGGGTTTGGGATAGTGTAGCCAAGGTTGTGCTAGATTGTGGACTTGTGGGGTATTGCGGTGACCGCGGACAGTAGGCGGTTGACCAGATGTTTATCCTTGCATCAGATTGGGGTTGAGTTTGGTTTATTTATTGCATCAGTTGGGGATTGGGTTTCTATAGTGGATGGAGTTTCCCACTTTGATCATGGTTATGATCCAGTCCTGCTATATTGAGACATGTGCTACAGAGATACTTGTGATACTGATGACAGAGATATTTTACTCGTGTGGGTCGCTCCCCTCGAGTGCCACTCCGGAGGTGTGCTTTCTCGGACCCAGCCGTGTGTGCCGGTCTGATACTTATGTTGGGATGCGAGCCGTGTGAGCCGATCCCGCGGTTTCGAGCCGTGTGTGCAGATTCCGCTGAGCAGGCAGTACCAGTGTTACTGGTGACTAGATTGGGTTTATTTGGACAGATACTATTTCTGATGCATGCATACAGTTTTGACAGCATAGTTTCTGTTTCAGCATCTTTTGTATCTACCACTTCCCCTTTTCCCTTTTGCCTCTAGTAGTCCTAGTGGGTGCGTCAGAGTTGAGGTTTTTACCCACTAGGGGAGGCTGCTGGTTTATCTGGTAGTTCTCACCCCCATTATTGTTTTCTGTTTCTTTCTTCTCCTTTATTTTGCAGAGTCATCTGCGGGAGCTGCTAGGCCATCGGCAGCTGATCGAGGTAAGGGGATCGCTGAATAGATCTCCTGGGAGACTGAGAGCTGTAGATAGACGTTGTACCCTTCACTCAGACTGTGGATTCTCCTTTTATTTTGGGTCTGGCTTCCGCCAGCTGGTTGTATTATTTTAGTGAGCTGGGAGATTATTGTACATATTACAGCTGTATTTGTAGTTCCAGTCTGAGATACTATGTGGTTCTTCTATTTCAGCTCTGTATTATGCTCTTTTATTGTACATTTGATATCTGAGCAGGTTACCAGCGCTTCGTGTACGCGGGAAATCCCGTGTGCACGGCGGATCTGTAGACGGGCCCGGGTCTGGTTGCACCCGGGGCGTGACAGATTAAGTTGGTATCAGAGCTTAGGGATAGTTCAGTTGGGACTTAGGAAACCCTAGGCTTTTGGCAGACCCTAGGATAATAGGGCATGAGAGACGTGGCATTTTGCGAAAGTCGTCGATTTATTTTGTTTGACTCTTCCAGTGAGAGAAGATGGATCGACATAGCCTATTTCTGGTGGACAGTTATGTTGGCTGCAGACAACATAAAGTCACAGGAATAGGGGAATGTCTTTGACTTTCGCTAAATTGGGTCGTGTGGGGTCCCGATACTGAGTATGGTTTCTTGTGGTAGGATGCCTCCGCGACGTAGGATGTTGACGCGTTCTCAGCCTGATTCCCCTGAATCCGATCAGGAGGAGTCCGGGCAGGGCCAGCAGAGTGAGGTGCAAGAGCTGCAGGCCCAGATGGCCCAGATGTCAGAGGCTGTTCGGCGTCAGGAGGAGGCTATGGGACGGCTGACGCAAATGTTAGAGCAGAGGGCTCAGCCTGTTGTAGCACCTTCAGAGAATTCTCCCGTACCTTCTTCCCCTGCTGTGAATCCTCCAGTTGTACCGGTGACCCCGGCATCCCCTGTTACTCGGGGTACTGGTGGACAGCCGACTGGGCTGACAGGATCTCTGACCCCGGCAGAGCAGCGGGGAGTGGTGGACCTGTTGATGAGGTTCCGCCAGTTTGACCCACCCCATTTTTCGGGGCAAAGTACTGAGCCGTGGGAGGCAGAGTCGTGGATCACGGCGATGGAGCGACGTTTTGAGACGTTGTTTATCGAGGATCGATATCAGGTAATTTTGGCAACGAACTTTTTGGAACACAACGCCGAAGCTTGGTGGCGGCGTGTTCGACCGGCTGGTCCGCCTGGGGCTCAGCTCCTGACCTGGGCGGAATTCCGCAATCTCCTTCTTGGGGCTTTCTTCCCGGAAAGCGTCCGGCAGAGGTTGGAGGAACAGTTGAGAAACCTCCGACAAGGAGATCGGCCCGTACACGAGTACATTGCCAATTTCAATCAATTGTTGGCATGTGTACCGAACGTGGCCAGGGACGAGGCGCACCGGATCTACATGTTCGAGCGAGGATTGCGCCGGGACCTTTTTCAATTGGTTCGCTCGCGTAGGTTGCAGACCTTGGAGGCCTCGATGGAGCAGGCACTCTACGTTGAGTGCGGGGAGGTAGTAATGGGGGAGGTAGCTCCAGCTCCCGTTGTGATCCCGGGGGCGAAGCGACCGGCACCGGAGGTTGGGGGACAATCTAGTTCGTGGAGGCCGCCACGACCGCCGCAGCCACAGTTCCCCGGCCAAGGACGGTCCGAGCAACGAGGACCTGGTGGATCCCAGAAGTCCCAGAAGCGGCAGCAGCAGCAAAGATCACAGCCGTCGCAACGTGGGTCGCAGCGGCAGCCTCAGCGACAGCGGCAGTCTCAACAGCAACCCCGACAACCACGAACCCCCGGCAATTGTATTTTCTGCGGAGGTCAGCATTTTTCCAACACCTGCGACCAACGGTGGGGTCGCTGCTATAGATGTGGACAGCCCGGGCACATTCAAGCTTCGTGCCCCTTTTCGGCCCCCACCACCCCTGCTTCAGCATCTGCTCCATCTTCATCGCAGCAGCGGTCGACGGCTCAGCGCCCCATGCTCCAGCAAGCAGACCATCTTCTTCCCATCCCACGGATTATCGCCCTCCAGCTCAGAGTGGGCGAGTGTATGCTGCGCAAGTAGAGGACGCTTCGGCAGCAGATCATGTGGTGGCAGGTATCACCTTACTTTCTGGCATTAGGACTCGTACTTTATTTGATACTGGAGCATCACATTCTTTTATTAGTAAATCATTTGCATCATTACATGGGTTAGAGGTAGGACTTTTGCCACGTGCATTAGAGGTTCAGATTCCCGATCACACCTTGCACGTGGAAGAGTGTTGTTGGTCCTGCCCGATGCAAATCGAGTCCTGGATTATGCCAGCTGACCTGTTGGTCTTGAGACAGCTGAAGGACTTCGATGTGATCCTCGGAATGGACTGGCTGGCTCGGTACTTTGCGACTATTGATTGTGCCGCAAGAACCGTCACTTTTAGAGAGCCAGGCCAGGAGATGTTGGTATACCGGGGATGTCAGAGTGCTTTCTTTGCCTCTATGATTTCGACTTCCCGAGCGAGGCAGATGATCCATCGTGGGTGTGTAGCCTTTTTGGCTAGTATTGTTGAGGGGCCTACGGCGGCGCCGGAACTCGGGGATATCCCTATTACCCGCGAGTTTCCGGATGTGTTTCCACCTGAGCTGACTAGCATGCCACCAGATAGGGAAATTGAGTTTGTGATTGACGTAGTTCCAGGAACTGCGCCAATCTCAAAGGCTCCTTACCGGATGGCACCGGCTGAGTTGCGAGAGCTTAAGGCGCAACTCCAAGATTTAATGGATAAGGGCTTTATTAGGCCGAGTGTATCGCCTTGGGGAGCGCCGGTGCTATTCGTGAAGAAGAAAGATGGGTCACTTCGACTTTGTGTGGATTATAGGGAATTAAACAAAGTGACCATCAAGAACAAGTACCCTTTGCCGCGCATCGATGATCTTTTTGATCAGCTGCAAGGGTCTTGTGTCTTCTCTAAGATAGATCTGCAATCCGGTTACCACCAGTTGAAGGTGAAGGCCGAGGATATTCCGAAAACGGCATTTAGATCACGGTACGGGCATTATGAATTTACAGTTATGCCTTTTGGGCTAACTAATGCCCCTGCTGCATTCATGGATTTAATGAACCGGATCTTCCGACCATACTTAGATCGATTCGTAGTAGTGTTCATTGATGATATCTTGATCTACTCCCGAAGTGATGCGGAGCATGAGGAGCACTTAAGGATCGTGCTGCAACTTCTGCGAGAGAAGAAGTTGTATGCCAAACTGGCAAAGTGCGAGTTTTGGCTTCGGGAGGTAGTCTTCTTGGGCCATGTGATTTCCGCCGCAGGTGTGGCGGTAGACCCGGCGAAAATTGAGGCAGTCCGTGATTGGCCCCGACCGACGACCGTTTCGGAGGTGCGTAGTTTTATGGGTTTAGCTGGGTATTATCGTCGGTTTGTGGAAGGCTTTGCGAAGCTTTCCACACCCCTCACTCGCTTGACGCGTAAAGGAGTGAAGTTTATCTGGAGTGAGGATTGTCAGAAAAGTTTTGAGGAGCTAAAGAATAGATTGATGACCGCTCCTATCCTTTCCCTTCCTGTTATGGGAAAAGGATATGTGATCTACAGCGACGCATCACACAGTGGACTTGGTTGTGTGTTGATGCAAGAAGGGAGGGTAATTGCTTATGCATCAAGGCAACTCAAAGATTACGAGAAAAATTACCCCACCCATGACTTGGAGCTTGCTGCTGTAGTGTTTGCACTGAAACTTTGGCGTCATTACCTATATGGAGAGCACTGTGAAATCTACACCGACCACAAGAGCCTAAAATACCTGTTCACGCAAAAGGAGCTAAATTTAAGGCAGCGTAGGTGGTTAGAGCTATTAAAAGATTATGATGTAGATATCCTCTACCACCCAGGCAAAGCTAATGTGGTCGCTGACGCCTTGAGTAGGAGAGCGGTGCAAAGTTTGTCTATGTTGATCACAGACCAGGCACCGCTATTAGAGGAGATGAGACGGCTCGAGATAGAGGTTGTGTCCCCTGGGGTCTCTGCTAGACTGACATCTTTAGTCGTGCAGCCCACTCTGCTAGACCGGATCAAGGAAAAACAGAGTGAGGACCCCCACTTGACCAGGATTAGAGATCAAATTCCGAGTAATCAGTCTGGGGACTTTACGGTAGATGCCTCGGGAGTACTAAGGTACAGGAACCGAGCATGTGTGCCAGCGGATGCGGAGATCCGAGAGCAGATATTGCGAGAGGCCCATTATACACCTTATACCCTACATCCTGGTGGGACTAAGATGTATAAGGACCTCAAGGCACACTTCTGGTGGAATGGCATGAAAAGGGATGTCGGGAGATTTGTGGCTCAGTGTTTAACTTGTCAGCAGGTGAAAGCTGAGCATCGAGTGCCAGCTGGCAAGTTACAGAGTCTCCCAATTCCCCAGTGGAAATGGGACCACATTACGATGGATTTTGTGGTCGGACTGCCTAGGGCACAGGGAGGAGCAGACGCTATCTGGGTAGTCGTGGATCGACTTACCAAGTCGGCGCACTTTCTGCCCATGCAGACTACGTGGCCACTTGAGCGACTAGCCCAGTTATATCTGGATGAGATAGTGAGATTACATGGAGTACCAGCCTCCATTGTATCAGATAGAGACCCAAGGTTTGTTTCGCATTTCTGGAAAAGTTTGCAGACAGCCTTGGGGACTGAACTCAGGTTCAGTACGGCTTTCCATCCGCAGACTGATGGGCAATCTGAGCGGACGATACAAATCCTGGAGGACATGTTGAGGGCTTGCGTCCTGGATTTCGGCGGAGGGTGGATTCGACACTTATCTTTAGCTGAGTTCGCGTACAACAATAGCTTTCAAGCGAGCATTCAGATGGCTCCGTTTGAAGCATTGTATGGACGCAAGTGTCGATCACCGCTTTATTGGAGTGACGTGGGCGAGAGGCGGACCTTGGGACCAGATGTCTTGATAGAGGCAGAAGAGAAGGTCCGAGTAATCCGACAGCATCTTCAGACCGCCCAGAGCCGACAAAGGAGTTATGCCGATGTTCGGCGACGAGACTTAGAGTTTCAGGTTGGTGATCATGTGTTCCTGAAAGTCTCACCGTCCAAAGGAATCAGGAGGTTCGGCATTCGTGGAAAACTTAGCCCCCGATATATTGGACCCTTTGAGGTATTGGAGCGTATCGGGCCAGTTGCCTACCGACTTGCACTTCCTCCGAAGCTTGCTGGTGTCCATAATGTATTTCATGTCTCTACTTTGAGGAAGTATGTCTTCGACCCATCGCACGTCATCGACTTCACACCGCTCGAGATCAGCGAGGATTTGAGGTATGAGGAGCGCCCACTGCGAATTCTGGATCGAGAGGTGAAAGAATTGCGCAATCGGGCTATTCCCTATGTAAAGATCCAATGGAGCAATCATGACGAGCGCGAGGCTACATGGGAGCTCGAGTCGGAGATGAGAATGCTCACCCCTACTTATTCGAGACTTCGGACTGAGGATTACTGTTTAGTCTCGTTTCGAGGACGAAACTCTTTTTAGTGGGGGAGGATGTGATGATCCAGAACCTCCGCAACATTAATAATGACTGTAGAAGCTTGTACAGTGCATCGGAGCTTGTAGAAACGAAATTGGATATTTTTAAGAGACTCTGCGCGAAAATCGGAGCAAACGGGAATTTCCGGGAGCTTTCGGCAAAATTTCGGATGAGAATTTGGCGAAACGGACGTCGTATTTGGACTCAGCGCGCGAAAACGGTCGAAACGGTATATTTACTTTATTTTTTCGGCTTTCGGGTACTGTTCACGCCGGAACAGTAACCGCCGGCCGGAATTACTGTTCCGGCCGGCGGCGCCGCCGGCGAGCGGCGGCGGGCGGCGGCGCACGGCGGCGGGCAGCGGCGCAGCGGCAGGGCAGCGGCGGAGCGCGGAGGCGCGCGGCGCGGGCAGCGCGGGCAGGCGCGGGCAGCAGGCGCGGGGCGCGGTCCACAGGCCTGGCGTGCACCGGGAGCACCGAAGAACCCCCCCATGCCACGTGGCAGCCCCTGAGTGGCTGGCCTTTTTCTAGAAGGGTGACACGTGGCGTGCTCCTATTGGCCGACAGGATCCGGAAAACCCGGAGCGCGGGGCAGACACACGCCCACGTGGACACGTGGCGCTTTTTCATTGGCCCTGCACAGGCTGTTTCCTGTTTGGTTGACACGTGGCGCTTCCTGGTTGGCTCGTTTCGGTGTTTCGTGTTTGGATCTGGATTCCGTGAGGGAATATTCCCTTTTGGCCCACTATATAAGAGTTCCCCCACCCCCTCTCTTTGCACCTTGGATTCCGAGCCTTTAGAGAGAGAAACAGAAAAACTTCCCTCTACGAAAGTTGTTCCTCTCTCTCTCTCTTTCTCTCTCTACAATCTCAGAATTTCTGGAGTTACAGATAGTGAGTTATCTGCGACGCGGCGCACTGCGACGATTTTCTTTTAGGCCCATTTCCCGTCGCAGTTCCGTCGAAAATTCACTGCGGGCTAACCGGTGGAATTTTTGGACGATTTTTGCGGCAGCGCGACCGTAAGAGGTAGGGCTTCGATTTCCGTGTTGATCATTTTGCTCCGTTTCGTACTTTTGGCACAGTTTTCAAGTCCTCTTTGACCCCCCTTTTTACTGTGATGGTTTTTGGACAGCACCGACTTCTCCGATTTTTATCTTGACGTAGGAGCGTCAGATCGAGGCGTTTTAAGAGTCGATTTTGATCTACTCTTCGCGAGGAACGCAACCGTGATTTTTCTGGGATTTTAGGAGCTCATTTTAGAGGTGAAAAATTCCTCTTTTCCCGTGCTGTCTGAAAAACAGCAAATATTGTGCTTTTTGGGATTTGTATTTATACCGGGAGCATTGATTTGCAGGAATTGAGGACTGCGGACAACCAGGAGACTACCTGGGGTGTTGTTTGAGCTGTTCGAGGTGGGCGGTTGTTGCTTACCTCATTTTTGACAAGCTCACTGGGATTACTAGAAATCCCCTAAAATATGACAATTAACGAGAACAATTGGGACAAAGTAACATGATGAGAATTGGGACAACTAACAGGACTACTAACAGGACTACTAACAGGACAACTAACAGGACTACTAACAGGACTACTAACAGGACAACTAACAGGACAATTAATGAGAACCATTGGGACAAATTAATATGACAAATGACAAGGACCGCTGGGATAAACTCCCCTAAAAATTAATATAACCCCACAAATGATATGATGACTTATATTGGGACACTGTGATTGAGACAAAGGCTATGATCTCGCATGCAAATGACTTTTATTCAGTAAATCAATTGTTTTAAACCTTTGACACTATTTTACAACTTTTAAAAATAAAGACAGTTGCATGCATGCCCGGACATCAGGTAAGGCCACTATTCATTGCTACACTATCATATTGGGATTTGAACATGTTTCATTGTTGTCCTTTGCATTCATATGTTGTTGCTCAAGTGTGAGCAGGGGTTTGGGATAGTGTAGCCAAGGTTGTGCTAGATTGTGGACTTGTGGGGTATTGCGGTGACCGCGGACAGTAGGCGGTTGACCAGATGTTTATCCTTGCATCAGATTGGGGTTGAGTTTGGTTTATTTATTGCATCAGTTGGGGATTGGGTTTCTATAGTGGATGGAGTTTCCCACTTTGATCATGGTTATGATCCAGTCCTGCTATATTGAGACATGTGCTACAGAGATACTTGTGATACTGATGACAGAGATATTTTACTCGTGTGGGTCGCTCCCCTCGAGTGCCACTCCGGAGGTGTGCTTTCTCGGACCCAGCCGTGTGTGCCGGTCTGATACTTATGTTGGGATGCGAGCCGTGTGAGCCGATCCCGCGGTTTCGAGCCGTGTGTGCAGATTCCGCTGAGCAGGCAGTACCAGTGATTACTGGTGACTAGATTGGGTTTATTCGGACAGATACTATTTCTGATGCATGCATACAGTTTTAACAGCATAGTTTCTGTTTCAGCATCTTTTGTATCTACCACTTCCCCTTTTCCCTTTTGCCTCTAGTAGTCCTAGTGGGTGCGTCAGAGTTGAGGTTTTTACCCACTAGGGGAGGCTGCTGGTTTATCTGGTAGTTCTCACCCCCATTATTGTTTTCTGTTTCTTTCTTCTCCCTTATTTTTGCAGAGTCATCTGCGGGAGCTGCTAGGCCATCGGCAGCTGATCGAGGTAAGGGGATCGCTGAATAGATCTCCTGGGAGACTGAGAGCTGTAGATAGACACTGTACCCTTCACTCAGACTGTGAATTCTCCTTTTATTTTGGGTCTGGCTTCCGCCAGCTGGTTGTATTATTTTAGTGAGCTGGGAGATTATTGTACATATTACAGCTGTATTGGTAGTTCCAGTCTGAGATACTATGTGGTTCTTCTATTTCAGCTCTGTATTATGCTCTTTTATTGTACATTTGATATCTGAGCAGGTTACCAGCGCTTCGTGTACGCGGGAAATTCCGTGTGCACGGCGGATCTGTAGACGGGCCCGGGGTCTGGTTGCACCCGGGGCGTGACATAGGAGATCCTCGAACTCCCGCACAGCTACTGGGAGGCCCGTGCTGGACAACTGGGCCCTGAATAAAAGATCTGGTCAGTAGTAGACTCACACAACCCCTCCCGACGACACTGTAGCAACGTGACACTATTACGGAGCAATATCGTCGATTTACCGAACATTATCCACTTCCTGTTCAACGAGGGTCTACGACACTCTAATAAATTGTTTAGAGACATGTTTACACCGTTTAAAATACTGTTCGTATTGTTACATTAGCAAGTTAAAGAATTAAACTTCACTAAAATGCATAATAACCCTAAGTTAATGGCTTGTTTTATTTCGTTCTCGCAATCCGGAATCCAAAAGCTGCGCCGTAAGTTTCAGCGCGTCTGTTACGACAAGACGAAGCTCGTGCTCACCATTTGGGAGCAGCACGAGACCCGAGGAAAACTTCGGGCCATGATTTCCTCTCTAACATAGCCGAATAACATTTTTGTTTCTCCGGCTCTTCAAAACCAAAATCTAACGTGAGCATCGCGTCCAGTGACCCCAAAATAGCCAGGAATACACTGTCGCGGCTTCGCCAACAGCCTTGAACTAAGTTTTATTCGAACATTATTGTTTTATGTTGATTATACTACAACTTTTAATTTAAACTTCAAACCAAACTATTTTGTATATCAAAGTTGGTCTGGGAACTGCCAGGACCTCAGTGCTCACCCTGGTTGAGGCCCAGGGGTGCTGGTTCAAGCAGAACCAAGGTTAGGCTTACACCCTAATTCACAATGCACCAAAACTTCATCCACACAGAATCACTTTGATCTGAAGTGAGCACAGAGCTCAGGGGACTATTTGGAGCAAGTTTCATATACAAAGTTTTGTCAGATTCTATTTTAAAGTTCACTGGGGCATTTCATCATACACCTTGCATGCATCTTTCACACACACGCACATAGCACCATCCCAATCTTGATTCTCTGCAATTACTGGACCAAATCCAGATTTTCTTGGATCAATTTGATCCTTCCAGGATCTGGAGCCTTTTCCCTTCGTCTGGATCAACCCAGAAGCTCTCGGGTGAGCTTGGCTCGAGGAAGAAGATGGGCTAGGTGCATGGAAAATCGTGATGCTCCATTTGAAAGGTCTGGGGCTCAACTAAATGCACCAGTAGGTGCCATTCATCTCCCTGAAACTCTCCATGCACATGCCTGGCCTCGGGGTGCGGCGGCGGCGCGGCGGAGCAAAGCTCCGGTTTGGAGTTTGAGGGCTCTAATGGCGGATTTGCACAGGGATCACCTGGGGCTTTGTGACTTGGAGGGAATGCTCCTCGGGTACATAGGAAGCTTCCCGACCAGTCCCGCCCCGGCCGGAGTTGGCCGGAGCGCCGGCGACCAATTTGGTCACTCTCGGGTTCAACCATGGCCGAGCCACCTCTGCGTGCATGGGAGCCATGCACCGGCATGGTTGCATTCCCCTCGGTCCCAGAAAGTGTTCTGGTCAGGTGGCCGGCGACGGGGAAGCCTGCCGGCGCCGGAGCAAGAAGCTCGGTTGAGGCTCAAAAACCCGAAAACTAGGGCATCATGGTTCTCTCAACTTGCTCAACCGTACACCCTCAAACTTTGCAGAATACAACTACATATCCTACAGTCTCTACCCACCAATTTTGGTGCGGTTGTGCCCCAGGGTTGCCGAGTTCTCTCGATGTCACGCCCCGAAACTGCTACCAATTTGGCATAGTTCGGGCGCGCTGAACAGACGCCGAACGGACAGAACCTCCCCTGTCCGCCCAAGGCTAAGCAACAAGATCATGTACAAGAATCACCCAGGAATTAATTCTAGATATACACAATCACAACGAGAGCACAACCAGTGCTAACAAGAACATAAGAGCAAGGTACGAGTATATAACAGTAAACATACAAGCAACAAAGAGAGAAACTCTATCTATTACAACCATTGCATTCGAGCATATGAATAATACATAGATCACATCCAAAACATCCTCACCCTATACAACATCTACTCTCAAAATGTAAAGACAAGGTGACAAGAGCTATAGATGTAGGGAGGCTGCTACCAACGTCTCTAGGGCGCCAAGCCCTTACCGCGATCCTCGCCGGGAGTACCTGTACTCGGCCCTGTAATAATAGTGGGATGAGAACTATGGTCCATAGTTCCCAGTGGGTTCGGCCACCGACTCCACCGGTCTTCCCACTAGGTCCAAGAGGGCAAAGCAGATAGATAGATAGATAGATAGATAGATAGATAGATAGATATATCTGAAAACTGTAAATGCAGTAAATAACTACACTACTATGCCCAACACGGAAAAACATGTATGCATGCTCAGGGGAGAGATATCCAAATATATCACTATGTCCAAGAAGTACTATTTCATACTTGTTCTCTAACTCATTTTCAAGAAGTGTGGTTTTTAACACTTCATCTCAAATCTCACGGCACACCCGAAGGTTGCCCACGGCTCACTATCACGACGAGGGAGACTATGTCTCAACCTACCAATCGAACGCGTCTGCGGGACCTGACTGTCCCTCGGGGTGGCGTGCCCCGTGACCAACTCCGGAGTAGGCGGCCGTAGAGGAGCGACCTCCACCAGCCTAAAACAGACTATGAGCATGATCCAATCCTCTCCACACGAGGATACCCTATCTATAAGGCTAATGGCAACTGAGATCCCTATAGATAATACACAATCTATGTCTCACAGGTGTCATGATAGGTTTACCTACACTACTTTTCATATGCCACTCGTTCATTTATTGTGTGGTGTTCACAATTTCTACATATATGCCACTCGTTCATTTATTGTCGACTCACAAGTCCAACACCCAATCCGCACTATAGGATTCCTCGGTATCGACCCAATCTTTCCCAATCCACATATTAGCATAACATTTGCTAAATATCTATATCAACCGGAAAGTATAAAGATGGCAATACATACTATCCTACAATGCAATGGTGCGATATGCAATAGTGTAAGTGGCTAAGACATAGAGAGAAGCCCAACGGCTTCGGTAAAAGCACCACCCACCTCGGGTCCTTGGCTCGGCTCGGCTCTCCAAAAAAATCTACGAGAGCACCGGTCTCGATCACAAGGGTCGCCTCAAGTCGGATGTCCTAAACAAGTCCAAAACGGCCTATTAATAACCTCCAAGCACTATGCTTAGTGCTTTCACGTGTGCGCAAAAGCGCCGACGAAAGACGACGAACTTCCACGATTTGTGGCCTGGATCGTCAAGGGTTTACCCAAAACCCCTCCATGATGGAAGGATTCCATTTAAATCCCCCACCACAATTACTAATGTAATTATTTCTCTTTTTGCCTCAAAAGTCCTAGAGCGCGTATTTCGGCTCTAACTTTTCGACCGTTTGACGGAATGTCGATCCGTCTTCGCCAACACGTTTCTTTACATAGTAATTGGGTTTCCAAGGGTTCAAATGAGATCAATCCCATGAAAATCCAAAAACTCCTCTTTTAACCCTAGGTTTCATATACACATTCATTATGATTTTTCCACGATTTTCGCCGATTTCTTCGACAAGAATTCTTCTAAGATCATATAGATTTTAGGTCTAAAAATTTACGGCAAAACCAAATTTATTTTTTTTACAAAACTCACCTCAAGAGCTAGGATTCCAAGCTTTTCTTGGTTCAAAAGCTCGCCCTCGCTCGCCTTAGGCTTCCCGCAAATCGCTCCGCGATTTAGTGCAACGTGGAGCAAGAAAATTTAGAGAGAGAAAGTGAGTGAGAAGGTGAGAGAGAGAGCTCTCCATGGAGCTGCTTGCGTGCGGGTGGAGAGTGCTGCGTGTGGTGGAGAAGATGAAGAAAAGGGGAAAGTGGCTTTTATGCCTACAGGACCCCCCCTCAATAGTGCTAATTTACTATTTAGTCCAATTTTATCTGATACTTGCCTGCGGAACCCTTCTGGATGTCCGTTTGTGCTCAAATTTGACAGGCAGGCTCATCTCAACTTAATTTATCACGAGATATTTTAAATTTTCAGTTTGGGCTATTTTTGGGTCACCAAAAGTCTCGCTGTACTTAAAATCGCTGTCAGGTACCTTTCTCACTGCTCGGGTATCCGATTGATGCGAAACTTTTATTGTAACCTTAAAACATAATTACGAAGCTCCCGTAATTTTCTCAGAATTTTTCGACACTGTTGGCGGAGCCCGTTCTCACTATCTGGCATCCGATCAACACGAAACTTTTTCTGTGGCCTTAAAATAATATTACGGAGCTCCCCGAATTTTTTTGGAATTTTCCGACACTGTGAATTTTCTGCTAATTTATCTGCCCCGTCTCTCACAGAAAATATTAAATCTTCTGTTTTCGCTCCGATTTCGGCGCAGGTCATTTTCAACCTATATTATGCTTCTATGAGTCCAATAAAAATAGTATCTTACACTATTTTTATTTTTATTTATATAATAATTTTTCCGACTTACTATATCCCACCGTAACTTCTATATTGTATTCTTTTAAAAGTTGACTTGCACATTTTACCTATGGTTAATTAGGATTTCTTTGAATTAATTGGGCATATTCTACTTAATGTCTAACTTCTACTTTTAGAAGTTCGGTATCCTACATTCTTCCCCCCTTAAGCAATTTCGTCCGCGAAATTGAAATTTAATGCAATTCAACCGAATCGAAATTCATACCTCTAATTCATCTCCTCGAAGAGATGAGGATGGTGCGCCCTCATCGTTTCCTCAAGTTCCCACGTGGCTTCGCGATCGTCGTGATTGCTCCACCGGACCCTGACATAAGGAATCTCGCGGTTCCTCAATTTGCGCACCTCCCGAGCAATAATCGCCACCGGGAACTCCTCATAGCTCAAGTCATCCTGAAGCTCCGGCGGCTCATATAGCATCGCATGCTCCGGATCGGGTACATATTTGCGGAGATTGGAGACGTGGAAGACGTTATGTACATCCGCCAACTTCGGCGGCAATGCAAGCCGGTACGCCACCGTTCCCACACGCTCCAATATCTCATAGGGGCCAATATAGCGGGGACTTAGTTTTCCCCGCACTCCAAATCGCTTCACGCCCCTCATGGGCGAAACCTTCAAGAAGACGCGGTCGCCCACCGCGAATTCCAAATCCCGCCGACGCTTGTCCGCGTAGCTTTGTTGCCGAGATTGCGCCGTAAGCAATCTTTTGCGAGCAAGGCGGACCTTCTCCTCCGCCTCCCGCAAAATGTCCGGCCCGAACTCCGTGCGCTCGCCCACATCACTCCAATAGATAGGGGATCGACACTTCCGTCCATAAAGAGCCTCGAACGGTGCCATCTCCAAACTAGCGTGATAACTGTTGTTGTAGGCGAACTCGGCCATCGGCAAGTACTTGCACCAACCGCCCTTGTAATCGATGACGCACGCCCGCAACATGTCCTCCAAGGTCTGAATGGTTCTCTCTGTCTGACCATCAGTCTGAGGGTGAAAAGCGGTGCTAAAATCGAGCCGTGTGCCAAGGGCCTCCTGCAGATTCCTCCAGAAATGTGAGGTGAACTTGGGGTCTCGGTCCGATACAATCGACTTCGGCACCCCGTGCAGCCTCACCACCTCGTCAAGATATACCTGTGCCAACTTCTCTCCCGCCCAGGTGGTGTGGACCGGCAAGAAATGTGCCGACTTGGTGAGACGATCCACAATCACCCAGATCGAGTCGTGGCCTCCTGTTGAGCGAGGCAACCCGACGATAAAGTCCATAGAGATGTCCTCCCACTTCCAAACGGGAATAGGCAAGCTTTGGAGTTTCCCCGCCGGGAGTCGACGCTCCGCTTTTATCTGTTGACATGTAAGGCACTTTGCCACGAAGCGCCCAATGTCCGCCTTCATTCCCGGCCACCAATAGAGCATCTTCAACTCGTGGTACATCTTGGTGCCACCAGGGTGCTCGGCATAAGGTGACCGATGCGCCTCTCGCAATATCAGTTCGCGGAGCTCCTCATTTTCCGGCACACACCAACGGTTCCGAAACCGAAGTGTGCCATCGGCGTGTACATGGAAATCGCCGCCTTTGCCCTCCTCGATGTCACGCCGCACCTTTTGGAGACTTGAGTCGGAAGGCTGCACATTCTTGATCCTCTCCAACAAGGTCGGCTGAATAATAAGCGCCATCATCAGGGCCGGCACCCCGGGAGCGACTACCTCAAGGTTCATCCGCTCCATGTCCAAACATAACGGCATTTGATTCGTGACGTCCATAGCGAGGTTCCTCGCCGTCTTTCTACTTAGTGCATCGGCGACCACGTTTGCTTTGCCGGGGTGGTAAAGGATATCGACATCATAATCCTTCAGCAGCTCCAACCACCGCCGTTGCCGCAAATTGAGCTCCTTCTGGGTGAATAAGTACTTGAGGCTTTTGTGGTCGGTGTAGATCTCGCAATGTGCACCATACAAGTAGTGCCTCCACAACTTCAGCGCGAAGATCACCGCCGCCAACTCCAAATCGTGAATGGGATAGTTCTTTTCGTGGTCCTTCAACTGGCGGGATGCATAAGCGATCACTTTTCCGCCCTGCATCAGGACACACCCCAGACCCAGATAGGATGCGTCGCTATACACCACGAAGTCCTCGCCCTGCACCGGTAAGGCGAGAATAGGAGCCGACGTCAACCTTTTCTTCAATTCAATGAAACCCCGGTCGCATTCGTCGCTCCAAACGAACTTGACGCCCTTTTGCGTCAGCCGAGTAAGTGGAGTCACAATCCTCGAGAAACCCTCCACGAACCGTCGATAATACCCGGCCAAGCCCACAAAACTGCGGACTTCCGTGACATTCGTCGGGCGCGGCCAATCCCTAACCGCCTCAATTTTCTTCGGGTCAACTGAAATCCCCCCCTCAGAAATAATATGCCCGAGGAAAGCCACCTCGCGGAGCCAAAACTCGCACTTCTTTAGTCTTGCAAATAGCTTCTCCTCCCGAAGGATTTGAAGCACTATCCGCAAATGCTCCGCGTGCTCCTCGTCGCTCCGCGAATAGACCAAAATGTCGTCAATGAAGACCACGACAAATCGGTCCAAGTACTCCCTGAACACACGGTTCATCAGATCCATGAACGCCGCCGGGGCGTTAGTAAGCCCGAAAGGCATGACCGTGTATTCGTAGTGACCATAGCGTGTGCGAAACGCCGTTTTCTGAACATCCTCCGGCTTGATTTTCAACTGGTGGTAGCCGGACTGGAGATCAATTTTGGAGTACACCAGCGACCCTTGCAATTGGTCAAACAAGTCGTCGATTCTGGGTAACGGGTACTTGTTTTTGATGGTAACCTTGTTCAGCTCCCGATAATCCACACAGAGTCGAAAAGAACCATCCTTCTTGCGCACAAATAATACCGGGGCTCCCCACGGCGATACACTTGGCCGAATGAACCCTTTGTCGAGAAGATCCTGCAACTGATCCCTCAACTCCTTCAATTCTGCCGGCGCCATACGATACGGGGCCTTCGAGATCGGCGCCGTCCCGGGAATCAAGTCTATGATGAACTCGATCGCCCGATCCGGCGGCATCCCCGGTAACTCCGCGGGAAACACATCAGGAAACTCCCGCACCACCAATAACTCCTCCATGATCGGAGTCGCACGGTCCACCTCCACAACGGTCGCCAAAAATGCCGGGCAACCGCTATGGACCAACTTCCTCGCTCTCGTCGCCGACACCGTTGCAACGAAGCACGAGCTTTGATGAGCTCGATAGATAACCTCCTCCTGTCCCGGCTCCCGAAAAGTGACCAACTTCCTCCTGCAGTCGATCACAGCGTGATACTTCGAGAGCCAGTCCATGCCCAAGATGACATCGAACGCCTCCAACTTCTTGAGCTCGAGCAACCGGACGGGCATAATCCAGTCGCCCACTTGCACCGGGCAGGATAAGCACCCCGTGTAAGTAATAGATGACGACTCCGGGCCTTCGACTCGCCACTTGCCCGTTGCCTCCAAGATAATACCATGAGTGCGTGCAAATGATCCGCTAATGAATGAATGCGTAGCACCTGTATCAAAAATTGCCCTGGAGCGAACTCCATGTATTAGAACCATACCTGCCACGACACTGGGCTCCTCGATGTCGACAGGATCCTGGGCCTGGGCCTGAACGGCGAATACCCGCCCGCTCGGCGCCGATCGCGTCATCTCCTGCTGCCTAGGAGCCATCGCGCGCCCCGCAGAGATGGGAACATAAGGAGCGCCTCCATAACGAACAGGGTTTGCCGGAGTCGACGCAGTTGAGGGGGCACGCGAACCCCTCGCTGGGCACTCTCGGCTCATGTGCCCCTCCTGCCCGCAGCTATAGCATCTGCCCTCACGCTGCCTGCACTGCTGCACCCGGTGGTCCCTGCTACCGCATATAATGCAAGGCCGTGGTCCCTGCCTCCACGGCTGCGATCTCGGTTGCTTCGGGGGCCTCCTGGAGCTAGACTGTGCCCCCGAACCACCGCCCTGGCGCTTCTTGCCCTTATCCTTGGACTCCGCCGCCATCTCGCGCTCCTCGCGCACATGGGCATCCCCGTGTTCTGCCCACAGCGCTCGATCAAGAACCTCGGCGTAGGTCGTGAGCTTGAACAGCTGCACGGCCCGGTAGATCCAGGGCTTAAGCCCCCGCAGAAACCAATCGGCCCGGTCCGCATCGTCGCGAACAACATCGGGAACACAGTCGATGATGTGGGTGAACTCCTCCTCGTACTCCATCACCGAGCGATTTCCCTGCTGCAGCTTGCGGAACTTTTCCTTCATCACCCGCTTATCGGCGTCGGGAAAGTAGTGCCCGTACACCGTCCTCTTGAACTCCCCCCACAACATCGGAGGAAGATGCGCGGGTCGATCACGCTGCACCCGCTTCCACCATACTAACGCCGGTTCTCCAAAACTATGCGTGGCCAGGGGCACCTTGTCCCTTTCCAGGACAGGAGATCTCCAAAGATAGTCTCCATAGCGCCTAACCACAACTCCACTACCGCCGGCTCCATCTTCCCTCCCTCGAAGGTCCGAGGTTTGAACTTTAGGAACTGCATCAGAACTGCCAATGCGCGCTCCCGCTCCGCCTTTTCGCCGCCGTCATATCGGGTGTAGTAGAACCCGATGCCGCCAGAGGCGCACTCCTCGGAAGGGGGCACGCCGACAGTGGAACGGCCCCCACGCCCTCACCCTCAACCGCTCCCGGCGCGTGAGTCGAGGGTGCAGGCCGCCAACGCTGCCTGCTGCTCCAACAGTGACTGGAGCTGCTCCAATTGAGCCCCCTGGCGCTGCATCGCGCCTACCAAAGCAGCGACCTGCTCTCGCAGCTCTGCACCTCGCCAGATCCCGACTGCTCGGGCGCCGCTGGAGGCGGCACCGGAGAGGACCTACGAGTGTGGCGTCTCCCTGACATTCTTTTCTGGAAACAAGGACTTAGTCAGTTAGTTTAACCCGATAGCTCCTTAGCATTTACGAAACTAGACAACTCAATAATAAATCGGGCGGAAGCATACAAGCATACTAGTCCTAGACCCTTAGCATCATGCCGTCGGCCGCCGACATAACACTTCGTGTCACCGAACAAGCACACTTGAATCCGTCTCTATTCTCAATTAGAGACTATAATCTTCTTTGACCCAATCGATTTCACTTCCGCCAACGTCAAGGGTTCACGTTTCACTCACGTCCCTACAAACTTAGTGTGATGACCCAGATCTCCGCAGAGCTGCTACAGTGCGTTGGGGTGGCTATTGGAGGCCTACATGGTGTGTTGGAGGTGTTTGGGGCATAATTGGACACAAGTGTTGGACTTCGGGCTCAAATGGATCATGTGAGTGATCGGAGGACCCCGTGGAGGGTTTAGAAGTGGTTTCGCGCGAATCGGATATTTAAATTGGGCTCCGCACGAAGTTTGGGCTAAGAATACACTTCCGGGAGCCTTCGGCAATTTTTAGAGTTGGAATTTGGCGAAACGGACGTCAAATTCGGATTCAGCGCGCGAAAACGGTCAAAATGGACTACCCACTTGTCAATTCGGAGCTCGGGTTACTGTTCATGCCGGAACAGTACTTCCGGCGATCGCCGGCGCAACCGGCGGCGGCGGGCAGCGGCGGAGAGCGGCGCGCGGCCTCGGGCAGGCGCAGCACGGCGGCGGGCAGGCGCGGGCAGCGCGCAGCCGCGGGCAGGGCGCGCGGTCCACGCGGCAGGCGTGCACCGGAGCGGGGTGCCACGTGGCGTGTCTGGATTGGGTGGTTCAGTGGTCCCGGTCTACGGAGTTGTGCGGTGCACAGTGGACTGGGCGGGAGACACGTGGCATCATTCTATTGGTTCGGTTCATGAAGTCGGGTGCACCGGTGCAGCGAGCGAGAGGAGTGACACGTGGCGCGCGGGGATTGGGCGCGCCACTGTGCGCGACAGGCAGGGGCGTGCGTGGTGCACGGTGGACCGGTTTGAGACACGTGGCATTACGTTGTTGGTTCGGTGTTTGGGGTTGTCGTGCACCGGGTGCAGCGAGTGTTTGGATTGGACACGTGGCGCGCGGGGATTGGGCGCGTCACTGTGCGCGTACGGACGGCAGGCGCGCGACAGGCGGAGCAGGCGCACAGGCGGCAGGCGGCAGGCGGCGGTGCCGGCGGGCGTGGCGGCCACGGCGCCGACGTGGCGCACGCGTGCGCCACGTGGCGGCCGCCCATTGGCCAGCGCCGACTGCCCGTTGACCATAGGAGCGCCACGTGGCGTGTGGGGAGCGGCCGGATCCGCTGTTTCGTGTTCGGGGACACGTGTCAGTGCGGGGAGCGGGTCGGACGACCGTCGGTCCGACCGGATCGCGTGCGCGGAGTGGGCCGGGCCGGGCCGGGCTACTGTGCGCGCCCGAAAGTTCGGGCCGGGCCGCACTGTTGCGCCCGAAATTTTCGGGCGCCCGAAAGTAGGACACAGGGGTCATTTTGGGATTTGTTTGTAATGGCCTATAAATAGCCAACCCGAGCCTCCTCATTTGGCTTTTTTCTCCCAAACCGTGCACCCTCTGCCCGAGCCACCTTAAGGAGATTTGTCCACCTATGGATGCTTGATCTCCCTGCCAAGTTCTAGGATTTTAGGAGGCTCGAATCCCGAGGTTCCCCATTTTACGGTGCGGCGCGACGTTGCCTTTCCTGTTTCCTTCTTCGGCGCAGCAGTGATGTTTTGGCTCCCCTGGGCTACCCCGAGGTCCTTTTTCAGTGATTCTTGCGCCGGTGACTCCTTACAGGTAAGGCTTCAACTTTCATTTTGATTGCGCTTTTCCGTTTCGAGGTTTTGGCACGTTTCCCGAGGCATCTTTGACCCCCATTTTTCTGTGGTGGATTTTGGACAGCGCCAACTTGCCGATTTTATATCTCAGCCTAGGAACATCGGATCGAGGCGATTCAACAGTCGATTTTGATCTACTCGTCGCGAGGAACACAGCGGTGATTTTTCTGGGATTTTAGGAAATTGTTTCGAAGGTGAAAATTACTGTTTTCTCAGTGTACAGTGGCAGTTTTTCTTCACAGTTTGATGTTGGGATTACCACCTTGCCGAATTTATAACTTGACTTACCGAACTCGATTTGGGCGTGCAAGGTACCGTTTTGAAGCTATCGATGCGAGGATCGCTGTGATATTTTTCTGGGATTTTTCTGGGCACTTTCTGCAGGTGATAATTTAACAGTTTCGGGACTGTTGTTGTATGGGTTAATTAAAGCAATATTTGGGAGCCTAAGTGTATTTAGTGGACTTTGTGTTGTGCCAGGAGTGTTTCGGGTGTACTGTACTTGTTGGAGCGCAGGATTGGAGTTTTTGGTATTTTCAGCTGTACGGACCCGGACAGTTAGCGCTTCAGGTGGGTGGTTGTTGCATGCCTCTACTCCTGACTTACTCACTAAGTTTATTAGAAAACCCCACTTGAGCATATTGATTGATTATCATGCATGATTGACTGATATACATGTGAGCCTATCATCTGAGGTTAATTATGTGAATATAGCATGTTGGGGATATTATTGGGATAATATTGCTGTTGGAACATGATCATTGGAATAATTTAATAGTGATAATTAACATGTGTAGTAGCACCTAGATTCTATGAAAGTGGATTAAATGGATTAATTGTGGGACATAGTGACATATCTATGTGCGGGTGCCACTTTGGGATTTATTATGGATCAGGGATTATACATGTGTAGTCGCCTGATGATTTTAGCCTGTTGGTGATATTTATGTGGATATATTAATTGTTACACATGTAAACTGTTATTTGACTATCTCTTTCTTTTACATTGCTTGAGGACTTTTGCATGCTTATTTGGACATCTAGATAGGCCACTATTTTATTGCTACACTATCATATTGGGATTTGACTTAGGAGAAACCATGATTGCTCTCTTTCTCCTTTTTATTTAGACTTTTGAGTCATGTTGCTCGGGTTCGAGCAGAGGTTTGGGATAGTGTAGCCGGGACCTGAGGGTCAGTGATAGGGTGTACTTGATGTTGGATTGTGGGTTATTGCGGCAACCGCGGACAGTAGGCGGTTGACCGGATCTTGATTATTTCACCCAATTGTGGGTTGTGGGTTATTGCGGTGACCGCGGACTTTGGGCGGTTGACCGGATGTTTACTATTGCATCAGATTGGGTATCAGATTTCTCTAGTGGATGGTATTTCCCACTTTTGAGTATTATTGTATCGGATCGGGGTTTCATTAGTGGACGGAGTTTCCCACTTTGATCATAGTCATGATCCAGTCCTGCTATTGTGAGATATTGGTTACAGAGATGCTTGATACAGTGATACTTTACTCGTGTGGGTCGCTCCCCTCGAGTGCCACTCCGGAGTAGGCTTTAGACCGTGTTGAGCGCCGGGCACCAGGCCGGGTTATTGAGTTTGACAGCAGAGCAGGCAGTACCAGTTTTACTGGTGGCACTAGATTGGGTCTATTTAGCCAGATATTGTTTCCTGGTGCATTCATACCGTCATTTCCTTCGGTATTGCATTTAGAGGCATACTTGTTGTGGTTTCCCCTTTTATTCAGTAGTTCTGTTTACAGCTTTACTACTTGCCCTTTTCTTGCCTCTAGTAGACTTAGTGGGTACGCCGGAGCTTGAGGCTTTACCCACAGGGGGAGGCTACTGGTTTACTAGTGGTTCTCACCCCCACTGTTGTTTCCTCTTCTTTTTCCCCCTGTTTTGCAGAGTCCTCATTGGAGTTGCTGATCTTCGGTCGTTGTTCGGGGCGAGGGAGTCACGAGCTAGATCGTTACCACCCGAGGAGTGTAGCTGTATCCCCTGGTTGGAGATTCCTCGTAGCTGTTGGCTGGCTTTTACTGTTTATCTGGAGGAGAGAGATCTTTTGTATTTGGAGAGACTGATGTACTATAGTTTTAGTTTATCTCCTTTTATAGTCGAGAGATGCTGTACTGAGGACATTGTATGATGATTATCTGTATTTGAGGGAATGGATATTGTACTCTATTTCATGATGTATAGTAATTGGATTTTATTTTACAGCATTTTATTTCAGCTCTGATATTTGTGTAGCTATAGTACTATCTTTTGCAGGTTAGACGCTTCGCCTATGCGGGTTTTGGCATAGGTGGCGGATCTGTTGGCGAGCCCGGGTCGCAGTTTCGACCCCGGGGCGTGACA
>CM054943.1:2937955-2994835 GCA_029168755.2 Tillandsia fasciculata | reverse complement strand
GCTCAGGTTAATAATTATTTTAGTATGCCCACTTGTGCTTTTTACTGTACTTGCACAGACTTTGTATTTCTAATCTGTTTTAAGTGATATTATTATTATTATTATTATTATTATTATATGGTATCTTATTTGTAACTTTGTCGCCCTGTAGGAATACTCTGTTTCCTCAATAAAGATGAGAGATTCATATGGTAGGAAAGAACGCCAGCTTGCGGTGATCAGCCCTGAAAGTAGGAAGGTTGTATGACCGCCGATCTCTTCTTTGACACAATTTTTTTAATCTTTTATGGCAAGTGGAAGACTGATATTTTATGACATTGAAAGTAATCGAACTTTAATTTTCTATTGGATGCACTCTAGGATGTAAATTTGTCAGGAATCATGCGGACACCTATAGCAAATATACTGAAGAAAGTAGAGAAGGGAAGTGCGAGAAATATTCCAAAGCACAGCAAGAAGGTGAGTCCTTTCTACAGATTGATCCTTTTAATACCATTCATTGCTCTACAATGAACCCATTTCCCTCCATCATTTACTTGGTACTTATTCGAGAAATTCTTTTGCCGTTATAAATCGGTTGTTTTATTTGAGTTGTCATTTATATATGCCTTTGTGGTGTTAACCAACTTTCCAGTGGTGCTTATGTCTCATTTGTATATTTCACTGTAACAGGTAACACGTCATGAATACGAAATTGAGACAGCCAACGGAAGAACAATAACAAAGCGCAGAAAGACAAAAAGCACTGTAATGTTTGAGGTATATAAATATCTGCTGTCTGGATGTACATTTTGCAACAGTAGAGTGCATATGTTAAAGCCACCAATTTTACTTTGCATGTCTAGGAACCAGGCACTCAAAAGACAACACATAGCAAGACCCCTAATGCTAGCGAGGATGTTACAAAAATCAGAAAGGTATGGCACTGTACATTGCAGCAGATATATACTGGGATTTATAAGGTAAATGCATGATTGGCAATACCTATATTTTCTGGTTTTTTTTTTCTCCCTCAAGTTCTCTGCGATTTTAGCCACCTATAGGATAGTCCTACTTAATTTTAAATTCTACAACAACAAGAGAATGGCAGTAAGTATTTTTTGCTTTTTTCTGTTCTGAAAGAGATGAGTTAGCATTTTGAGCAACAATGTCATGATTCAATTGCGTCGCGCTTGGTGGAAAACAAAAACTTAAGCTTATTATAGCTAAGTGTGCGCGTAATTTATCTCAATGTTTCTTTTATATTACATTGAACCGTTTTCAGATGCCAAGGACTCCTGGGAGCCCTTGTATTCCACTTGAGAGTTGAGAATGCTTATTTGTATCTTTTTGACCTTCGGAGCGAGAGTTTAACAATTTCCCGCACGATATATGTCTTAACTATTTGACATCTATACAATCCATCCGTTTTCCTTACGATGCAACTTGACATCCACAGGTAGTTGGAGGGCCCCACCCGCATCCTGCGAATATTGGGGACTTGTTCTCCGAAGGCTCTCTGAACCCTTACACAGACGATCCATACGCATTCGATTAGAAGGTAATCTCGTGCAGTTCCATTCTTTCGCACAGTAAACGTTTCTTTAAATTTCCTTAACAGCATCTAATCTTGATTCTGCCGCTTAATTATGTATGAACACTATCTTGTTGATAAGCACCGTGAAGCAGTCGTCTACGGAAGGCGTAAATGAAGTGTATATAACACCTATTACTACCACTTCGATTCCGCCGTCATCGGTACGTACGCCTACTGTGCATCATATACATTGTAAATTCCAATACCAAAATAGTTTTGCTTTTCTTTTTTCCATTTTTTTTGGCGAGGGTTGGTGGTAATGCACGTACACTAAAACTTTCTTGTTGTGGGAGGATGAAGGGGATGCTACATGTTCATCATTTCAAGCATTAAGTGATGTAAAGAGTAGTAAATTCACCATCCTGCAAATAGTTAAGTACTAAAAAC
Source organism: Tillandsia fasciculata (assembly GCA_029168755.2). NCBI lineage: Eukaryota > Viridiplantae > Streptophyta > Magnoliopsida > Poales > Bromeliaceae > Tillandsia > Tillandsia fasciculata. The sequence goes on along the minus strand of CM054943.1, from coordinate 2,992,872 downwards.
TGAGGAGACCGGACGATAACCGTAGAATTAATTTATACACCTAACCCCTACTGTTTCTAACAGCCCCACACACGTGCCATTACAACAAACCATTATTTTCTCTTCTAGAAGAAATAAAAAATTAATTATTTGAAAAGGTTTTATATCCAATCAAACACCACTTTTGACTTCGTCACACTTATCTTATTATACCTTTATTTTTTTAATATTAAAATTGTAAATAAAATGGTTACATTTTTGGACGGATTAGGTGTATAAGAAAAATAAAAAAATTCCCATCACTCGGTCTTCATTAACTCGTCCCTCTAATTAATTCAAACTCATATTTCTTCACACCGGACGCAAACCCAAATGCGATCTTTCTGAATAAGCAAATCCACGCATTTTGGGAAAAGCACTTCCCACTCCCACTTGTGCTTCAGACAAGCCGAATCAAATTCAAAAGAAATTCAATGAATACCTAGTGCTCTATGCAACGCAAGCTCGCACTTTGGAGCAGCACTGCGAAAAGTATGGCCGGCGACGACGGATCTCTAACGGCCTCCGTTATCGTCACCTGCATCATGGCGGCCTCCGGCGGTCTTATTTTCGGCTACGACATCGGGATCTCAGGTGATTCTCTATCTATCTCTCTTGAACATTTCTATTGTGTAAAAGATCAATTAGAACCGAGTCTGATATCATGTTACTAGAAAATTCAATAGGGGTAAACAAAAAAACCTGATTTTATAGGGGGTGTGACGACGATGGAATCATTTCTGAGATCCTTCTTTCCCAGCGTTTTGAAAAAGATGGCAGAAGCCAAGCAGGACAACGAGTACTGCATGTACGACAGTCAGGTGCTGACGGCATTCACATCGTCGCTGTACATCGCCGGGCTGGCTGCATCGCTGGCGGCCGGTCGCCTCACAAAGGCCGTTGGCCGCCAGGTGATCATGCTGCTCGGCGGGGCCCTGTTCTTCGCTGGGGCCGCCTTCAACGCCTCCGCCGTCAACGTCGAGATGCTCATCCTCGGCCGGATTCTCCTCGGGTTCGGCGTTGGATTCACCAATCAGGTTTGTACTTTAATTAGGTAGCTAGGCCAACTACAAAATCGAGCAGCTACTATGTATGGCATTGAATAGGTGGTTGAATAGTTGGTTGGGTGAACTAATCCTATCTTTTAAGAGGTGAAAATACTACCCTACCTACATTGCAATTTAACTGTGAGAATTTTTACTTGGGTAGATGTAAGAACATTTTTTTTATGTAAAAGAAAGTAGTTGAGGCACGGAGTGTAATATAACAGGCCACTCCGGTGTACCTGGCGGAGGTGTCGCCGCCGCGTTGGCGCGGCGCCTTCACGACAGGCTTTCAATTCTTCATCAGCATCGGTGTCGTCGCCGCCAACCTCACCAACTACGGCGCGGCCCGCCTGCGCAACTGGGGGTGGCGCCTCTCCCTCGGCCTCGCGGCCGCCCCGGCCTCTGTCCTCCTCCTCGGCGCCCTCCTCATCCCCGACACCCCCAGCAGCCTCCTCCACCGCGGCATGCCCGCCGACGCCGCACGCGCCGCCCTCCGCCGCATCCGCGGCCCCACCGCCGATGTCGACGCCGAGCTCGAAGACATTGCACAGCGCTGCAGCGAGGAGGAAGGGGAGGGAAAGGGGGAGGGGACGTTTGCGACGATGGTGCTGCGACGGCGGTACCGGCCGCAGCTGGCGATGGCGGTGGCGATTCCACTGTTCCAGCAGCTGACGGGGGTGACGGTGGTGGCATTCTTCGCGCCGGTCCTGTTCCGAACGGTCGGATTCGGGAGCGACGGGGCGTTACTCGGGGCCGTTATTTTGGGATGCGTGAACTTGGCCTCGATCCTCGTGTCAACGTTCACTGTCGACCGGTTCGGCCGCAGGAAGCTGTTTATAGTTGGTGGGGCCCAGATGATCGTTTGCCAGGTACTTGCAGTACTACACAGTCGCCACAGCAACAAAACTGGGAATTTATTTTTTATTATTTATTATTTTTTTTATATATAAATCTTTTTAAAAAAAAAAACACACACAAATGTATTTCGAATCTTCCTTCCTTCCCTATGGTTTGATTGATCTCCCATTTTGCAAAAGGTGGCGGTGGCGTGGATAATGGGGGCGAAAATTGGCACCGACGGCGAGGCGGCAATGCCGAAGGGGTATGCGGTGGCAGTGCTGGTGCTGATGTGCGCCTTCGCGGCTGGGTTCGGGTGGTCGTGGGGGCCGCTGAGCTGGATCATCCCGGGGGAGATCTTCCCCGTTGAGGTCCGGTCGGCAGGGCAGGCGATCAGCGTGGCCGTCAACCTCGGCTGCACCTTCGTCCAAACGCAGCTCTTCCTCGCCATGCTCTGCCGGTTCAAGTTCGCCACCTTCACATACTTCGCCGCCTGGGTCGCAGTCATGACCGCCTTCGTCGCCGCCTTCCTCCCCGAGACCAAAGGGGTGCCCCTCGAGTCCATGGGCTCAGTGTGGGAACGTCACTGGTACTGGGGTCGGTTCGTCGCTGCCGATGACAAACACGCCACGCCGACGATTCAAAGTGAATATTAATATCAATTAGATCCTCTCATATTTTGTAACTGCAAAATTGCTCCAACATGGCCAACTGATGAATGAGTGATCTTAAAATGAAAGTGGTTATACAACATTAGCTCCCAGCTTCAAATTCCCGACTTTCGCCCAATCAATGAGCTTTTAGATATATCCTCCCACCCAACAAATGAACAAGGATTAGCACACAATGCAGTAGTACCATGTTCAAAAGGCAATCTCTACATATGCAGCTTCACCGTAAAAATCCAAGAAAAAAAAAACAACTATTGAGGCTGATGAAGCAAATATCATTCATTGCTCTAGGTAAAACATTGCACTTCTCAATCTCACTAAAACATAACCATCAAATATCCAATGCTAACAATATCAACCGCCGAGAAGCTGCGTCCGCATTCGTTAAAATGGCAAAAGAGTTTTTTTTTTTTTTTTTCCAAACCTTCGGCGCTCAATGATTTTAAAACTCTACACAGTAAGGAGTAATTGTTAAAATATAATAATAATAATAATAATAAAGCAGTTAATGCAACTAACAGCAAGAATTAATAGCAAAAGCAGTATTTCAACCCATTTCTACACCAACTAAACAAGCCGGAGTCTTCAGAACTATACAGCATTAGAAAAAATATGTACTATCAAACCCTTTGCACTGAAAACACCAACTAGAATACATCTTTATGAAGAGACATGTTATCGCAAAACAATCCAAAATATACAGCGCATGATGCCAAATTCTAAAAATCTTCTTTAAAGCCAAGATAATATCCAGTTAAGAATTCCAACCACTGCAGTACGAAAAGGAAAATTTGATGATACGTGAAAGCATCAGATCCAAGCCACATCTGACTCAAAAGTAGCAGTGTAATATTGCAACTAGCAAATTCATTGCATTCCTCACTATTCCCACAAGCAACAATACTTTAAATGACTTGAGTACGACATACAGAGGATACAGAAGCTAAGAATGAGAAATTAATGATTAAATTAAATATACTTCATGATCCATTTTGCATCAATTTGCTAAGTACTTTATATAAGTAAAAGGTTCAAATGAGATTTGGACAGCCACAAACCTGGGGCAAAAATAAACTAGTCTGAAATGCAAGTTGTCAACGAAAAAGGTTGCCTAAGAGTATCGAAGTATCTGCCGAAAATCATTCACGGTTCAGCTACATATCCCCAATATATACCTAATCTAATAAATCTAATAATGCTAGTTAAAATCCACAGGAGATGGAAAATAATACCAGACTAAGCAACAAGGACCAGATTATAATCACGTAGGCATCTGCAGCTACAAGCACAGCAAGAGTCTCAAAATCAACACGTAATCACTGCTACTAGCTGCAGCTACAATCACGAGCCAACGGGACGTACTTTTCCCCCACGACCCAACAGGTAGTATCTACAAGAACTTCCATCACTGAAGCTTCACAGCTACAGTCACGAGCCAATCGCTACATACCATGGCACAATAGGATCAAAAAAAGGAAAAAAAAAAGAAGTCATTATGCGACAAATATGATAATGTATCAAGGTATGTGTAACCAAGTACTTAGCTTGTCCCAACCACCTGGAAATTCTTAGAGCATGTAGTCAAAGCTTGTTATTGCACGCCCCAACAATGTCATTCACAAAAACAGCTACAATAACAGCATCATATGGCAAAAGATGGGGTGATGATGGTGCAACAGCAAGTGGGGAGTGCATGACGTTCACGATGGCTAGCACTACTCCTTTCAGGCCAACAAATAACAAAGGCAAAAGATGTAAATATGACAAGAGTACACAATCTAAATGGACAGGACTTGCCACAAGAATTGGGCACATTGCTTACCAAGCATTAGAACAGTGGAGTAAGCTAGCCATCATTTAGATGATCTTGCCTAAAGGGATGAAACAGCATCTGTCCTTACGCAGATTTCAACATCATCACGGACTAAAAACTTGATTAAACTATATCATCATCATCATCATCATCATCATCAACATCACCACCATCATCATCATCATCATCCTCAAATCATCACCACACCACCAACGCAAGCATCAGCACGTGTTAAAGAGAATCAGCTACACGGTCATCAGCATGGACAAGTCCATATGAAATCATCTCACCAGCAAGGTGCAACACCGATCTCACGAACAGATAACTAGAAAATGCACAATATGTTCAACCATAAGTTCATAGAGAGATGCAAACAAAATGGACTAGAGAAGGACAATGACACATAGAGACTCCTAAATAAGGACCAACAAAAGAAAAAGCATACTCCAGAGAACAGTAAGTCCAAGAAAGTGCAAACATGTGACATTGAAAAAACAGTCCAAAGCTATCAGACTGACCACACTTCATTAAGTTCATCAACAATACTTGAGATATAGGAAGATGTATGGCTCAAGTTGAAGTTTTCCTCAGTCCTGCAATAGATGAGGATAAATACTTATCAAATTTCCACTAGCTATAACAAAAAATAGAAAATGCGACATTGTAAAGGTACAGAAATATCCACCTCATCAGAGCTGCGCGGACTCCGAGAGTCTGCACGGCGCCCTCTTGGAGAAGCACTTCGTGAGCGAGGCGAGCGTTCCCCATTCATAGCTTTCTCAGGGCTTTCTTCACGCGGAGGTGTCCTTTTAGGTGAAGTGCTCCTACGAGGACTTACGCTACGCCGAACAGGTGAGGCACTGCAAAATAGTTTTACAAAGCAACATAAGAGCAAATTGTCTCGCAAAGTAATGTATGGCTTGTCTGCCAAAGTGCCGTTCAAGTAACTATTTTAATAGCCTTTTCATTAAATTCCCTCCAACAGCCTTCCACTGCGGCCAAAACAGAAGCTTCATGCTTTTCAAGCTTGGAATTCATTTCAGCTACTCATAACGGTAGAAGTATTAGAAATTTCGCTTGCCATGCACCTTTCCTATTGCTTCTCAGAGTTCCCAAAGCCAGAGAATATAGGCTTTAAGAGTAAAAGGATATCTTAATATTACCTGTCATATGAGCGGCTCCTGCGTGGACTATAGCTACGCCGAGCAGGTGAGGCACTGTACAAGATGGTAGAATAAGAAAATGGGTGGAAAAAGTAATTAAGCACAGAAGATTTCCTCGTGGTGATACCTATCATATGAGCGACTCCTGCTTCTCCGTCGATCGTCATCCGCCCTCCCTCTACCACGGCCTCTCTCATAATCAGAGCTCAAACTGCGGCTTTTGCTTCGACGATTATCCCTATCCCTATCCCTATCATAATGTCTGTCACGCTCAGATCGTCCCCTGCTCCTGCTGCGGGCTCGTCTTCCATTGTCTTTGTCTCGATAATCATCTCTATGCCTAATCAAGATAAACACAAGTCATCATCGAATGCAACTTGCTACAAAAGGTAGAAAGCATAAAGGCTCTAGCGATTTAACATTCGAAGCCTCAAAAAGAAAATATTTCATAATGTACAAAAGTGCTTTGTGCTTATTGCTCACAGGCAGTCTGTCATCATAAAGACTATTGCATTCTGTGGGTACTTTGATGAAACAAAATTTGATGTTTAGTGTTAAAAGAAGAAAAGAAAACAAAAGAGCAGAGTTTCATGACAAAAAATAAACAGAAAAAGGCATCAACTTCATCTGATAACTAAATATGAATAGGAACGAGCAAAGGTAAGGGCCCTCACCCTCGCCTAGGGCTACGGCTTCTTGACCTGCCCCTTGTCTTCGGGATTGCTTCCACAATTCTTCCTTTGTGACTGCAAAAATAAGGATATAATGTAAAATAAAAGCATCAATAGGCATAACTGACAAAAAAAAAAAAGAGAGAGAAAAAAAACAGAAGCATAATTCAAACACAAGGGCAAGGCAAATTGTTCAGATATTAACCAGCTGTAGATAAAAGAAAACAGAGAATATATCTTTCCTAGGAAAGCATTCTGCATTGTAAACTTGAAGATAACAATACAGTCATCTCATTTTTGAAAAATTTCAACCAGAAAAGAGGTTTTAGGAAGATATTGATAAGAGATAAATGGCCCTCTCTAGTTGCCATTTAGCGGACAAGAGATCTTTATCTCACTAGAGTTTAAAACATATGTATGAAAATTAATTTATGGGAGACAATAATTTATAAGTGTATAGGAATGGCTACGATGATTGTTAGAAGAAATACAAATGATGTTATCAGTAAACAATCTTTAAGCAACTATACAAAAGGAAAATAGGCAACCAGCTCATGTCAAACTAGTAGCATACTGCGCAAATGAGAGCTATTCACTTTTGAGTCTGAAACAACTGATCTTGAGGAAATGTCATTTGGCTCAATTAATCCTTTCCTTCCATTTCTGAATAGCACTTTGTCTGAATTACACAAGAATTAAAAAACCTTTCAAACCAGGTAGATTGCATCAGCAAAGCTGATTGACTTACTTGCAATGTAACAGATCTATACTTGGATAAGCATCCTTGTCCGAAGCGTATGAGTTGGCAATGTCATTCAAAAGATATAAAGTGAATAAAAGGTAACTAATAACAAATTAAAAATCATAGAAAGACATAACTAAGCTGATAGAAGGAAAATCGCTTCTCATTTAACCGAAAGAGGAACAATTCACACTACAAATTTAATGCAAAACTAGGCAGACACAATCCATATATACCAACAATTTTCTTATTTTTTTTAATTACTTCAAAAAATTACATTCCATTCCAGAAAATTCGAAAAATAATGACACTCTAGTACTGTCGAGTTTTATCTGTAAGAAAAAACGCGAAGAGGAGTCAAGCAAGTGAGCAATTCAATTCGTTAAATTATAAAAGATTTCAATCAAAAAACTCCTAACTTACATCCGTTCAGCATTTGGGCCATATTTCGCAAACTGCACCATAATGTTGCGACCATCGACATTACGCCCTACAAAGAAATGAAGCAAACAACACAGCACATAAAGATTATGAAATGCTCGCAGAAAATTCAAATTGTAAATATCGTCAAAATCAAAGGAGAGAACTTGCCATCAAGCCTTTCCACTGCCTTCTGAGCCTCATCAGCATATTTATACCTCACGAACGCAAAACCGCGCGATTCCCCACTCCTGCAGATCAAAAGTATCAAAAAAACGCATTAAAACATTAACAAAATGTAGCAAAAACATCCAAACCCAAGAAATCCGAACCCTAAGAACTGATCTAACTGAAAAAAACCCCAAAAAAACACCAAATTTCGAAATTTTAGGCAAGCACCTGCGATCTCTAGGGATGAACACGTCCACCACCTTGCCGTAGCGATCAAAGAGGGGGAACAGATCATCCGCCGTGGTACCTACAAAAAAGCAGCCGATTTGTAACGATCCCATATGCGAATCGACGAGAGAAAGCTCTTACGGAAGCTGATGTTGAGGACGAGGAGGGAATAGGTGTCCTTGATATCGGGGGGCCCCGACCTTCCGAAGTGCGACATGGCGGAGAGAGAGAAAGAGAGAGAGAGAGAGAGGGTCGTTTCTAGGGTTAGGGTTAGGGTTAGGGTTTCGGAGAAAGAGAAAAGAGGCGGAGAAGAAGCCTCTCGAATGCGAAGAGCGAACGGCTTATCGCGAAGATGTAAAATAAGATGCGGCTCCGTAGATTCTGGAATATTTCCAAATTAGTCCCTGAAGGCTTCTTCAATAACGAATTAGCCCTTAAAAAGTTTCAATTTACAACAAAGTCCTTTATGTAAGGAGTTGTGAACGGCCCGGCCTGGCCCATAACCTAAAAGGCCGAACCCAAATATTACGAAATTACGGTTTCGCATTTTGGCCCATTTGTATGAGTTATACCAATTTTAATAATTTAAAATTATTTTTATTTTTTATGATAGATGTAAATTTGAAAAGTATAACCCGATTTTGATTTGATCTTAAACCAAAATTTGAATTTAAAATTAAAATATCTATATAATTTTATAGATACTAGATACTTATATTTCTAAACTGAATTAATTTAATATGGCCGAAGCACACGTACCCAACTCAAATATTAATTTGAAGGAGAAATTTGATTTTGATTCAAATTATTTGAATAGGATTTTTGGTTGATTTCAATTGTTTCTTTTTTTTTCTGAATCATATTTTATGATATTTAAATTTAAATTTTTTAAATCATATGAATACCCACTACCCCTCCACGTTATCACCATCTCGAAAAAGATATAATATTTATTTTTTATTATTATTATTATTATTGCATGTTACACACCGTCCGATCAAAGCTGATCATTGTTGATCTAACGGTGGGAATTCTCCCTTCCGGTACACGTACTAATGTACGATTATTAGTACGACAAGTGTCGAGAATCGATAGAATCGATCGCGCGGAAACAATTAAAACACTGGATTGAAATTAAACTCACGATTAATAATTAATTAATAATAATCCAAATTAATTATTAATTATTAATTAATAATAATAATTACCGCATTTTATTAACAAATCAGAGAATGCCACGTGTCATGATTACTCGGACGCTTAAACCCCTACACTCTTCCAGAGGCCACTATAAAACCCCGCTCATCGTCTTCTTCGTCCACCTCTTTCTCTCTCTCTCTCTCTCTCTCTGTCTTTCTCTCTCCAAGCTCCGAGCTCATCAATGGCGACGCTCACGATTCCCGAGGCGATCCCCTCCGTGGCCGAAGATTGTGAGCAGCTGCAGAAGGCGTTTCATGGTGACGTACCTGTTTCTCCCCCCCTGCATTGTTTCGATCGCTTTCGCGGGATGGTGTTTTAGGGTTTTGATCTCGATGTCTCGATCACGATTTCGATCGGATCGCTTGATCCCGCAGGTTGGGGCACGAATGAGAAGCTGATCATCTCGATCCTCGCCCACCGCAACGCCGCCCAGCGACGCGCGATCCGTGAGGCCTACGCTGGGACCTACGGCGAGGATCTCCTCAAATCGCTCGACAAAGAGACCACCGGAGACTTCGAGGTGCTCCCTCTTCTCTGAACCCTAGTTTCCCTTTCCCGATCCTTTGGGGGTCGTCTCTGTTGAGATCTTTGTGGTTTGGGCTTTGTGGGGGGTGGGGGGAGCAGAGGTTGGTGCTGCTGTGGACGCTGGATCCGCCGGAGAGGGACGCCTGGCTCGCGAACGAGGCGATAAGGAAGTGGCGTCCGGGGAACCGCGTTTTGATCGAGATCGCGTGCGCGAGGTCGTCCGGGGAGCTCTTCGCCGCGCGCCAAGCGTACCATGCGCGGTGCAAGCGATCGCTCGAGGAGGATGTAGCTGCGCACACCACCGGGGACTTTCGTAAGGTAACGGAAGAGGCGATCGAAGATTCGCTCTCTTTTTTTTATCATTTTTTGTTCTCTTTTTCCCCTGATGTTTCCGATTTTTTTTGATCGGAGATTTACGTTATTATGATGATTCATTTTCATAATCGTTGTCAAAATTTGATTTTGGTCGCTTTTTAATGCTCTTTTAATTTCCATTTTGTAGTCATAGTGTTTGTTCTTTCGCTATATATGGGGGTGTGAGAATTTTGATATTGATCAGCGATTAGTCCTTTTTTGAAAGTTATTGGGTTTTTTTGTAGCAATGTTTCTTTTTTTTTCTTCTGATCTTATCTTGGGGAACTCAGATCCAGGGAAAACTACTTATGAACTTGATTTCTAGCTTATCTACTATTGATGTTCAGGACATTGTAATTGTGGACTCTATCATGTGTGTGTGTGTGTGTGTGTGTGTTCGTGTGTGAACTTGTTTAACTGGTACTAAACTACTGCATTTTGATAGAAACATCTGTAGTTGATATAGATATTTGTCATTTGTGGAAATGTATGGACTCCAAAACCCATTATCTTTTTTTATTGACTCTCTTTAAACTTTTGAGTTTTGTTTTTAATTTGAGTTGTTTTCTAAATTTTAGTTGGGGATTTGTTGAAAATATTGGCTTTGTTACCTATCAAAAGTTAAAGCTGCAGTTCCATCGGTTGAAAACGTGTTTCAAAGAATTATATTTGAACAAATCATGATTAAATTTAATAAAATGGTGGCTGGGGGCTTCAATTTAGAAAAATAACTCGAATCGAAAGAGTAAAAAGGTAAGAAGAGTGTATATCAAAAAAATTAGTAGTTAAGGGCTCTACTTCGAGATGGCCTGTAGTTAAGGGGGTCCCTGTGCATTTTCATCTTTGTATTTTTACACACACTGTTTGCTTCCATTCTACCTTCTTCATCAATTTCCTGTGAAAAAATTTTGGGATAATCTGAAATGGAAGATCGGTAATTGTAATTTCAATCATACTCCCATATGTAAAGCAGTTAAATAATGCCGTAATATTTGCTGGAAAAGCATAAGATTCCTTTGATAACTATCACTGAATGGCATTCTTTCTTTCAGCTTTTGGTGCCACTTGTAAGCTCGTACCGCTATGAGGGACCGGAGGTGAACACAACGTTGGCAAAATCAGAGGCCAAGATGTTGCACGAAAAGATCTCTGAGAAGGCTCACAACCATGAGGATGTCATTAGGATCCTCACTACCAGGAGCAAAGCTCAGATAATTGCAACACTGAATCACTATAACAATGAATTCGGCAATCCAGTTAACAAGGTATATGCACCACTGTACTCTAATATTATTCTACTTCTTTCTTGCAAATTTAAGATGCTGTTCTGTCACGTTTACACGCAAACGGATTATCTGATGTTTTTCTTCGTTTATTTATGTCCATGCTCTGTTATTTTAGTAGTTTGAGCTTTGTTGGTTTCTTTGTCATTGAGATGCCTCTTACTGCAGTGATGTCTCATTAGCTAGTATTAGCCTACAAAAGATCGTTACTGTGTATATCCGAAGTCATTGGTTGTACAAAGATGCTTCATAATTTCCCTTGAAATCTTCATCAACATACATCGGGTGGAATATATTATCTGTTAAGACTATTTCCTGTGATATCGCGGTGTGAGAGCTGATTCTAAGCCGCCTCCTATGATATCATGGGTTATTCGACGCCTAGCGGTTTAAATCCCCTTACATTACCTCCTCTGCTACCTCTCTTGTCTGTGCTGTAGGTGCATTGTTCAGCACTTCTCTCGTCTCCGCTATGCGTGCAGACAGGGATATTAAGATCTGCCTTTCTGATCATTTTTTTCTATGTCACGATATTCTATAAGCCTGTCATTTCAACCAAAGCTATCTTCGAACTCCTAATTGTGGTGCTCTGATTATCACAGGATCTGAAATCTGATCCCGACGACGAGTTCCTTGCTGCGCTGAGGGCCACCATCAAATGCATCTTCTTCCCAGAGAAGTACTTTGAGAAGGTCGTAAGGTTGGCGATCAACAAGATGGGAACGGACGAACACGCCCTTACTCGAGTGATAGCAACCCGGGCAGAGGTGGACCTGACAGTGATTAAGGAGGTCTACCACAAGAGAAACAGCGTGCCGTTGGACCGCGCCATCGCGAAAGACACTCATGGAGACTACGAGAGGATGCTTCGAGCCCTCTTAGGGCAGGAGGATGCTTGAGTGTTGTTATATACTACCGTGGTGAATTATGCAGAATAAAGTTGTTGTGCCGTGTGGAGTGGTGGTGGTGGTGGTGAGTGAAGCTTGCTGTGTGAGTTTGCAAATAAGCAAAACAGTATTTGCTGTGTCTTTTGTCGTGTTCCGTCGCTTGTTTCGTGATGTGTTAGAGATGTGGGTTTTTTGTTTCCCTCTTTATGTAATCAGCACAAGGGACTCGTCTTCTTTGTACTGTAATGCTTATTCTCTTTCTGATTACAAAACCGCACATGATACCAGGATCCTTTTAGAATATGGGTGGGTTTGAAGGGCGCATATGCATAAGGATGGCTTTACATAACTACTTGTGAATATAACTCTGGAAATTTAACAAATTATTGTCACAGCATCTTATATTCTCCAGAGAATCGAGAACCAATATCACCAAAAATAAGATTCAAAAGAAAATAAACAACAAGCATGTTACACAACAAGCCCGCAAATAAATCGGTATAAACACACACCCCCTCCCCAGTGTATTAAAGGGAAAAACTGCGGTAATTGAGTTTGTTGTTGTCGTAAATCGGTTAAACCAGTGCGATGCTGCTCTCCCCGCCGGGGGGTTTCCTGACACCACCAAAATAATCTCGGGAGGCTGCCTGCCCGTCGGCGAAGATATTGCTGCCGCTCATTTCTTTCAACTTCGGCTTGCTAAGCATTTTCTCGGCAGACCCAGGGGTCGCGTCTCCTTTGAAAATATTGTTGCCAGTAAGATCTTGAAACTTTTGAGTATGAATTTTCTTAGCTGTCTTCATCACGGTCTCTTCGATGGAGATGATGCTGCCCACATCTCCAACTGGCTGCAGAAATCAATTCAATTAAAATCTCGAGAAAACAAAGATTTATTCGTGTAGCAATAAAATCATAGCCAACAAGATGAGAAGAAAGATTTATTTTAAAATTGCATTATGGTTATGCAGTGAGGAACTAATTTGATCTCAAAAGTTGAAAAGCAAGCAAAAGTTGCACAAACAGAAAATGCCCTGTTTTTACAAATTTCAGAAAATGGAAATATTTTGCGAAAATGCCCAAGTTAAGATTAATGCATAGAAGGCCAGCATTATCGCTATCTCACTTACATTGGATACTTGGACGGAAGTATATACGTTCTTAGGCTGGGGAAGCGCAAAATCCAAGTGGCCTCTTAAGTCCAGATTCCGCGGCGCTAATGGTCTTATAGGAACCTCAGGAGGGGGACCGAAGATGTCATGCCCATTAAGTTCCTTGCTTTTTGCTTCTGAAATCTGCTTCTTGATTTCAGCTTCGGTTTCTCTCTCCAGAGTCCCACTCAGCTCTCGCTGCTTCGCTACCTCAGTTAGTGCGGTTGCCTTCTTCGGGGAAATACTCTCTTCGGAACCAAATGAGATCTGGCTAATTGCGCTTACTGCTTGCTGGTATATATATACAAGGAGAGAGGATTGGTTCATCCCAACTTATTGTATCGCATATTACGCTTAAACAGTTATGGAACGCTAAGAGAACGCAGCTGTCAGAATGTCACAATAACCATAGCAGAAGCAACAGGCACTTAGCTAATATTCAATAGTTTGACTAAGTTGCATAATAGACTAGTTTCTCCTCCATAACAGATAGAAGGCACAAAGTGTTCCTAAAGTATCATCTTTGAATAAATATGGAAGGTAGAAAGCAAACGTATACCCCTATAAAATCTAAATTTAGTATGTATTCCCTTCAAAAACTCGTTTTCTACATCTATACCCAAATATTTTTTAAGCTGCACATATTCTAAGCAAAGAGAAGCGTAGAAAATCAAATGTCAATAGCACAGCACAGTATGTGGTTAAGTCACAGAACAAAACTCCATTTAATCGACAAATGATACCTGATACATTCGCAAAGCTGTCTTGCTATCAGGATTGGAAAGAGAAGAATCAGTCTCTGATTCACCATTTTCGCTGTTGGCAGCGAAGATACCACTGCCAGTTATCTCCCTCAACTTTGAGGCCGAGCAAGGTTTCGCGGCACAGCTGAATGTTGTGATTGGCAAGAGAAGATTAAATGAGACATGTTAATGTTGCAAATGATGGGTGGTAGAAAATCACAACTTGCTGTTGAATTAGGGAATGTCTTTTAGAGCAACTGGTAACTCAAGAGAACCCTGCCTGTACATCAACAGTACTAGTGAAAGCAAAAGAATCACTAGTTACCATATTAAGATACTCCAATCCAAATATTATAGCAAAAGAACTGTTATCAATTTTTTTTCTTTTTTGAGGATAAAAAAAAAAAGAAGAAAAAAGCAGTATCTCCGAAGTTTTCAAACTATATTCTATGAATAAGAGGGACAAAATAGAGGTAAATGCTCAGCCGGAAGATCTCCACAGCAAAAATACCACATGAAACAGAGAATCCTAAGCGGCACAGAGGAACTATTGTAAAGAGAAAAAGTTAAAAGAACTAACGATGTTGCAAATCACATCCAAATCACAATGTCATAGAATGTTATATGACAAAAATTGAGTTGTGACTAAAAAGTCCACTGAAAAAGAACATCTATTGTCACTTTACAGGGATCAGTTTTATTGAAGTTGTGTGCTCCGTAATTCCATTTGGTGCTCTATCTTATTTCTACCTATAAATTAAAACATTTTTATGCTTCATATTGATCTTTAGCTTGCATCCATATCAATAGATTTGTCGTAGAACATTAATTAGAGCAGGAACAGAGATAAATTAATGAACAGAAACAAGAGGCCCTAGAAGTTTCAAACAAACGTAGGGCGATCGATATTATTTCAATCAAACTGTTTCAACTTAATTTCACAGATATTTTACAATCACGCTTCTTAAATCTAATAAATTATACTCGAAGGAGAAAATAACAAAACAAAGAGAGTACCAGGATTCAACTAATTATCTACAACTTCCCACTCTTTGAATCCACTGACAAAATCGAAAAGGGACTAAAAACTGCGAGATTAAGTTCAACAGATCAGGTAAAATCAGCAGATCATCATTTTCGATACGAGCATGTGGCAAAAAAAGTGAATCAAATTAAAGCACATTCGTCATTTAAAGAAGAATAAAGAGTGATCAGAGATCACAGGAGCCATAGTTCTCCTACAACAAAAACCCTAGCTACGGATCGATCTCACCTCTTGCCGACGCTCTCCGCCTCTTCCTCGCTCATCGGGGCCCCGAACATCACCGGGCTGATCCCTCCCTTCGGCTGCGAGAAACCAATCCCCGAAACCCTAAGCCATCGCCGGAAGAGGATGAAGCGGGAGTGTGGAGTGGTTTAGGGCCTCACCTTGGCGGCGGCAGCGGCGCCGCCGTGCGCGGCGGCGATCGGCGGCGGAGTCTCCGGCCACGAGAGGAGGTCGGCGGTGGAGGCGCGAGTCCTCCGCACGGGTACGCTGCTCTCCTCCATTCCCCTCCCTCCTCCTCCTCCTCCTCCTCTCTCTCTCTCTCTCTCTCTCTCTCTCTCTCTCTAAGAATATATTATCGTAGTATGAAGCGAGGGTGGAGTAGAGGTATTTATAGGGAGTAGCGGTGCTCATTAGTTCGAGGTTGGTCGTTTCCGTCGCTTTACGCAGAGGAAACGGGACCGAGTATGGAGTCGTTCGCTGAACCTGGTTCACCACGTCATCCGTGGACGGTACAATTAATTTATTTTTTAGTTCTGAATTTTTTTTTTATTAAAGGATTAAATATATCGAACACATATATCTCTACACAGTTTAACTTTTTATATTTATTTTTTCAAAACTTTTAAATTATTTATATATATTTTTCTGATTTATTCTCGTTAGTTTATTATTTATTTTTAATAAAATATAAATAAAATATCAATTCTCGTTAAGTATTTAACTTATAATTAACAATATTTTTTTTAACGGACATTGACATTAAAATTACATATAAACAACTTAAATTTTTTAAATAAATAAATATAAAAAGTTAAATTTTATAGGAATATATTTATTATTTGATAGGTTTATATAGAGCTATATAAATTTAACTATTTATTTAATATTCTAGAATTAGATTAAATTATTATTTTATTTTTTCAAACATACTTTTCGTCTTCATCAATTTTTTTTGTTCATCCTTAAATTAGAAATAAAAAAATATTTTAACTTTTTATCTTTTCAAATAAACTTTTTTATCGTTATCCATTTTTCTTATTTGTTCCCAAATAAAATCTTAAATTTCTATAAAAATTTAATCTAAAATTTATTTTTATTATTGCTTATTTTTAAATAATTATAATTTGTTAATTTTCAATCAGGTTTTAATTTAAGGATATGAGTTTTGAAGTTATGAAGTGAAAAGTATATATATATATATATATATATATATAAAAGGCCAGTAGAGGCTGACGTGGTGGACGGGGTTTATGCAACTCTTTAGACCGAGGGATGCTCATTGGGAGATGACGTGGCAGACTCTCATTGGTGGGATGAGAGTGAAACGCCCTTTTGCTTGCCTTTCCAAACAAGTTCTCAACAACTCTCATAAACATTTGATTTAATTAAATTAATTTAATTAAAGAAAAATAATATTAATTAAAATGAAATTTATTATTGTTGCAAGTACTTTAATAATAAAAAATACTTTTTTTGATAATATTTATTAGTGTGAAAGTAAAAATATTCAAAATATGATTAAATGTAAAATACTGAAATTGGAGCAAGCTTTTTTTTTTTTACTTTTAAATTTTGAGAATTTAGATATTAGATTATATTATTCTATAATTTATTAGCTATTAACTATTAATTATAATAATTGTATAAATTAAATGTGATTAAAATTAATGATGAATTTTACAAAATATTTATTTTTTTTATGAAAGAGAATTTCTTTAATCACAGTATTTAAATTAGCTTTTTGTTGTTTTAAAATGATTCCTACCCATCATATTAAGGTGGGTCCTTGAGTTGTTAATTAATATTTGACTTAAATAGAGTCATTTTCAAGTTTATTTTATTTTTCACAACATAATTTTGAGGGAACAAATATATAAAATATAGTACTTTATTAGCTTATTCAATAATAAATTTTTATGAAAATTTAAAATGAAAATCACAAGACTATATTTTAAATGGTACAAACGTATAGCTAGAACTTAATTGAATTATGAATCATTATGATTTGAATATTCAAAACTTAAAAAAATTAATTTTATTATCAAATATTTTAATTTATTTGATTTGAATTAGGTAACAGTATTTTGACTATAAAATTTAAATACATTATTTATCTTTACATATTTAGTTAGTATATATTTCATACAAATATCGCTACTACAAATTTATTAAAATAGTAATTAGCTTAAATATTGAAATCAAATAAATTAACAAATTAAATAGTAAAATTAAAATTTAGAATATTGAGATAGTTAATTTAAAATAATTTATAATTCAGATAAATTTCACACATTGTGCCTATTTTAATTAATTGAGCATAGATTAGATTACCCCAAAATTGATCCCCACACCTTCAAACCAAAAACTCATATAGCAAAGACATTTTATTTCATTCACCAAACCATCATAAATTCAAATTATTACAAAATAAATCTCTATTACATATATTGCATGTGAGAGTTGTATATAGTACCAGTTTTGAGATGAGCAGCAGATAAAACGGCCTTTCGTTGCAGATCGTTTCTATCAAATTTTTGTTCTTTCGAACAATCACCCCGTCAAGTCTGGCGGAGGGGAGTTGTTGGGGCACAGGTCGCGGACCGCGTAGAGCCGGTACGGCGAGGCGTCGGTGGCGAGCCACTGCTCGACGGTGAACAGCGTCTGCGTGCACCCGGCGTGCGGCCCCGCCGTCGTGACCTCGACGTAGTTGCAGTACCAGCCGTGGTGCGGGCCGGTGCCGTCGGATGTCAGGTTCAACCAGCACGGCGGCGACGGCAGGCACGGCCCGCGGCCGCTGAAGATGTCGAGATTGCCCCGCTCGTAGTAGTCGTGGCCGTCGCCCATCAGCCCACCCCACGCCTCCAGGTCGGTGATCTCCACGCCGCTGCCGTCCGCCCCGGCGAGCGTCGCGCCGATCACCGAGTCCGTCCCGCCCTTCCAGACCGACCCCGTCCGCACGTACACCGTGTACACGCACTTGTCCTTCGGGTCGCCTGCCACCGCAGCAGCATCGTCGTGATCCTCCGATGTCGGCAGCCCCACGGCCTGCATCCATGCATGCATGAAACAAATAAATTTGTCTGTTTTACCATACTTCTGCTTCTGCTTCTGCTTCTGCTTCAGTACTCAGCTCAAGTACCACAAACTTACGAGACTACATCGAAAGCAGCTACTAGTTCTCATTTTGAGCTTCTGATTTTACTATACAATAATGAAAAGCCATGTACGTAGCAAGTCTTGTATCGAATAGTATGTATATATATATATATACATAAAAGGTGGTGATTGTGTAAGAGAGTGAGAAGAGTTTGACCTTAATAAAAGGAAGGGTGGTGGAGTGAGAAAGGGAGGAGAATGGTGAGGACAGGAGGAGGAAGAGGAAGGAGATGAGTTTGTTGAGTAAAGAGAGAGCCATTGTTCTCTTTTTTTTTCTTTTTTTCTTTTTTTCTTTTTTTTTCTCTATGTGAGGATGTGGATAGGGGAAGGGGAAAGGGATATAAAGAGAGAAAGAGAGTGGTTGGGCATGTTCTTGTATAAGATTTCACATAAATTAATTGGTCTAGCTAGCTAGGCATAGAAAAGTGGATATTCTTGAGATTTTTGAATGTCCCTTTCCATTATATATTAAAAAATTATAATACAATTACACTTTATTATATTGTAATTTAAATTAGCTTCAATTTTTGGACTATCAGATTCATAATAAAATAGCTATCAAATAGTAAATTCTATTGATTCAAGGGCAAAAAAAAGTTAGAAATAGAAAGTTTTTAGAACTAATTAATCTGATGATAAAATATTATTATTTACCATTAGTTTAGGGATTGACCACTTTAAAAATTTTAATTTGCTTAATGGTTATTAGCTAGCATAAGAATAATATATACAATGGGTAGTTATTATCATGGGTAGCTAATTAATTGAATATATATATATATATATATATATATATATATATATATATATATATATATATATATATATATGTTCTAATTGAATGGAAATAGTTTGGAATTGATTTTGTTTTTGACTCTAGAACTTGAAATTTTTAATTTTAGCATCTCACCTTCATTATTTTTAGTTTAAAATTAATGAAAAATTTGAAAGTAAAAAAATTAATTAAAATTGATAGTAAAAGTTAGGAACAAATACTTGTGCAATTATTATAGGCCATCATATGTAAACATCAGATAATTAATTAGAGATGAGTCATTACATATCACCATCTACATATATATATTTTTAATAACTCCCCTTTCAATTTCCATTTAAATCCAATTCCTAACTAAAATAAAATATTTGTTATTTTATTTCTGATCTCACACAACGTTCTCTATCAGCAATCCGAGCCTAAGTGTTTTATAACTCTTAGATTCAAATAACCAACCAAAAATTGTATTAAAACGAAGAGAATAAAATGTTAAAATGAAGCTAATTCAAAAGAATTAAGGACTCCAAAGTTTGTCCAACAAAATTCAATGAGAGTTTAGTGAGAAACATTTGCAGGAGAACCATCCCTAGGTTAATAAAATCGATCAAAGGGCAATTAAAAATATATTTCTTTGATGTTAGTGTATTATATATATTTTCTTTCAAATTTTAAAATGTTATATATATATATATATATATATATATATATATATATATATATATATATATATATATATATATATATATATATATAGTAGAGCTTATATATTTTTAAAAGCACAAGCCAATTTATGTTTGCAAATTTTTTACCATTAGATTTGTATTGAAATTTGTGCTATTGTAAAGTCAACTAAAAAAAGAGAAATAAAAAGTAAAAACACAAATCTCAATACAAATTCAATAGTAAAAAATTCACAAATATGAATGAACTTATACTTTTAAAAATATATAAACATTACTCTCTCTCTCTCTCTCTCTCTCTCTCTATATATATATATATATATATATATATATATATAACTACTCTAAAAAATTTGCAAATATACTTCTTAATTAATTTGTTAAAATAGACGCTCTTTCACTTAATTAAAATGATCACTTTATCCTTATCAGCAATGAGCAATATAACGAAAGGAATCGAAATAGATCAAACGAGCTCGAGAGCGTGATCATGCCATTACGATCAATTTATTTATTTTTTTAATTTTAAAAATATATAGAATAGTTTAAAGTTTAAATAGATAAATATGGAAATGTGCCCACTTTTGCTAGAATAATAATATACAATTATTCATAAAATCAATAGATGTGTCAATTTTGGAACCACCAAACAAAATTAATTAATTTGTGTCTCCATCACAATGTCAATGCAAAATTTTAAGTTCAAAAAAGGATCATCCAAATATGTGAGTCAGCAAGATTAGAAAAAGAGGAGTTTATTGGGTGTGAACATTTTTATTTTCCTTTTTATTTTCAAGTGGTGGAGTACTGAACTTTTTTAAATTATATACTTAATTAACATACATAGTTGGTTTCCTCCAAGATAGCGGGATAGTCGACAGCCGCTTCATCTACCTGTGGAAAATTAAGGCGCCGTTGAAAGTTAAAATCTTCATTTGGCTTGTTCTCCGAAGGAGGCTACTGACTCGCGACGTCCTCCTTCAAAGAAACTGGACAGGACCCTCCACTTGTGTTCTTTGTTATGGAAGCATGGAAACCGCGGATCACCTTTTTGCCTCCTGCACCGCAGTACAAGCGTTACTCGGGGCTCTACTACCAAACAAGCTGGAAATCCGTAGCACCAATACGGTCGACATTCTGTGGGAGACGCACGCCCACAAAGACGGCTGCTTAGGCAGGAGAGCGCTCATCACTATAGCGGCCACGTGGTGGTTCTGCTGGTTAGAAAGGAACCGGAGGATCTTCGAAAACCAGAGCCGCCCCCTTAACCGAACGCTAGGCGACATCAGGCTCTCACGGTCATTCTGGTCCAGATTCTGTGTCTGATTTTTTTTTTTTTTTTTTTTTTTTTTTCCGGCCCGTCGTCCCTGCACACGGTTGCCCCCCCTGTGCTGAATTCACCACCGTAATGAATGAAGCGGCAGCATGCTGACTTTCTCTCAAAAAAAAAAAAAAAAAAAACATACATAGTTGAAAAAGTCTACAATTTTGGCCTCATCTAATTGGTCAAGTTTCGCTCTTTGTTCTCTTAGTCTAGATTTTCACACCCCTATACGATTGACTAAGTGTTAAACAAAAAAATCGAGAGAAATAAATTCTGTAAAACAAAAAAAACTAAGTATTTTTATTGCTTAGATAATAAATTATAAGTATATTTCGCCTCTTATTTTGGGCTGAATCTTAACCCCTATTTATAGGTTTTATTGTGATACATTGAACATGCCTAGTAAATATGATAAAATTATAAATAAAACTTTTGAGCTTTCTACGGTCCGTGGGCTTTCACATGGCAGCTTTTAGAAGACAAAAATTTTGTGAGCATCGTCCACAAAAATTTGTGGCCGTGTAGCGAACCGATACCCATCTATACATCTAATTTTCTTGGTATAGAAAAAGAAAATAGTATGGCGGGAGCGAGTCCATCCGCATCGTCTGCAAACTAATTAGTTTAGGAATCATACTCATAAAATTTTTGTCCGAGGCTTTAACTTATCCAGAACACTTTGTCTCCTACAATAGTTGCTGAAGCAATGTATCTTCAGTAATTTACTTTCAGTTTTCAAAATTAGTAAGGAGCTGACTTGTGAGGACCCGGATCTCTGCATGGATTTTGCAGTGTGAACCGCAGCTTCTGGATGCCTTTGATGGGTGTTGGAGGTGATTGTGCGCGAATCGGACCCAAGATTTAGATTCAGCGTGAAATTCAAATTAAGATCGAGCATTTGGTTGCCTTCGACAAATTTTAGAAGTGGAATTTGAGAAAACGGACACCGGATTTGGACTCAGCGCGCGAAAACGGTGAAAATGAGCTATTTACTTTTTTTTTTCGGAGCCCGGATGAAAAACACGATTTTCGAGACAGTTGGGGCACTGTTCCGGCCGCGGCCAGCGCCGGCGGCAGCGGGCAGCGGCGGAGCGCGGCGGCGCAGCCGCGAGCAGGGGCGCGGGCCGCCCGGTCCACACGGCGGGCGTGCACCGGGGGCTAGACGCGTGGCAGCTCGGGAGTGGGCCGGTCCGAGGGGCGCGGTCTATGGAGAGCGCGGTGCATACGGTGGACCGGGGTGGCACGTGGCAGCTGGCTACTGGTTCGGTGCATAGGGTGTACGTGCACCAGGCGCAGCGAGTGGAGGAGCTGACACGTGGCGCCTCCCCATTGGTCGAGGTACTGTCCACGGCAGGTGGGGCGACGTGCGCTGGCAGGCGGGCAGGTGGCCGTACGCGCGGGGCAGGCAGGCGCGCCACGTGCGACGAGCAGTCGCGGGGCGTGCCACGCGGCGCAGCCGGGTTGGCTGGCGTCGCTGTTGCCTGTTCGGGTGCCACGTGGCGCAATCTGGGTGATTCGGGCGCTTGGTGGACGGCCCAGATCGGTTTACTATGCGCTCCCGAAACGTTTCGGGCGCCCGGATTGTGGGACACAGATGTCATTTTCTCAATTGTTGAGTTGGGCCTATATAAGGCCGAATTCAATGATGGTTTCGCGCTTCTTCTGGGCTTCTCCTCTCCTAGAGTTGTATATGAAAGTTCTTCCTCTTGGGCTGCTGCATCTCGTTGAGAAGTTTGAGATTTTTTTGTGACACGCACTTTGAGGTTTGCGCTATTTCAGCGCAGTGCGACTTTTCTTCACCGGTGATTTCCTTCGTCGCATTTCGGTGCGCAGGCTCCCTTGGTTTACTCCCTTGAATTAATTGCTCTAAAAATTTAAATTATTTAAAAAATTATTATTATTTTGTTAAAGAATTTATATTCATCCAAAAAATTAGGCTGCTAGATAATAAAATCATTGGCATTATATAAGATTGGAATTCAAATTCATATTTCAATACGAAACAAATATTTAAATTATAAATTTAATTATACATAAATTTAATTTTTTATTAAATAAATTAAATCTTATGTGTTATTTCAAAAATACCAAATACTCGCTTGGATTATTATTTCTCATTCAATTCTTCTGTGTTATATTATTTATATTATCTAGTTCAATTGCGAGTACCAAATATTTTTCAGAATAGCAGTTTCTTGAAAAAAATAAAAATTATTTTTCAAAAAATATTTTTGAAAAATAAAAACTCTTTCTATAGTTTTCGTTTTTGGCTTAAAAAATTTGACGAGAAAATTATTTTCTTAAATATTTGTTTCGAAAACAAACCATCTTTTATAAAAGGAAAAGTAAAAATAAAAAACATATAAAACTTGTCCGAATCATTTTGAACCGATTATACAATAAAAAGGGTAAAATAATCAAATTATTCTTAATTAGTTAATAAAAAAATAAAATTTTAAGATAATTTTATTATTTTAAAACAAATTTGATATAAATTATAAAAAATATATTAACTTATATCTATTGTTTCGAATTTTGAACTTCATGTATCAATCACCAATTTTTTTTATCATTTATTTTAAAACGATCAGTAAATTTTATTTTTAAAAATTATAAAAATATATATATATATATATATCTATATAAAAAAAAATATTATTATAATTTAGCCATATTTTTATTTTTAAATAAATTGAGACAGCACAGAATTAAGATAAAATATATTAACTTATATCTATTATTTTGAGTTTTGAACTTCAGATATCAATCATTAAATTTTTTTATCATTTACGTAAAAAATTATCAGTATATTTTATTTTTAGAAATTATAAAAAATATATATATTTATATATATAAAAAAAAAGTTTATTATAATTTAACTATATTTTTATTTTTAAATAAATTGAGACAGAACAGAATTAAGGTAAAATAAAGGGCTGCATGCAGCAGGGCCAGCGCAGCGGGCAGGTCGCACTGCCGGCAGCCACGTAGGGAGAGAGGTCGGACGCCACGACGACGCCGCGCTGCCCGCCCTGCTCGCCACCCAACTCAAACCGTTTTAAACGACCGCCTTCCCACTAACTTACACTGTCAGCTTTACTCGGTTGCCTCAAAATAAGATATCAAATAATAATTTTGGCCAAATTACAAAAAAATCTATTATAATATTTTATTTTTTTACTTTATTCCTCTATATTTTAAAAATCTATATTTTGCCTCCTCGTAATTATCGAATTATTTTTAGAGACAACGGCATTAACGGAGAAGATAAATTAACGAAAATTTCTTTACCTTATATGAAAGGGAAAAAGGTAATGAAGGGAAGAGAAAGAGGTTTAGACTTATTTTTCGTCATTCTTGAAAGTAATTTTGAGTATATTTAATAATATTTTTAAAAAAACTGAAGGCTCACTCACGGAATCATGACGGCGGAGATAAATATATATTTCGGTAATTACGATAGGACAAAATATAGGCTTTTAAAAGACAGAGGAGTAAAGTGAAAAAGCGGAATATTACAGGAGAATTATCTGTAATTTAGCTAATAATTTATATAGAATTAGACTGTAATACTACCAGCAGTAAATATATTATATTACTATCGATTTATTTTAGATGATGAAAATTTTAAAATTACGACTGATATCGTTAAATACAATATTATCTATTTAAATTATCTAAAAATTAAATTTTATTTTTTTATTCTTATTCATGAAGTAGACACAAAAATAAACCGTTGATATGAGTCTCGTAATCAAGATCAAAAGCAAATGCTTCATATCTATTATTAAAATTATAAATTTTGCAATTTTTTGATCATTAGATCAATAGTGTTAAAAAAAATTAAAATTTGATTTTTAAATAGTTCCATTGGTGTTGATCATGTTCAATGATACCGATCATCGATTCAGAAATTCCATCATCAAAAATAAATCGGCAGCAATAGAGTTTGTTTGCTATTGATAGTGTTATATAGTATGATACTGAAGAGATTTGAATACAGTACTCATCGTCTAGCGGGTTTTTTTTTGAAAATGACCTTTTAAAAATTTGTATTTTTGAAAATGACCCTACAAAATTTGTATTTGCAAAAATGGCCCTATACCTGTGGCACTCATAGGGCCATTTTTGCAATTATAAATTTTGTAGGATCATTTTTAAAAATGCAAAATTTTAGATGATCATTTTTTAAAAAAAAAAAAAAATCCGTCTAGCATTCAAAAAATATTACTGAATAAAATTTTGTTATTTTCTTTCTAACTTTTCACATGAATGTAACAGTGCCATACTATATATCTTGTTTTCAAAAATATATATAAATATATATGTTTAGAATTTTAAAAATAAAAATTATAATTTTATTTAGAATTTTCAAAAATAAAAATAAATATATATGTTTAGAATTTTAAAAATAAATTTAGTTGTTGTAATAGAAGATCACTGTATCCCAAACACACAATTAACACGCGTAGGTAAAAATTAATTAATTTGAGGTTGGGTTTTGTTGGCTGATGGTGCAGCCGAAACGGCCTCCGGCTACCGAGCGCGTTAGAGGGGCGTGCTGGCCGTGTGGCAGCCTTGCATTAAAAGATGAATCACTGAATCACCCCCTCCTCTTATTATATATCTATGGTAAGATTATGAATAATTACTAATAATTTTTTTTTTGATGATTAATACTTGATATATTAATTTAAAATTAAATTATTATATATTTTTAACTAAAAATTTTATATATATATTTTTTTTAAAGTGAGATAATAATACTGAACTTTCGTTACCTTTTCGATATATATATATATATATATATATATATATATATATATATATATATATATATATATATATATATACAAGTATGATTTGTTTGATATTTACTGTGCAAGTTATTCATCTGAAATAAATTAATGGCTAAATTATAGAAAACTCTTATGTAATATTCTATTTTTTTATTTTGCCTCATGTCTTTTAAAAGCCTATATTTTGTTCCCTCGTAATTACCAAAATATGCATTTACTTCCGCCGTCACCATTCCGTGAGTGAGCCGTCAGTTTTTTTAAAAATATTATTGGATATACCCAAAATACCCTTCAAGAATGACGAAAAATAAGTTTAAATCCCTTTCTCTTTCCTCCATTATTTTTTCCCTCCAATATAAAGTAAGGGCATTTTCGCTAATTTACCTCTTCCGTTAACGCCGTTGCCCCCTAAAAACAATTCGGTAATTACGAGGGGGCAAAATGTAGGTTTTTAAAAGACAAGGAAGCAAAGTGAAAAAACGGAATACTACAAGAGAATTTTTTGTAATTTAACCTAAATTAATCTTAATATTTTCCTATATTCCCTATATATATATATATATATATATATATATATATTGATTCACTTTCTCTTTCTATCTCTAGCTTCTATTTAAGTCCTTCCAACCGCCTTCCTCCTCCCTCTGCGTTCCCGAAAAGTCCCAGGTAACTTCTGATAAACAGAGAAAAAGCTCTCTCTCCATCTCTCTCTCTCTCTCTCTCTCTCTCTCTCTCTCCATCAATTATGTGCTATATTATATATATGGTTAAATAACTAGTGAACCGTATATAAATACTTTAAGAATGTTGTTTTTTATTTATCAATTTTGATTTTTCAAAATCAACAAATAATTAAATTTATAATCTTCTGTTATGATTTTATATAAAATATATAACTGTTTTATTTTACATTTTTTTTGTGTATAAATTTAAGTTATTAGATAACAGTGTTTTTACGCATGAAAATGTGGTTACACTTGCAGATTTGAAACCCAACTCGACTATTCAAATCTACATATATACATGAAATGGCTTCAAGCAGTAAGCTGAAAGTGGGCCGAACTACGGAGTACCAAATGGGCGCGGACACGGAGCTCCTGAGCATCACTGGTGGCGGCGGCGGCGGCGGCGGCGGCGGCGGTGAGGCTACAAAGCTTTTCCTGTTGTGCGGCGCCGACCGGTTCGGGTCGGTTCGACCCTTCCGGTCCGGCGAATTCTCGGTGCACATGGTTCGGGTCAGAGGTAGGCCCATTTCCCTGGTCACGTGCATGGTGGATGATCATAGGTGGATGCTCGCGAAGGACGCTATCGCGGGCCGGGTCGAGGCCCGCAAGTTTGTTTTCGGGCTCCCGGGGTTTTTTTACGGGCTCGAGTTGCCCGGTACTGGTGATGTATTTGAGCTGAAGCTAAAAATGTTGGAGCAGATTTTTGCAAGTTTCTCTGCTTATAGAGATCTCACTGTAGAGGAAGGTAAGCAGTTGTTTTTGTTTTTTTTTTTTTTTTTTAAATATATTTTCCGTAGTTGTATGTTAAATTTATCATAATTTTTTGCTAACATATTCTTATAATTATTATATTTTGCTATATAATTTTGTGAGATAGTAAGTAAGTGAAACAAATCAATTTGTCAAATTTTAACTTTCAAATTTTTCACAATTAATTGTGATATATATTATAAGGATTAATTAAATACGATTTTCTGTAAATATATCGAATAGCAGATATATTTTTATAAAGTTCATCAACTTTTTATATTTATTATTTTAAAAGTCCAACGTTATTTATATATATATCTTTATTGAAGGTTGCGACCCACTGGACAGCAACGGTGAAAATGAACTGGACAATCCGTGGGCCCGGGCCTACACGAAGATCGAGAAGCAGTTGCAGAATCCTGCCGTTGTCGCTGCCGCTGCCGCTGCCGCTGCCGCAACGGCGCCGGAGCCGAGAGCGGCCGAGCTCGTCCAGCGGGCAGTGCGGAGCTCCGCCGCCGTGAAGCTCCTCGCCAGCTCCCTCCTCTCCGGCGCCCTCCACCCCGCCAAGCACCTCCTCCTCCACGGCGGCGGCCCGGCGGCGGTGGCGGCGCTGCCGACCATGTCGGCCGTGGCGGCGCTCCTGACAGCCATCGAGACGGGCCGAATACCTTCGGCGACGGCGGCAGCGCATGGTGCGGAGCCCAATGCGTTCTGCGGCGGCGACGGCGGCGGCGGCGGCGCGGGGTACCGGTGGTACGTGAATGCCGACGGTGTGGCCCTGCTTTTGAGGGTGATGTGCTTTCCGCGTGCCGGTGGTGCTGCCCCGGGGGTGGCGGAGAGGGAAAGGAAGAGGAGGCGGCGGCGCCAGGATGAGGGCAAGGAGGGCGGGGACGACGGCGGCGGCGGTTTGAAGGGCGGGAACAGCAGTGTCGGTCAGATGTCGTGTGTTCGGCGATCAACGGTGGCAGATGCCAATTGAAAAATGCAATATTTTGATGCTTTTAGGAAAGTAAAAAAAATTTAAAGATAGTTAGGGGACTTGCTTTTCTATTTATATTTCCCTTTTGGAATTAAACACTAGGCGTTTTTAGAATCTTAGCAGTTTTATAAAGCATCCAAAATAGGTACATTTGGTTAGCGCATTTTCAAATTAGATCTGTATCCTACAAACTTGTACAATTTTAGTGTAAAATATTATTTTTTTTATGGTAAATATTTTAGTTTAGTTGTTGATATTTTGTTAATACAAACCACATAATTTATCCAATTGTCAATGTCCTTTCCATCGAGAAAAAGTTTTTAGAGTATAATAATTATTTTATATATTTTTACATAATATCATAATATTAAGATTTGAGTTCGAATTCTGTCAAATTTCTAGCATAATTAATTTTTTGTTATTTAATTTAAGTCCATATCCAAACATGCATGAGGGAGAGTACTGTTGAAATATTTTTATTTAATTAAAGTCCACGTCTGGATCTATAAAAAAATATCGATAAAAATATTGTTCTCTGATAGCATAAGCTTTTGGATTACAACGATTGTTTCATATATTTTCACAATTTCACTCAATATAGTTCAAATTCTGTCATACTCCTAGCATAATTAATTTTTTTTATTTAATTTAAGTCAACGTCCAAATTTCAAATGGAGTGTTGAAATATTCTTATTTAATTCAAGTTCACGTCTGGTTCTATAAAAAGTATCCATAAAAATAGTTCTTTAAATTTTTGGATTGCTACGATTATTTTCTATATTTTCACAATTTCACTCAATAATGTGTTTAATTAATTAATATCCTTGGAATCAGAGACATTTCCACCATTAATGAGTTTGATACTTTAATGATGAGGTTATTATAATTAATAGTGAGTGGATTACTTAAACCTAATCTTCAATGTGAACAATAGGAAATTTTTTTAGAGAAAAAACAAAGGGACCACTACTTCCTTTAAAGGTTTAAAAAGCACTAATGTTTACTAGCGAACTAATTAATACATTTTGGCAACTATTTAAATTTAAATAATCTTTTAATGGTACTAAATTTCTAATTAACCAAAGAAGATCAAATAGTAGATAATTTTAAAGCTTGTGTACATTAATTTATCTAACTCTCTAGTAATGTAAGTAGATTAGAGGGGCATTATTTGAGGCATATTTAACCTACGGAAACTTATGAAGTTCCATATATAAGTAGATCAATAGTGGTACACGCAATCAAGAGGTGAATAATTACAAAAGAACAACATCAAATCAAATGACCCACCATATTATAATAAATTTTATGAAAATTCTTCTTTTACTTATTATCTATCACTACTAGTGTGTGAACCGGATAGATTTTTATTAGAATAAAAATTTATAAATTTAATAAAATATTAATATAATGAAGAATAAAATAAAAAAATTCATCTAATATATATACTTTGCTATTAATTTTTAAGACTTAATTTAGTATTCCTAAACAAATAAAAAAAAAAAAAAGACAACGTCCCATGCATGCACGTAGAACACAATTTTGGTAATTATTGCCTCAAACAAAAAAAATTCAAGTAATACATACTTTTACGTGGCAACGAAATAAAGTGGCAGGATGGCCGACGTTTCTATCCTCACGGTAGCGGTTGCGGTGGTGGGACTCGGGGGAGAGGGAACGACGGCGATTTTGATGGTGGTGGTGGTGGTGGTTATGACTTATGACCATGGCGACGGCTAGAGTGGTCGGCGGAGCGAGAGCAAGAGTGGGACTCGGATAGGTAGCGGGACTATTTTCGGTCTCTCTCACGCTCTCCATCTTGTTCGCGTTCTCAGTCTCTATCTAGGTTGCACCACCACCGCACCGAGGGGAATGGGATGAGAAAAGTAGGAGAGAGCATGTAAAGGGTTTAGACAAATTAATTAAAGAGGAGTGAGATTTCAAGTTAGATTTTGAAAAATTTAGAAGAGGAGCATGAACAGTTGGAATGAAAAACGATAAATTATTTGAAAGTTCTCTTCTACCAAAAAGACCAAAAGAAAAATAATATGATCTCTAAAAGATGATAGATTCCAAAAAAAAAAAAAAAAAAAAAAAAAAAAAAGTAATACAAAAAGGTGGACCCCACAGTACGTCTCTGTAAAAAAAAAAATATGCTTTTTAGACTACATTCGGAAGAAACGTCTTCAAGTGTCCATATAATATAGTAAATATTCATACTTCAAAAAATATTCACGTATAAATTCTTTATTATATTAAACTAATTTATTAAATTTTATTAAATGATAGATTTTACTATTTTTTTTAAATTTTTTGATGTTTTAAAACGTCATAATATATTTTATCGACACTTGGCATAAGCGTCGGTATATATGTACGCGTCGGTATATATGTACCGACTTTTTATTTACTGATCACGTTTAAACCGACATTTTCAAATGCAACACTAGATTATATTGATACGCTTTTAAATATCATTAAGTATAAAAAAATATTTTTAAATATTAATTTTTTTGTAGTGAGCCAATAGTGTAGGTAAGACGGTCACGCCGGAAATTAATAAGATTTATAGATTTATAGATTGTTTTACAATGACTATAATGTTTCTAAATTGAATAGCACTAGTAATTAATGAAGAGAAACAATATATCCATAATTATTGAATACACTTGAGAGGTGCATCAATGCATGAAAGGAAAATAATTGTTATTAATTTCTTTCATTCTATTTTCCATGGAGCTAGTTACAAAACTTGAGCTTCATGTGTAAGGGCAAAAAGGCTAGCATTCCTTGCTTTTTAGCCCAAGAAAAAGCATAAAAGTAGAGAGAAAATTAAACTAAAGTAGCATTTCAAAAGACTATATATTTAGGGTTTCCCCTCAAGCCCCCAAAAAAGGGAAAACATATATAACTCCTAAATCCATTTAAAACCACCACAAAAGCATAAATGAGAGTGATGGGTGCATGCATGGGGACATGTTATACATATCCTATTGTAATTTCACCCTTGAGTGAGCCTTCAACATCTGGTGCTTCCACTTCACAAGGCTAAGTAACAACTCCATTACCTATAGAAACAATTAACAAACCAAATTAATCACCAACTTAATTGAGAATATATAAATTAGTGATGAGTTGCAATCAAAGTGGTCCACAATATGAAGGTGCATGGATCTTATATAATATCACAAAGCATTTGAATGCAAATAAAGGGAGATATATATCAATGGTGTTACTTGCCTCAGCAGGTTCTTGGAGAGAATATGAAGCATTTGTCTCCTTAGGGAACTTTGAAACAAGAATGCCAATGCCTTGTCCTCTTTCTCGTAATACCTAATAATATCGACGTAAAATACGCTATCATTCCACCACAAAGTTTACGTATATAATTTACACGTACCTAGCTAGAACTTATTTAGAAAGAACATTTGTAACTTCAAACCCGCGAATATTAGGGTTTAGATGTTTTAGATATCTTACTTACTAGTTGTTTGACTTCTATTTCTCAAGTATAAAAAATATAATACAAATGCATCGTATTTTTAAATATTGATGCGCTAAAAGATACCTTGAAAGCGTCCTCGTCGGTGCGATCATCCCCAATATAAATTGGCAAAACGTCGACACAGTCGGCAAATCCTAATAAATGTGAAACAAAAAGTAAATATGAAACAAATGTTTTAGAAAAGGTGGCTTGATTTGAGGGCTAATAACCGACAAAATTGATGGTTTTGCTTATAATATGGTTCACTAGATGATAGGGATGTGATGTAATGTGTGTTTTAGGTAAAAGTAGTAGGTGAACTTACCAAGACACTCCAATAGGAACTCCAAGGCCTTTCCCTTGTCCCATTTAATTGTGGGACGAATCTCTAATACCTAAGGATCAACAAGCCATGAAACCCATGTCATTCATTCATACATAGTTTAATTTACACCCAAAGAACATAATATAATACCACCCCCACCCCCAGTGCCCCCACACCCAAAGAACATAACCATCCCTTTCAACTTTCAACTTTCAAGGACTACAAGAAAATTATCGTCTAACAAATAGAGTTACATATATATACCGATATTTATGTCAAGCGTCAAAAAATTAAAAATAATAGTAAAACTTATTATTTAATAAATTAGTTTGATATAATAGATGGTTCATATTATAATGCATTTTGAAGTGTCGATTTTAATTTGCTATATTGTAGAAACTTTAATTTGGAAATATTTTTTTCCAGCATCATCTAAAAAGCGTTTTTATATTGAAATTTTATTATGATGATTATTGACTTATCCAAATCAAATAAATTAAAAGATTAGATAATAAAATTAAAATTTTAAAAGCTTAGATAGCTGTTTCGAAATGATCTATAGTACAGATAAGTTCCGCACATACTAATTACCTATTATTTTTGAGTAAACTAGTATGGCATTTTTTGTTTTACTAGGGCAAAATAAATTAGTAGTACCTTCCTCCCTTGAGTTGGTTTTAACTTTGGATAGTCCCTGAGCACTGAGTTCACTTGCTCAGCCAATAATTTCCAACTCTGCATAAAGTTGATTTAGGAAGCATAGTTACAAAAAAAACAACAAAAATTCCAAAAAGTAGATACATAATATATACTCTTTTTTTTTTTTTTTTTTTTTTTTGCCACTAATGGCTAAAAGTAGAAAGTGGGTACATGAATTTAAAATGGATTTGGACCTTTTCATCTACACATCTGAAGTGGACAGATACACAGAACTTGTTGTTCTCCACCTTGGCTCCAGGTATTGATTTGGCCTTTTCCAACAATGCTTTGTACACCTGACAAAGATTTTGATGCATTAAGAACCCAGCTTTATTTTTGGGTCTATGTGGTTAATTATGTTAATAATTATTAATAGATTGGTAGGCAATAAAATATTTCAAAGGAAGAGTTAATTATTAAAGAGGCACGAAGAAGATCTAGTAAATAAAAAAGAATAATAAAACAATAAAAAATAAAAAGCCAACCTCATTTATCATGGGAAGGAATTCACTTGCTGGTTGGAAGATAACTCTTTTATCCTGAATCATGTACACAAAAAGAAAAAAAAAAAAATCTCAGATCTTATTTGCCCTAGCTCATGGAAAGTAGTTATGTAGAAACATGTACAGTATACGTACGTGCCTAACTTATCCTTGAGACTTGTTCAGTAGTAATTTTGCTATTACTTTTAGTTACAACTACTATAACGAAATGTTTGGCAAATAGAAAATTCTGAAACTTTTGATATTACGCGAAGCAAAAAGAGTGGCTTCAATTCAAAGCTTTTGATTCTGTTGGAAGGAAAAGTTGTTTGTATATAAGATTGCTATATAGTACTTTTTAAGGCACATAGTTTTAGTCAAAGAGCACTTTATCGAATGTATGTACGTGCATGGCCGAACAGGCTCTTATAAAACAACTTACTGTTTTTGCATGTTTGGAGCCTTTGGCAGGCCCTTCAATGTCCATTCCATGGCTACCAGCATAGTAAAGCTCGGCTAACTTCACAAAGTTATACACCTAATATCACAAACAAAGAGATTAATTAATGTTAAATAATATAAAATAATAATTATTTTTTTTTAAATTTAAGTTGTCAAAAAATTATTTTTATATATAGACCATTTAGAAACTCTTACTCCGAATACCATGCTGAGCAAAATACGTGTCTTCTTCAAAAACTTAGTTAAGGATGTTTCTAATATTTATATTTATATATAGACCATTTAGAGAGAGAAAAATATTTAAAAACCAAAGCACCATAAAGATGATAATCATGAGATTATGCTAATTAACCAGAATTAATCAATGTACGTACCTTGTCCCTACACCTCCCACTCACGATAGCAGTGGGGAAGCACTTGGCCACCTTCTTTACTGCAGCCCTCATCTGCTCAATCATTCACACAAGAAAGCAACGTAACAACGGGAAAAAAAAAAAAAATAGAGCACTAAATTAGCTATTTAAAAAAATATATATAAGCTACATGAACAGGGAGCTTACTGCGTCCGACATGAAGGCGGTGTCGGGGTCGTCGACGATCGGCGACAGCGTGCCGTCGTAGTCCAAGAACATCACTATCTGCTTCCCCTGAGAAGCCTTTATAATCTGCTCAAACTTCTCCAAAGCCGAAGGATGTTTTACCTTCTTACAACCATGAAGAATAATAAGCTCATGATATTTTACACTACAACAAAATTAAGTTATAGGAACATATATTTGTGAGAATTTTATATAAGTGTTCTATTTATAATCCATCTATATCCAAAATTAGGTTATAGGGACATATTTTTGAGACACATTATAAAAATGTGTCGCTATACACTCTAGCGATGGCACATATAGCAACACTTACAATAAGTATCGATATTTTTGTCAGCGATATTTTTTTTTAGATTCCAGAAATATTTAAAAGTGTCGCTATAGCCTTATTTTATTATAGTATTAATACAGTATCATCACGTTTAGAATCACAACTTTCAGATAGTAAATTTTTTGTTGAAGTGTCATTATTTGAATTCAGATCAAAAGTTTAAGCTGATGGATATATAAGTGGAAAGATACACACCAGCCAAGCTGCGTGGGTGTCCTCCGCCGTTGTGGCGGCTGCGGCGGCGGACGCCTTGGCATGGGTGGGGGAGGAGGCTCTCATGGAGTCGACCCATGCATTGGCGCGGCCGCCGCCGAGCTCCAGCTGTGTCATGCGGCCCTCTCTCGTGGCTTTACCGCCGCCGTGCCGTGGCGGCGGGTAGGAGAAGACGCGGCCCGGTTTTGGCGACGGTGTTGCCGCCGCGACCACGGCCCCTGTCGTCTCCGGCGCCACCGCGCTCTGCTTCCACATCAGGAGACCGACAATGGCGATGAGTAGAAGTGTTGTTGTTGTTGTTTGGGTTTTGTTAGTAGAGAATTTGGAAGTGTGTGGAGAAAGAGAGAGAGAGAGAAAGAGTGGTGAGTTGGGAGTAATGTAGAGGGGAGGGATATTTATAACCCTTGGAGGAGAGAGAATTAGGATGTCAACGGGTATGGATATCTGAACCAATGAAACGGGCAATGTCCGCATCAGTATATCTAAATTTCATGTACGTTATGAAAATTTTTTTTTGTTGGTAAATTTGAAATGTTTGGTAAAATTTATTTATTTTAAAAATAAATAAAATATAAAATATATATTTAATTTTAAATGTATAAAATATATTTTTAATTAACTAATAATTTTAAATAATAAAATTAATTTGGGCCAGCCAAATAAGACTTAAGTGCCAATAAAAACTTTATGTCAAAATATTAAATAGTAAATAAAGTTTTATCAAATTTAAATTATTATTTTCTTACTAAAATTTATATAATCATGCGTAAAAAAAATATATACTTAATTACCGACTACTATACTATTAATAATATCAAGTTATTGGTGCTATCAAATTTTTTACTCTTTTGATCATTTTTATCCGTTAGATTTTACTATTAAGATTAAAAATTTAATAGCACCAATAAGCCCACTAGCAATAACAACTCGTTGGACCCAAACCACAGCCCAAAATACTTAAGCTCAGATATTATTGCTAGTGTACATGTCTCATATAAACCCAATCACAATTCCATTCACATCCGATGTAGGACTATTTGGGGCGTCACATTTAGGCTGGAATATTATTAATAGTACCAAGTTATTGGTGCTATTAAATTTTTACTACTTGGATTAAAAAATATATGGTTGAGATGATAATGGACATCTTGGGTTTAATAGGTGGTTCGAAAATAGTAAAATCTAACGGATGAAAATGATCAAAGAGTAAAAAATTTGATAGCACCAATAACTTGATATTATTAATAGTATAGTAGCCGGACTCTCTCTCTCTCTCTCTCTCTCTCTCTCTCTCTATATATATATATATATATATATATATATATATATATATATATATATATATATACACACAAACGTGATTAATTAAAGAGTTAATTGCATACGGCTCCCCGTAAACATATCGAATAGCAGATATATCCCTACAAAGTTTAACTTATTCATATATATTCCTACAGTTTATTACGGTTAGTTCATTATTTATTTTTTAACGGATTATATGTGAAATGACAGTTTTGCCTTTTTAAAAATATCCCTCCAAAAATTTCAACTGTTAAAATAATACGAAACTGTCTGAAAGGGTAAAAAAATAAATTTACCTTACTAACTAACTAAAATAATACGAAACTGTCTGAAAGGGTAAAAAAATAAATTTACCTTATTAACTAACTAAGATTAAGTATTTAACCTATGGTTAACTAAATTTTTCTAACAGAAATAGACGGTAGGGATATATATGAATAACGTTGGATTTTTGAACGGATGAATATTAAACGTTGAATTTTGTAAAAATATATCTGCTATTCGATATATTTGTAAGGAACCGTATGAAATTAACCGTTAATTAAATGTATCGAGTACAGTAGATATAATTCCTATAAAATCAAGAGTATTCCCTACAATATTAAATTCTAAATTATATAATTAGTATCTATTTTAATAATTAATAATAAATAACGACAAGACAAAAATACAAATATAATTATGAATAAAAAAACTATGACTTGGTCTCTCGTGATTCATCCTTTAATTTAACCATATCTCGACAGTGAGTTCCCTATTAAGTTTAATTTTGTGACCAGATATAGATATAAAAACTTTATTTTAAGGGATAATTATGTATAGTGCTCTATAAAAAATATTAAATAATAAATACTATTGAATTGTTGATGCTAATTATTATTCTAAAAAAAATTAAGTTGCTAATAAAATATAACTAATTTGCTTAAAATGTAGTGTTTACGAATTTTGATTATGATTCCATCTAATTAACTTTACGCCACTTGACTTGACTTCAATTCAATCTTCCGCTATCAAATTTGATCTTTGGTAACAAATAAGAATGATGGTTCTTTTTAAACCGATAAATATATTTTTGTAAAATTTAAGTGATTAAATTTACTCTTTCAAATTTGTTTTCATATATATATATATATATATATATATATATATATATATATATATATATATATATATATATTATTCTATTACAAAAATATTGATA
The DNA here is from genome assembly GCA_029168755.2 of Tillandsia fasciculata. Lineage (NCBI taxonomy): Eukaryota > Viridiplantae > Streptophyta > Magnoliopsida > Poales > Bromeliaceae > Tillandsia > Tillandsia fasciculata. Next base: position 2,955,399 of record CM054943.1, on the reverse strand, counting down.
ATTTTGAATAAAAGAAGTTAATCATGGTTAAATGATATTTTTATTTCTTATATATATTTCGTCTTTATTTTTGTTGAGAGAAAGATGATTTGTTATAAAACTAAATTTGTAATTATAACATAATTATTTTACGTATTCATAGCTAAAAAATTAAACGTATTAAATTTTTTTAAAAAATATATCTGTAAAATTGTAAATTTATTTTTCAAAAATTATATTTTTAAGACGAATGGCATAAAATTAACCAGCAGTAGATCTAGTCAAAGTCTAAGCAAAAAAAAAACAAAGAGACAGCGAGGTGCCAAATTAATTAAAGTATTGGTATCAAATACCCTACAAATTAATTACATTCTATTTGCATGCAACATGCATGTGCTTCTTAAAAAGTACAAAAAAAAAAAAAAAAAAAAAAAAAAAAATCTTTAATATATAAAAAAAGTCCCTCGACATTGACTTATGAGTTGGATGGTGTGACACCACTATATATGCTATTATACAATAAAGTTAATTAAACTTTAATTATTCGTCCTAAAATTAAATTAGGTACTGAGAATGAGAATGAGATGAATTTTATAGTCATTTTAAAATGACTGATATTTAAATCTTCACTTTTGAATAGAGGTGTCAACGAGCCGAACATGAACGGGTTGGGTCGGCTCGTGTTCGGCTCGTTTAATAAATGAGCCAAACACGAATTGCCTCGTTTAATTAAATATCAAGCTGAAAAATTCGGCTCATGTTCGTAATGAGCCGACTCGCGAACAACAAGTTTGATTTTAATTTCTATTATTATATGTAAAACTGAAAAAAAAAATTAAAAAAATAAAAGTTATAAAAAATTAATAGCTTAAAATCTAAATAGTAATATATATATATATATATATATATATATATATATATATATATATATATATATATATATATATATATTCGAGCCGTTATCAAGCCGAACACGAGCGAGCTGACCCAGCTAATGTTCGGCTTGAAAAATTTAGCTCGTGATCGGCTCGTTTACTAAACGAGCGATTCGATCTCGAACTCATTTCGAGTCGAACACGAGCTGGCTCACGAACAGCGAGCTGAATTGTCACTCCTACTTTTGAATGAATGAGATGTATGATATATATTTTATTTGAAATGTACAGCTAGCATAGCTTTATTTCTTATAACTAAGAAATTTGTATGGAGGCCCCTCAACTAAAAGTGATTTTAAAATAGGCCTCTAGCTAAACCTTTGCTGCTTTTATTTTAGGTGTGTTTGGTTTGCTGTATTGAATTTTTTTTTTTTTTTTTTTTTTTTCGTGTGTTTGTGTTTGTTTAGTCGTAAAAAATTTTGCTTGAAATTTTTTATTTACAAATTTGAGAACAATAGAATATTTTCGGCGAAAATGAAAACTTAAGTTACGTAAATTTTTTTGATTCATTTTTTTTTATTGAACCGAATAAATACAATTTTTTTTTTGAACCAAATAAATATTGATGAAAAAATTCAGACAAACACCCTCTTTGGAATTGGATTATTTTAGTTAGTTAAGTTTAAATTTTTAGTTTTATTTGATAGAATTAGTTAATTACAGCTAATTTGATAGACTAAATTCACTAAATTTTGGAAAAAAATAAAATTTTAAAAGGCGCAAATAACAAAGAGTTAATAAGTTAAGAGCCTTTTTTTTTTTTTAAAAAAAGTATTCTAGAAATTTTTTTTTTCCCAGTCATTATTCACACCTTCTAAGTTTTTTGCGTTTTTGAAATTAAATAATTTTAGCCCAAAAAAAGAAAAGAAAAATTCTATTAAAAAAAACAGATTTTAGCAAATGAAACTAAATTAACTCACTAGTAATGACTAATTGAGTCATTAAATTTAACAATTTTTTTTAACTTAAATAACTAGAATAATTAACTTAAAAGGGTGTAAATAAAAAATATTTAATCTTTATATGATCTTTACATCTGCATTGTTTGAGACAGTGTTTATATATACTTCACATTTAACACTTTTTCTGACGCGTAAAATTTTTCCTGACAGAACTCGAATTTAGTAATTTCTGCTCTGATACCATGTGAAGTAATACGAAACGACCATTAAACTGATATAGTTAAAAAATAATATTTATATATCTTATATTTAAGAGGGAGGTGCATGCAGGTGCCTATTTCAAAATTTCCTACAGTTGAGGGTACCCCATACAATTTTTACCTAAAATAAAATAAAAAACTTTACAGAGGGAGAGATTTGCTCAATTATTTGATTCTAACTTGCGGAAGAAGCAAAACCATGCATGCATGGAATATTTAATACGTACGACGACGCATGCAACAGCAAATTAAATTCCAAATTAATAAACCCATGCATTATGCGGGCTCTTTTTCTGATCTCTCTGGGGACCAAATATGAACTTGTCCCCCACTTTTTAGACTTTTAAACACAGATTCTCTCTCTCTCTCAGAGTATTTTGTTTCGAATCGTTCGAGAAACAAAGCATGCATGGGATTCTAATAAGAATATATATATTTGAAGCCCAGTTTTTTAAGTCATAATATTCCTGGTAATAACTCACATGCTGCAGCATCAAACGCAGATTTAATTTATTAATTAATCGCATCTTTCACCTAATCTGCATAGTTAATTAATGGCTAAAAATTTTGTGACATGCATGTTCTTCGAAACGGAGTCAAAACCGGTGGCCGCTAAAGGTGTACCCGATTCGAAAAAGGCTCGAAAATTAAAGCGTGATCGTGCGTCGATCACGGGGTGGATGTATGTATGTGAGCGAATATCGAGTTTATTTCTTTGTTGTTTCTGAATCTGCTTTTAAGTGTTTTCTACGAAAGTTCTTCGCACGCGGTATAACCGCGACCAACTTTTAGTACGGTTGATGAACTGATCTGCTGTGCGCTTGCTTGCTTCTTTCTTGTGTTTGTGGGAATTTATAGAAATTTCTCTTTAACTTGATAACAAAAATTTGATTCATTAATTGTATTTTTACTAGAGTGATATATATTGCATGCACTCACGCACTTACTGTTGGTAGAAATAGATTTGACTTAATTTCTATGGCATGATATATAAATTTAGTTATGCCAATTATGACATCTGGCCTCGAAAGAAGTTGTAACGATTCGGTTTACTAGCCGTGCATGTATAGCAGAGACTCTGTTCAAGTAGACAGAATTTTTTTTTTTTTGTTTGTGGCAATCGGTTCATATCTTGATTTTCAAGTTTAAACTCTGAAAAAAAATAATAAAAAAATTAGACTGTTTTTCAAAACTCGGAGCGTGACAAAAATTAAGACGACAAATATAAATTTAAAATTCGTCACGGCATACAGCAAATTTCTTTCCCACATCATGAATTTGTGGAACTGCCCTTAAGGGGTCAAAAGATTATTTTTTTAAAATCATATTATTTCTTTCCTGCCAAATCATACACCAACATACAGCAGTCAAAGCTAGATCTTTTTCTGCTGTTATTTTAGTATTGTTTCCCAATAGACACTCCCATACACTGCTGACCTCCGCCACATAATCTGAAATGTATCAACTTTCTAAAATGTTGAATATGAAATATCTAATAAATACGCATCTCACTAGCAAATGATAGAGAGTCTTAACTTCGCTATCAAACATAATGCACGGTTGGTTCCCCTCTTTTGTACAAGTTATCAGCCGTACGTTGGTAAGTATTTTTTAAGGACTAACCAAATAAAAATTTTAACTTAATTTATACAGTATTTTCAAACCTCATACTTTCAGTAAAAAATCATTTCGAACACCTTCGTCTCTGATCAAATTGTACACAGACTTAACTACATCCCATCTCTAATGAATTTCGTTAGTCTTGTCAATAACGCAAATTTTTGATAATAGCACTTTAAGGTCTCTAATGTTGTTATCGCCTCTTAACATTCGGGCCCCAATTCCTCTCAGAATCTTTCTCCATCTCCAAACTGTAGTGGAGTAACACTTGATTGAAACTTCTTCTTGTGTTACTTTATCATAAATATCAAGAAACAATGTTTTTCATGAAGTATCACCACACCACTTATAAGACCATAAGTCGATAAACCACCCATCTTCCAGAGCAAAGCACATATCATTTGTAAAAATCTCCGTAATAGCTAACACACTTTTTTACCATTATGAAGGAGGTCTAAATACCCTTCCTTTTTCCAAGGGTTTTCTTCTGCTATAGTATAAAGTTCTAATTAGATTATTCCATTAGAGATCTCGTTCAGTAAAAAAAATATCACCACCATTTAAATAGTAAAGCGTCATTCATCAAGATGAGATCTCTCACCCCACCATGCCTCTTATCTCTGCATATACGTTACCATGCTACCATTCGTTTACCTCCCTTAACATCTACTTTCTTTTCCAAAAAAAATTCTGCGATCTCATAGTGTCTCGATTTTTTTAAATAAGTTGAGTTATATTGAGCTCAATAAATTGGATGAGATTGTGATTCATATTAGATTTAATGATAAGAGAACTAATAATAGGTCCAACATCGATCCATATAAGTTGAGCAAGTTGAGCAAGTCGAGCGTGTAAGAGTTGTGACTGCACCTTGAAGTATGATAAATACGTCATTTTTATAAATACATGCTTTTGAAATAATTAGTTAGCACTTGTGATCTGGAATCGTACTTGCAAAAATACTGAAGTGAAAATTCAATTCTAGTACTGATTTTGGGTGATCTGATTTTTCACATGTAGTGGATACAAGTACAATCTCTAATGATAGAATAATTCTATATGTTTTCATTCATATTATTTAATTTGATTTGATATATCTTCTTATTTTGTTGACTAGTGTTTAGCTATTTTTTTTTTATTTTATTAAACTATTATTTATAAATCAGTACAATTAATCATACTTTTTTTCTGAGAACTATTTTATAATATGCATGCCAATTTAATAAAAAATTATAACTACATTACAATAATATTGAAGGTTACTTTTTCCCTTCCCGTGGGCTAGGCATGGATTGTAAGATTGGATCTGACAGGTTTATTAGTTTCCATTGTTAAAAAAAGGAAAGAAAAAAAAAAAAGACCAAAGAGATTGATAAAATAAAAAAAACTAATAATTAATTATTAATTAATCTCGTGATTAATTATGATCCTTCTTACTTAATTTGTTTATTGATTTGCTTCTTCCTTTTTCTAAAAGCCAATGTACATTATAAGAAAATCTCAATATAAGAATATTTTTTAAACGATGCTTAGAAAAGGTGTTTCTAAATTTTCTTATAATATAGCTAATATTGATACTTCAAAAACGTCGTCATACAAAATTTCTACTGTATCAAATTAATTTATTAATTAATAAACTTTACTATTATTTTTAATTTTTTGACGTTTTAAAATGTAATGCTAAACTATATTGGAACGTTTTTAAAAATTATTAAATAATTTTTAAAAAATATTCTTAAATATTATTTTTCTTATATTGGTTGTATCTTATTTCTGTAATTAATTTTTACGGTGACAAATTTTAGTGGTGTCCGATACTTTAGCAATACATTATTTTAAGAAATTTTTTTTTTTTTTTTTTTTTAGTGAAATACTTTGGAGTTCTGTACAGTTAAATTTTATTTTTTTTAATGCCAGGATTATTTATCTACTTTCACTATTAAATTTTGGTATTTTTAAATTTTAAAATTTTGAATATAGCAATAATTGACAAAATAACGCAATTATTATTATTTTTTTCAAAAATAAAAAATTATTTAAAAAATGAAAAATAAAAAGGGTGTACCTAAGTAGGAGCCTCACTTCCCCGACACGTACGCAGGGCCCTACTTTTCGGTTTGTGCATTTCACTCGCATATGTTTGTACAATTGATGACTCAACCTCCCCACCACGTGTGAGTCTTTTTTTTTTTTTTTTTTTTTTTCTTTTTTTTTCTTTTATTTTTTAAAGACGTATGTAGGGCACGACACACATGTACGTGCATCCTTATGTTTGGATTCAAAAATACTTTAATAAGTAACTTTGATTGTAGTGCGATAACAACAGAAACCGCACTAATAAAATATTAATAATATTAATAAATTAATATGTTGTATCTTAATCACTCATAATATAGGAGTATAAAATTTAGAGTAAATTAAATAGAAAAAAAATTCAAGTACAAATAATAAGGCAAGAAGGTTTACGTGGTTCATCTAATAAATCCACTGTCACGCCCCAGGCCCCAGCGGAAGCCTACCCGGCACGTGCACAGACCCGCCGTGTGCACAAGGTACCCCCCGGTACACACAAGGCGTCTACAACAACAAGCGGAAGGAAGGCAATAAACACATCCTACTAGTAATCAGAGCACAACACAACTAAACTATACATAAAGAGGAAAGTAGATAACAACTATCATACAAGAAGTTAAAATCCAAATTACACATGTAGTTCCCTTAAATACAACTTATCAAAATACATGGGTGGTTTCTATGCCAAAATACACCAACACCTCTCTAACAAAAACAAAAGAAAAGGTGTCCTGTAACCACCTCGAGTGGTGCGACGGGGATTAGCTAGCTATGCGATAACCCCTTGCCACGGTCCCGAGCCCCTCCCGCTGCGGATGGCTCTGAAAACAACATCCCAAATGGGGTGAGAACTATTAAACAATAGTTCCCAGTGGGTAAGCCGCCGAGAGAAGCGAAATACACCACTAGGTCAACTGAGGCATAAGATAGTAAACTGCTGAAATGAAATGCAGAAAATAAACAACTGAAGTAAAGTAAAGTACTCTACTACTATCATGCCTCTATGCTCATGTACAAGGTGATGATGATATGAATCTATCATGCTATCATAATGTCCAACTACAATGAGTAGTATTACTTATGTGGTGTCCAATGTCAAGTTTGCTATCATGTATGTCCAACTACCATTAATGTATCATCTATGTGATATTCAATGTTAAGTTTGGTTAACTTAATCCTTTTCTCTTGAAGACTTTCTTTGAGTCTAAGCTTGAGCCACGCCTCATGGTCCCGTGGTGGCACCCCCCAAGGAGCTATGCCAAACCAACGGCGTCCCAATCGGCACCCAATCCCGCACGGCGATCATAATGTCGCAAATGGCCAACTCCGGAGTGCCGGCTTGGAGGGAGCGACCCTACCAAGCATGTGCGAATGAGCACAAACGGCAAGCAAGCAAGTCTCGATCATCGTGTCTGAAACACGGAATAGCAAGTCATCGTGTCTAAAACACGGAAAAGCATCATCGACCTTTAGGTCGGGGTATAGTATCTCAAGTGTCAATGTTTCATATACAATATTAACATTATTTTGCATAATGAAAGAGTAAAACATTTACAAGTTATCCTCATGTCTCAAACATGGAATCTAACTATTTCATCTTGATTGTACAAGTTTAGAAGTTTTCTACTTGTATCTCACTACACTAGATGGCACTAATGTCATAATGTCCATTTTCTTCATGATCATATGCATAACATATCTCAATAATTCTATAACATGTATAGTTATTCTCTATTCATATCCAAAAGCTTAAGTTCACGAAAATTCCTATTCAATCCCCCCTCAAAGTGCCCATGCACCTACAATGTTTACCTCTACTACATAGAGTATGAAATTTTCTACACATGAAGGGGTTCAAATGCATGATCATAAATCATGATAAATCAAACGATGCATGTTTAATATAACAATGATGCCCTAAAAGTCTATAGAAGACATAGGGGGAGTTCACCCATTTCGGTGAGGTCAGACCCACCGGATAGTTGCCAAATCCTTGTGAAGGATCCCAACCAAGAAGCCCACACTTCCTCTTATGCCCTAAGAGAAGTTTCCAAAGGGTTAAAACATCACAAAACCCTAATCACAAAATCCCTTAAAATCATAGGAAAATAGGTGGAAAATACCTTAGGTTGAGAAATCTTGCTAAATCTTGAAATCCAAACAAGAAAAGCTTCAAAACCAACCTACAAGAGTGTTCTACACCCATCAATTCCACCCCAAAAGCTATAAATCAAAAAGCCCCAAAATAAACCCTAGTTTTCCAAAACCTAGGTTTTCCTTCAAAAATCCCAAAAGAAAGGAAAAAGAAGTGTTCCAAACCTCTTTTAGCTCAAATCCCACCTTGGAAAAGCAAAGGATAGGCACAAGAGCTCCAAACTTCCTTCTTCTTCAAGTTCTAGCCTTCCTCCAAGCTCTTGTAGCAAGCTTCAATGGTGGAGAAGAGGAGGTTGAAGAAGAATCCAAGTAGAGAGATGGGTTGGAGAAGAAAATCCAAGCTCTCTCTCTCTCTCTCTCTAACACTTTCTCTTGCTCTCTCTCCAAATGAGAGGAAAAGAGAAGTGAAGGGGTTAAAAACCCTAATGTAACAAAATCCCAAAAGCCCCTTGCAAGAAACGTTATTTCGTTTCTTACTGTGCTGTCCAGACCCGCACGATCCGGATCGCCCCTACCCGATCCGGATCCCGAACACGGAATTCCAGTTTCGCGCGGACGATCCGGATCGCCCCTATCCGATCCGGATCCCGAACGTGGAATCTCCAGTTTCGCGCGGACGATCCGGATCGCCCCTATCCGATCCGGATCCCGAAGCCAAAACCCCAAAAACTCAAAATTTCGAAAATTTCCGATTGCGCCCAAACTCTCCGGAAACCTTCTAGAACCTTCCGGAAGCTTACAAAAACATTCTAAGGGTATCATTCAACCCTCCACACACTCGAACTTCGCAATTTGCTAAAGTTCAGTGTACTACATTCACCCCTCCTAAAAAGGAGTTTCGTCCGCGAAACTAGAAGTGAAGTACCTCAAGTCTCCAGCTGAAAAAGATGAGGGAAACGCTCCTGCAGCGCGCTCTCCAGTTCCCACGTGGCCTCGCGATCCTCGTGATTGCTCCAAAGTACCTTCACATAAGGTATCTCGCGATTCCGAAGTTTCTTCACCTCACGAGCCAAAATCTTCACCGGTTGCTCCTCAAAGCTCAAGTCCTCGTGTAGTTCCAACGGGGCGAAGTCCACCACATGAGATGGATCAAAAACATACTTCCGGAGCGTCGAAACATGGAACACATTGTGCACTCCCGATAGGTTAGGCGGTAGAGCAAGCCGATAAGCCACCGGGCCGATACGCTCCAAAATCTCAAAAGGTCCAATAAATCGGGGACTTAGCTTCCCTCGGATGCCAAATCTCTTGACTCCTCTAGTCGGCGATACTTTTAGGAAGACATGGTCTCCAACTTGAAATTCCAAATCGCGCCGACGCTTATCCGCGTAACTCTTTTGTCGACTTTGAGCTGAAATCAAACGTTCCCGAGCTAGTCGAACCTTGTCTTCGGCCTCTTGAAGTACATCGGGGCCTAAAATCAATCGTTCTCCCACCTCGCTCCAATGAAGAGGTGATCGGCACTTTCTTCCATAAAGAGCCTCGAATGGCGCCATCTTGATACTTGCTTGATAACTATTGTTATAGGCAAACTCGGCCATCGGTAGATATTGATGCCAACCACTTTGATAATCCAAAACACATGCTCTGAGCATGTCCTCCAAGATTTGTATGGTTCGCTCAGACTGCCCATCACTCTGGGGGTGGAAAGCTGTACTGAAATCCAACTGCGTGCCTAGGGCCTCGTGAAGGCTCCTCCAAAAATGAGATGCAAATCTTGGATCTCGATCGGAAACTATAGAAACAGGCACTCCATGCAATCGCACAATCTCATCAAGGTACTTTTGTGCAAGCTTCTCTCTAGACCAAGTAGTATGGATAGGGATAAAATGAGCAGATTTGGTTAACCTATCCACGATCACCCAAATAGCATCATGCCCAGCCTGAGAGCGAGGCAATCCAACAACAAAATCCATGGTGATCCTCTCCCACTTCCACACGGGAATGGGTAAACTCTGCAACTTGCCTGCGGGAAGTCGGTGCTCGGCTTTCACTTGTTGACATGTCAAGCATTGAGCCACAAATTTTCCAACATCTTTCTTCATGCCGGGCCACCAATAAAGTAACCTTAAGTCCTTGTACATTTTGGTGCCACCTGGGTGAAGAGAATAAGGTGCTCGGTGCGCTTCCTTCAGGATCTCTTCTTTGATCTCCAAATCCGCCGGTACACAAAGTCGACTTCGAAAACGAAGTATGCCATGATCATCCACATGAAACTCACCGGCTCGGCCATCCACAAGTGTAGCCCGAATCTTTTCCAAACTAGGATCTTGGACTTGTTTCATCTTGATCCTTTCCATAAGAGTCGGTTGTAACACCAATGCCATCAATCTCATGGGTGTCTCGGGTGCCACAACTTCCAACTCCAACCGTCTCATATCTTGAAGTAATGGTTGTTGGTAAGTGATCATCATCGCTAAGTTCTCCATCGATTTGCGACTTAGAGCATCTGCCACTACATTTGCTTTCCCAGGATGGTAGAGAATAGTCAAATCATAATCCTTAAGCAGCTCCAACCATCTGCGCTGCCTAAGATTCAACTCCTTCTGAGTAAAGAGGTACTTTAGGCTCTTATGATCAGTATATACCTCACAATGCTCACCATATAAATAGTGTCGCCACAGCTTCAATGCAAATACCACGGCGGCTAACTCCAAATCATGAGTGGGATAGTTTTTCTCGTAGTCCTTTAATTGACGAGAGGCATAAGCAATAACCTTCTCGTTTTGCATCAAAACACACCCTAACCCACTCAAGGAAGCATCACTGTAGATCACGTATCCCGCTCCTACAGTAGGCAAAGCCAAGATCGGGGCGGTTGTCAACCGTTCCTTCAATTCCCTGAAGCTTCTCTCACACGCATCATTCCAAATAAACTTGGTGCCTTTATGCGTTAGTCGCGTGAGGGGAGTAGATAACCTTGCAAATCCCTCAACAAAACGCCGATAGTAGCCGGCTAGACCGATGAAGCTCCGGATCTCGGTGATGTTCGTCGGTCTAGGCCAATCCTTGATTGCCTCAATTTTCTTGGGGTCCACAGCTATTCCTTTATCTGATATTACATGACCCAAGAACGCTACCTCTCGTAGCCAAAACTCACATTTCTTCAACTTGGCGTAGAGCTCTTTCTCTCGAAGTAATTGCAATACTTGCCGCAAGTGATCCTCATGTTCTTCATCACTTCGAGAGTACACCAAAATGTCGTCGATGAACACCACGACGAATCTATCCAAAAAGGGCTTGAAGACACGGTTCATCAAATCCATAAAAGCTGCCGGGGCATTAGTGAGCCCAAACGGCATAACAGTAAACTCATAGTGTCCATACCGTGTCCTAAAAGCCGTCCTAGGAACATCCTCGGGCTTGATCTTGAGTTGGTGATATCCAGACTGAAGGTCAATCTTCGAATACACTCTTGATCCTTGGAGTTGATCAAACAAATCATCAATCCTCGGCAATGGATACTTATTCTTAATTGTGACCTTGTTAAGCTCGCGATAGTCCACGCAAAGGCGAAGCGATCCATCCTTTTTCTTGACGAACAAAACTGGTGCTCCCCAAGGTGAAACGCTCGGTCGGATGAAGCCTTTTTCCAACAAGTCTTGAAGCTGTGCCTTGAGCTCTTTTAACTCTGCCGGTGCCATCCTATATGGTGCTTTCGAGATTGGGGTAGTTCCAGGGATCAGATCCACCACAAACTCGATCTCTCTATCCGGAGGCATCCCCGGTAGCTCTGCCGGGAACACATCAGCAAACTCTCGCACAACTGGGATATCCTCCACTCTCGGAGTCTCACTGCTACTATCCACAACAGTAGCCAAGTAGGCGACACATCCACTCCTAATCAACTGTTTTGCTCTGGTGGAAGAGATAGTCATCGCAAACAGTGAACTTTTGCAGCCTCTGAACACAATTTCCTCTTGTCCCGGTTCTCGAAACGTCACGAGTCGATTCTCACAATCAATGGTAGCATGATATCTTGTGAGCCAATCCATGCCCAAAACCACATCGAATTCTCCAAGTCGATGGAGGGCCAACAAATCTGCCGGCAAAATCCAATCCCCAATCCTAATAGGACAACTAGGGGAAAACTCCCGAATCTCCAAAGTATGATCGGGAACTAAGACTCGTCCCGGATGCAAGGTAGGAACTAACTCAATGCCATGCAACTCGGCAAACAGCCGGTCAATGAATGAATGAGATGCACCAGTGTCAAATAAAGCTCGAACTCGAATGCTATGAATCAAGATAATACCTGCAACGACGTCCTCTGCCGCTGAAGCCTCCTCAGTTTGGGCCGCATACATGCGCCCGCTCGGAGCCTGCCGTGGCCCCTCGTACTGTCGCGACGCCGGTGGTCGCCCTGACTGAGAGTAGGTGGGCGGGGTCACCTGTCCTTGAATAACTGGTGCCGATGCTGATGAAGGTGTCGGTGTCGAGCCTCGCGGGCACTCTGATCGAAAGTGGCCCTCCTGACCACAAAGGTAGCACTTGCCTCCACGCTGCGGGCATTGCGGCGGCACATGGGGTCCACCACAAATCACGCAACGCGGGGCCGCCGACGGTCAGGTCCTCCCCGGTGTGAAGATGAGCCGCGTCCTCCAGACTGGCTCCTCGGGTGCTTCGGCGGTTTCTTCGAATAGGGCTTATGACTTGCGCCCTCGGTCGCCGACCTCTTGCCTCGCGTTCTATCAAGAGCTTCTCTCTCTTCCTTAGCAATCTCCGCGCCTTTCTCCACTATCAAGGCACGGTCCACAACCTCCCGGTAGGTTTGGAGGTTTAGGGTCTGAACCAATCTGAAAATGGACGGTCTAAGGCCGTTCTCGAACATACGGGCCTTGTCCTCGTCGTCCCTCACAACGTGCGGAATACAGTTAAGTAGTCGAGTAAATTCCCTCTCGTACTCCGCCACGGTTTTGTCTCCTTGCCTCAAGTTGCGGAGATCTCTTTCCATTTGCCTTTTTGCGCTCGCCGGAAAATACTTCATTGCAAGCATCTTCTTGAACCGCGGCCATGTGATTGCTGCCAAATCGGTCGTGGGGTCATCCCGAATGTCCGTCCACCACTGGTAAGCATCGCCCTCAAGATGGTGTGTTGCCAACCACACCCGGTCTCCCTCCGCTACGAAGGTATCGTGGAAAAGTTTTTCCATGTGTAGAATCCACTTCTCAAAAACCCAATAGTCGGGTTTCTCTCCATCATATGTCCGAGGCTTGGATTCCCGGAATTCCCTCAAACGAGCCATGAGTCGGTCCCGCTCTTCTCCTGCTACCATCATCGGTAAAACCGTCCTCGCCGGTGGAGTCTGAACTGGCGGTGACATCACAACCTCTTCCCGGCGCCCAGCACTCGGAGTGTGATGTGAAGACTCGGGCACCTCAGGTCGAAGTGCATCGGTCACTCCACCCATGTGCTCCTGTGGTTGCACTGGTGGGTGCGAAGGGTCTTGAGCTCCCCTTGCCGCCAACTGCTGGGTCAAAAGAGCCTCCAATCTCTGCATCCTTGCATCCTGCCGACGCGAAGCCTCAGCCTGCTCTCGCGCCGCAGCCGACTGCCGCTCCACTACATCAGCTAGCATAGCCAACTGCTCTCTCAAATCTCGGACCTCACTGGATCCGGAAGTAGCGGATGTCTCCGCATCGGCCTCCTCGGCCGTCATGGAGCGAGTCGTAGGCATCACAAACTGTAACAGGCATAAAATGCGTAGGTTAGGATAACCAACGCGAAACGCATCCCCACTCAAAACAAATCCCAATCATGCGAAAGCAAATGAAGCATGCCACAATTATTTCCCGATGTCAGGTTGTCGGCCGCCAACCAGACCTTCCAAGGAAATAGAAGGTGCAATCACTTCGATCAACTCCAACTCTTATGAAGTTATAGTATTGACCCAATCAGGTTACTTTCGCCAAGTAATCATATAAGACCCCGTCTCTCACGTTCTAAATCCTTATAGTCCAACCAGCCTAAGGTTTGCTAGGTCCACTAAGACTTAACCCTAGGCTCTGATACCAAAATAATCTGTCACGCCCCAGGCCCCAGCGGAAGCCTACCCGGCACGTGCACAGACCCGCCGTGTGCACAAGGTACCCCCCGGTACACACAAGGCGTCTACAACAACAAGCGGAAGGAAGGCAATAAACACATCCTACTAGTAATCAGAGCACAACACAACTAAACTATACATAAAGAGGAAAGTAGATAACAACTATCATACAAGAAGTTAAAATCCAAATTACACATGTAGTTCCCTTAAATACAACTTATCAAAATACATGGGTGGTTTCTATGCCAAAATACACCAACACCTCTCTAACAAAAACAAAAGAAAAGGTGTCCTGTAACCACCTCGAGTGGTGCGACGGGGATTAGCTAGCTATGCGATAACCCCTTGCCACGGTCCCGAGCCCCTCCCGCTGCGGATGGCTCTGAAAACAACATCCCAAATGGGGTGAGAACTATTAAACAATAGTTCCCAGTGGGTAAGCCGCCGAGAGAAGCGAAATACACCACTAGGTCAACTGAGGCATAAGATAGTAAACTGCTGAAATGAAATGCAGAAAATAAACAACTGAAGTAAAGTAAAGTACTCTACTACTATCATGCCTCTATGCTCATGTACAAGGTGATGATGATATGAATCTATCATGCTATCATAATGTCCAACTACAATGAGTAGTATTACTTATGTGGTGTCCAATGTCAAGTTTGCTATCATGTATGTCCAACTACCATTAATGTATCATCTATGTGATATTCAATGTTAAGTTTGGTTAACTTAATCCTTTTCTCTTGAAGACTTTCTTTGAGTCTAAGCTTGAGCCACGCCTCATGGTCCCGTGGTGGCACCCCCCAAGGAGCTATGCCAATCCAACGGCGTCCCAATCGGCACCCAATCCCGCACGGCGATCATAATGTCGCAAATGGCCAACTCCGGAGTGCCGGCTTGGAGGGAGCGACCCTACCAAGCATGTGCGAATGAGCACAAACGGCAAGCAAGCAAGTCTCGATCATCGTGTCTGAAACACGGAATAGCAAGTCATCGTGTCTAAAACACGGAAAAGCATCATCGACCTTTAGGTCGGGGTATAGTATCTCAAGTGTCAATGTTTCATATACAATATTAACATTATCTTGCATAATGAAAAGTAAAACATTTACAAGTTGTCCTCATGTCTCAAACATGGAATCTAACTATTTCATCTTGATTGTACAAGTTTAGGAATTTTCTACTTGTATCTCACTACACTAGATGGCACTAATGTCATAATGTCCATTTTCTTCATGATCATATGCATAACATATCTCAATAATTCTATAACATGTATAGTTATTCTCTATTCATATCCAAAAGCTTAAGTTCACGAAATTTCCTATTCAAGCCCCCCTCAAAGTGCCCATGCACCTACAATGTTTACCTCTACTACATAGAGTATGAAATTTCTACACATGAAGGGGTTCATATGCATGATCATAAATCATGATAAATCAAACAATGCATGTTTAATATAGCAATGATGCCCTAGAAGTCTATAGAAGACATAGGGGGAGTTCACCCATTTCGGTGAGGTCAGACCCACCGGATAGTTGCCAAATCCTTGTGAAGGATCCCAACCAAGAAGCCCACACTTCCTCTTATGCCCTAAGAGAAGTTTCCAAAGGGTTAAAACATCACAAAACCCTAATCACAAAATCCCTTAAAATCATAGGGAAAATAGGTGGAAAATACCTTAGGTTGAGAAATCTTGCTAAATCTTGAAATCCAAACAAGAAAAGCTTCAAAACCAACCTACAAGAGTGTTCTACACCCATCAATTCCACCCCAAAAGCTATAAATCAAAAAGCCCCAAAATAAACCCTAGTTTTCCAAAACCTAGGTTTTCCTTCAAAAATCCCAAAAGAAAGGAAAAAGAAGTGTTCCAAACCTCTTTTAGCTCAAATCCCACCTTGGAAAAGCAAAGGATAGGCACAAGAGCTCCAAACTTCCTTCTTCTTCAAGTTCTAGCCTTCCTCCAAGCTCTTGTAGCAAGCTTCAATGGTGGAGAAGAGGAGGTTGAAGAAGAATCCAAGTAGTGAGAGGGTTGGAGAAGAAAACCCAAGATTTCTCTCTCTCTCTCTCTCTTTCTTCTCTGCTCTCTCTCCAAATGAGAGGAAAAGAGAAGTGAAGGGGTTAAAAACCCTAATGTAACAAAATCCCAAAAGCCCCTTGCAAGAAACGTTATTTCGTTTCTTACTGTGCTGTCCAGACCCGCACGATCCGGATCGCCCCTACCCGATCCGGATCCCGAACACGGAATTTCCAATTTCGCGCGAACGATCCGGATCGCCCCTATCCGATCCGGATCCCGAACGTGGAATCTCCAGTTTCGCACGGACGATCCGGATCGCCCCCATCCGATCCGGATCCCGAAGCCAAAACCCCAAAAACTGAAAATTTCGAAAATTTCCGATTGGCGCCCAAACTCTCCGGAAACCTTCTAGAACCTTCCGGAAGCTTACAAAAACATTCTAAGGGTATCATTCAACCCTCCACACACTCGAACTTCGCCATTTGCTAAAGTTCAGTGTACTACATCCACGAAGAGATCAAATTCACTATCAAATTGAGGAGATTATAAAATTTGATTAGAGATTACCAATCAATTGTAATGGGCATACAACCTTTCAATTGAAAAATCCTTCTTACTACATCGATCTTCTTTGAAGCACCTTCTGATTCTGTGAATCGCGCTTTGGAGTGTCTCTTAGAATTCCTCTAATCAACCTTAGAATCTTGAATTAAGCAAAAAGAACAAAAAAGTTCCCTTTTTATTGACTCCCTCTACACCGTTCTTCATTTTACATTAAAAAATATTTTAGAGAGTAAAAAAGAATTCTATATATATTATATCCAATGGAATCCGTCTCATAATTCCACTTGACCTAATATGCTAATAGGTCAATTAAAACTCAAAACCCATAACCAATTAGCTTACTACATGAGTTTTTAAAACCAAACCCAAAATGAACCAAATAGAAAATAGATGAATTTGATATTATTAAACCCAACAATCTCCTCCTTGATAGCAAAATCACTATTCCTCATCTCCGGGACAACCATGTGTCATTATTCTCCACTTGTCTTGAAGCCTAAAGAAGTTAGACTCTAGTTCAACTTCTCTACTTGTACCGACTTCGATCGTGAGCATATCGGCCATATTTTCATGTGTGTCCACTTTCAACACCTTTACCTTGCCATCTTCAACGACATTCCTGATGTAGTGATATTGCACATCGATATGTTTCATTCTTTTGTCATAAACAAAATTTTTAGCCAAACATATTGCACTCATACAATCACATAATAAACACATGGGTTACATATCATCCTTTTGTCATAAACAGAATTTTTAGCCAAACATATTGCACTCATACAATCACATAATAAACACATGGGTTTGAAAATCATACCAAACTCTTTCATCAAATCTTGAAGCCACGCCGCCTCCTTGGTTGCCTCGGTAAGCACCATGTACTCCGAC